>CM061531.1:35876961-36232176 GCA_030545055.2 Neoaliturus tenellus | reverse complement strand
CCAAAAGTCCTACTCTTGTCTTTCTTCCAAACATGTTACTACTTAAATAGCATTCTAGCAGATGCAAGTGTTTCATAAACGATTCCCAAGCACTGTCCGTAAACAAAATCATTTTGGGTCCATGAGTTAAAATTACAGTAGGGGAATAATCTGTCGATTTCATAACACCGATTAAAACACTTTTGTCCAAACTGGAAGAGATTGGGTAAAATATTCGCAAAAATACCTCACTCAATATGTTTGGAGAAATATTATCTTCAATATCTCTTTTTCTCTTTTGTATATTCTTTCTTCTTTTACCTTTTTCTTCGACATTATTACTGGCGTGAAGTTGTCCGCAAATGTTTTGTTCACCTCCTTCCTGGTGACCTTGAAGATCTAAAAACTCAGATATCTCCTTCTCAATATCTACCACATTTTCAGGTGTACCACTAGGAGAAGCCATATTGAATACGATGCTACCCATACAACAGTAGGCAACAAACTGATGAGGAGCGGCCTGTACGCTCTGCTTTTATACTCGCGGAATGGAACAAAACCGGTTTTTTACAATACATTTTTAACAATTCCAGTTAAAGGTGTGTATGTTACAATTTTATCATGTAGAATTAAACAGTATGCAGTTGTATTTGCAGGTATAGTTGCAGTAAACTCCATTTCAATCTTTATGTCAACACTTGATGATTTTACTGATTCATTTTGTTTAGAACAATCAATTACCACTATTGTGTAACCATCTAAGTATTCTTCTGGTGATAGTAAAGGTGTATTTGTTTTACCGTAATATGAATTTTGGAATCTCGCATACATATCGTATAATATACTGTACTTTTTATTAGCGAATGACACATTCAAATTGTCATAGGGGAAAAATTGTGAATTCAAATAAACTTTAATATTTTTTAAGTTGCAATGATCAAACTTGCCTGCATGTTTTGTGATGCTGTCCCTCCTACCTGTTTGTAAACCAAATATAATATACCTGGCTCGTTCTACGTAATTAGATGTTTTAACAGTCCAAGTGTGACGATCCGTAGCTGGCAAGCTTGGATGTTCATGGAATTCCCAACTTCTAAAAGGAATTACAATATCACGATCAGCCTTTAACTTTCCTTAATAGTAGCATTCTATGCTCGTCAGCTAATTTAACATGTGGAACTCTCCATACAATTTTGTCTAATGTAATTTCCATTCTAAGTTTGTATCTGTTGTACCATCTGGAGCTTTAAATGTCTTTATCGTTAGAAGATCTCAATAAAACTAATTCTTGTTTAACATTTAATATTATTTTTCTATAGTCTTCAGCAAATCCAAGCAACAAACGTAATGGGATATGAAAATCAAAATATCCATTTGTATTTGGAGTGATTGTATCATGTTCAGGTAAAACCCATCCGGCAGGTTGAAGTAAATTGGTTTCATTAGGTGATATAGATGTTATCCCTTTTAAAGTTGTTGTAATACCTACTTTTTTAGTAGAATCGACTGTTACACCTGATATTTCATATCTAATTTCATCAAAAAGGAAAGCCATAGGATTATTTATAAATGGAACTGTTGTACCAGTAGTAGTACCGTCCTTTTTAGTAACTTTTCCTTCAATATACAAGTAACTTTCACATGGTAGTGTGTAAATGTCTTGATGTTGTATGGGAATACGAATTTCATCGTTATTGTTTAATTTCGATGAAGTGTAAGGGTTGTGGGTGTGATATTCTTTTTCCCATAGGGTTTCGTCGAATGTTGGACCCTGCGCTATATCCAGTATATCCATAATCGGTTAATTTAATCCAACTCTCTCTAAGAAACGAATGTTCTCGCGTGTTAACTCCTCCACAGCTGAAGAGCTACTAATGCGGTTTCCCGTAGGTTGTTCGCTTTTAAATGTTAAACCCATGGTTTTGTATTAAAGTGTCGATTTTAAATGTAATCTAATCGTAATAGGCTCTTCTCTGAAGTCTACCAAGTTACCGTCTTGATCCAATACGCTCAACACGATGTCTGAAATGAAAGTGGTGTTCAACGGTAGATATACCAGGTTTTGTGGCTTTTCAACAATTTTAAATCCAGGTGGTACACTTGGGGTAAAATGTATGTATGATATGGGGTGTTAGCCCCATCCCTGTAAGCTCCTTGTATAATGTTACAAGTTATGTCTATACTATTGACTTTTAATATTGTTACTGTTTTCTTACCGAATGTGTTACATCTGGTTCTAAAACAGGCTCATCGTTGGAAAATCCTAATAAATCACCAATTGAGTTTGGTTGAGTAAAATCTATATAATATTTGGAAGTAATTTCAGCTTTCATCGTATTATTATTACCTTTTAATGTTATATTGTCTTTTCCCATTTTAGTTTGCAAAAATTCATTTATATGATCAATTTCATAAGAACCTGTGGGTAACCTGCACTCTTGTAAGTCTGTAAATTTCCCACTGGCATCTTTTCCCTTATAATAATGCAATACGTTATTTTTACCTTCCGTAACATTGGGAATAGAGTTGTAAGTTGTAAAATCCAATAGTGCCGCCTCCCAAAACCTTCCTTTTTGCAAGCGTAACGCTGGAAAAAGGATACTTCGTAAAGTGGACGATTTTCCTGTTAATGATACCGTATAGGAAGACATCTCAATAGTGACTGATACTTTTAGCTAGAAATTCCAAACATAAATGGCCGCATATTGAAGTATTATCAGGTTGTTCTCTTTTATAGTTATAATATATGTTTTTAGCAGATTTAAAGTAATTTTGAAGTTCTTTTGGTGGTGGCAAATTACCGAAACTATCAAAATAATATACATTGTTATTTAGTTTCTTATAACAAAACCCAATGGGTGCCAGGCCCTTCAGTATTATCCAAATTTACAATTCCAGTCTCATTTTGCTACATTTTCTTTGGTAAACTGTCTTTCATAAACACACCGCGGAAAAATGGTATTTTTAAACAGGAAATATATTTAAATAATTCAATATTGGTTAATGCTTTATGTGGTATGACCAATTGATTTTTTTCATTTAATATGCACGATAAGGTCTTAGGTAAAGACCTGCCCCGTTTTTTACCATTGACCACACGGTGGGCTTCTTCCTGCCTTTTCTGCTAGATCGTCGTCTTCTTATGTTTCCTCCATGTTTTCTTGTGGTTGACTTCCTTTTTACCCTTCTTCTCCTCCTTTTTCCACCTCCTACTGCTGTTTTAGCCTTCATACCTGCTGTTACTGCTAAAGCTGCTGCTTTTTCTGCTATGCTAGCGTCACTTGATTTTACTCGTTGCCAAGCTATGTCCGCAAGCTTTCTGTCTGCTATCGATCTATTTTTTGAATCAGCAAACGTGGAATATGCGATATCGTGTTCTTTACAAGCCTGATCTAACTTGTTTATGCCTGGATCACCTCTTTCCAGTCGTTTTTTTCAATTTAGTTCCTGGTCCGCAATACTGATAACCTCCCGGTATATGAAATTCGTATGGTAAAGCGTCTATTGCTCTATTTACGATAGATCCTACTGGAATACGGTTTAAAGCTTTACTTAACAGAGAAACCGCTGTGGACGTGATACCGCCTCCTTTCCGTATAGTGTCTCGATATGGACTGGTGTAATGAAATGCCATGATTGTCTTTTATATTTGAAAAGCGTAACCTATGTGTTACCTCTATGACAGGTTGCACATAAATGAAGTCATTTTATGAGTTATTTAATTAAATATCAATATCACCCCAATCTGATGATCTAAACTTTTGCGTTTTAGGGTTAATAAAGTATTTATTATAAATTTCTCGTTTAATATAATCACCTCTCGCGGATTCATCATAAGTATTATGTCCCGATTTTCCTTGAAGAATATCTGGTGTAAAATGATTGTGTAAATCAAATATCGCATTACCTAAGACTTTTATAAGAAAATTAACAGTGACAGCATTATCTACATGTTCAGGGTCTTTAAGGTTTGTTATACGCTTATTATTACAATTATACACTTTACTATCCTTAAATGATGTTGTGATGGTCTGTCCTACAGTTGCAGCATCATTCGGGTGTCTTCCTGCTCTCAAGTTTGTAATATTGTTATTATTACATGTAAAAACTGCAAAGTGTTTATTTGGGTCTAGATGTACGGTTTGTGATAAAGCAGCTGCATCATGATCCTCATGACCCCATGACACGTTTGATCCATGCAATCCCAAGCATTATTTTTGTATGTTAATAAATTAAATTTTTCATTACCTTGAACGAATTCATCCCCTTTCTTCGATACTACTTGATTTTGTTTTACAAAAGAGGTTGTTTCTTGTTTTAAGGTTTCCATCATTTGACCCACTGTTGCACCATCTGATGGCGCCGAACCATCTTTAACATTTGCTAAACAATTACCAAAACAATCTATAACCCCTACATCACGTATGATACAATGATCTTTTATATATTTGAGGTTTACAGCATCATTTTCATTTTTTGGATAACCTATATCGTTAATAACAAATTTATAAAAAGAAAATCCATCTTTTGTCTTTTCAGGTATCAAGGAATGTAAATAGCGTCTATTTACGCTGTCTTTTGCATCTTTAGGGTCATCTACGTTGGATATACGTTTATTGTTGGCACTATACGTTTTCCCATTGAATTTTAACGTATTTTTTAATTCAGATGACAAATAACCTTTGTTTATCGCATCACCGTTTTGATTTGGTTTACCAACGTTGATAATTCTATGATCTTCTGCGTCATATGTGTTATTTTGTAGTTTTAATGTTGGCGATATCTTTTCCTTTAATATTTTTAAGTTTATTGCATCGTTTTCATCCGAAGGATCTTTTATGTTTTTTAACCTTTTATTACTCATATCATAATCTCCATCAGGTGTTTGTGGTAAACCAGAACTTCTTTTTAAACTATTCGCATAATATAACCCATCCGAGGAGTAACGTCCGAACTTGTCAACACTCATGGTGCAACTGAATAGTACTCTAAGGAGTAACGCATTTTTAAAAGATTACCCCACGGTTTCGGAGTTCATCCACTAAAGCCACCCATTCGTTTTCCAATCCTGTATGACCCGCTTCTTTAGCTTCATGTATTAGTTTCATTCTATCCACCAATTTATTGATATTATTGTAATAAATCACATTTGTGTTATATAGTTTCTTCATTAAACCTGTACCTGTAACAGACTTACTTCTTTTTCTTCGTTCCTGAGCACTTACATCCAAAGTGGATGCCATAAATCTTCGTTTTACAGGTTTTCTTTGTGTTAACGGCATTGTTTGTCTTCTAGTTGGTATTAACTTGGATACAAATTCTCTATATTTTAAAGACTTAGATCTAAAAGGAAGCTGGTCAGGTAAATACTTTCTCCTATATGCATTTGTCTGTTCCAAAATCTTTTTATATGCTTCCATGTCTTTTTCCTTTACTAACGATACTGAAGGCTTATTTTCAAATAATAATTCAAATAATCCTTTTGTGCCCTTATATCTTTGATCACCAACAACAATATTATCATGTTCGTCAACGTTTAACGGGCTATTACCTATCATTAAACCATCTTCTGTTAATCTCGCTCCATAACTGTGGTAATTCTTATTAGGAATTGTTCCGAGTAACATTTTTACCATGTATTTCCTTCCTAAAGGTCCTTTGTTATGAATGTTTTCACCCAACAAGCTTATGTTTGACGGTCCTTCTCTTGCCTCTTCTCTTTTTTCCTCTTCACTAGCAGTTGGTGCTTCTTCAGGTCCCCTTTCACTATATCCTGGTGATTCTAGCTCTCTTTCAGATTCTGCTCCGGTAAAGCCACTATATGTAGAGGATTCCGGGTCTTCATCACTAAAACCTTCATATTTTACACTTTCTCTTTCAAACTTTGTGATAGGTGCAATCGCATCTCCTTCCAATACAGGTTTAGCGAATTTTTTGTTTAATTGTTTTAAAGGTTCAGTAATAGGTTTAAAAGTAGATTCAAGGAATTTCTCCCTCTCGCTAATACCTAGTTTTAATGCTCTGTTTTTAGCCCGAATAGAATCACTAAGTGATTTTATTTCTTTTACTAATTTTTCTTGGTTAACCATGTTTGTAGCAAGACGTGTTGTACAACAATGAATGTTTTATACCATGTTCAATGTATTAATATAAATCTATCAAATCCTATCCTGTATCGACCATTGTTTAGGGGTTGTTCCTTCATAATTGTTAGAAACCCATACTTTTCAGCCCAAGCCTTTCCACATAACTCTTTAAATCGTTCAAATGTCATATCCGCATTTACATGATCAAAATATATATGTTTTAGGTTGGTTTCGTCCTGTTTAAATACAATTAACATGTTTGCATTGTCTCTAATGAGTTGTTTCGGTATTTTGCTGTACGTTTGGCCAATATAAATACTATCTATGTTGTTATGTCGACCCATAGCGAAGTAATTTCTTATTGTGTTTTGGTTTTCACAAGATACATCGTCAAATATGAACACGGAGAATGGTTTAGCTTCTTGTGGTTGCATGACACTCTCACTTGCATTAAATTTTAGGTATTTAACTTCAGGCACATTACTTAGTATCTTTTCCAATAATTGATACTTTGGTTGTTGTAGTGATTTTGAAAATACATATAAATTATTAAAACGTAATCCTTTAGGGTTTGTAATCAAATTGAATACTACATTAGTTTTTCCACAGTTGGAAGGTCCGGTAACCAGACAGCGCACGGTGTTTGGTAACAAATTGCCATGTTTCCCACTATTGAATTCTGAATTATCCACTGTGAGTTCATCTATATTATTAATAGTAAAACTCTCTTTTTGTGGTACTATCTCCATCCTTTGTAATGGTTCAACCTAAAATGATTCTCTATCGTTATATCAAATCCTTTTTAGGTATCCAAGAATCTTCCGTCTTATTAAATCCTAACCATCGTACTTTAACCTTATCTTTTTTCCGTTGCAACACCTTTTCAACTAAATATACATCGCCTACTGTTGATTTTAACATTTCATGTCCATAAAACCCTCCTTCAAGCAATTGTCCTTTATTATCCTTTAAAATATATGTCTCGGGTACTGTAGGTTGTACTTTGAATACAGTAAAGACCTCATTGGTCCAATTTGGCAGATATCTTTTACTGAATACACCTTTATATTTACTTATTCGCACTTTATCACCCACATTAAATTTTTTAGGCTTTAGTTTTTCAACTTTTGGTTTAGTATTCGTTTTTATACGTTTTAATACCAGTTTTTCATTTTTGCTAGTCACCTGGTTTGGTTTCATCCCAATAGTTCTGTGAAACTTGTTATTATAATCGTTTATAAGTTTCGGTAATATATCAATCCATATGTGCGATCCTTTGTTGGAAAACATTTTATACATTGCACTTTTTAAGGATCTGTTGAATCTTTCAATTATTGAGGCTTTTACCTCTGAATTGGTTGAATAATGGTTTATATTGTGTTTTTTCATTAAATTTGCAAATTCCTTATTAAAATATTCTTTTCCATCATCAGTTTGTAAATGTTTAATAGTATGTTTGTCTCTTTGTATAGCTATTTCCATTGCTTTTGTAACACTTTTACCACTTTTATCTTTTAGCGGTAAAGCATCTGCCATTTTTGAAAAGCAGTTAATAACAGTTAATATGTATTATATCCTTTATTTTGTTTGCTATAAGGAATCATTTCTATTAAATCTGCTTGATATAAATCATTAATTCCTTTTATCACCGTATTTCTTCGTGGAAACTTTCTTCTTGCAGGTTTATGAAGTTCGTTGACAATTTCTTGCTTCAAGTTCTTCATATTGCAGGTTTCAATGTTTGTTGTATCACATGTATAATCACAATGAATGTTGTTTTAAATATTCACATCATTTATATGGGTCAAGGTCATCCAAACTTGTGTACAAAAATGGGGAACACGGCGTTGGACTTGCCGTGTTCCGCATTTTTTTACGGAAGGAGAAAGGAATAAGGTCGAAGTTGTAGAAGGACGAAGAATAGGTTACTAGTTGATAGGGTTTAGGGAGTAATGGCCGAAAGGAAGAGTGTGGATTTTGTCAGGCAAAATATGTCTTTTATCATCCCGAGCTGACAGTGCTTTTTTAATTTCGGTGACACTGTAGACTTGATGCTTGAAGCTTCGGATATTGTTGAATGTTGCTGATATTGTAGTATCTTCAAACAAACAGGTCTTGTAGTGGTCAAATGTTACGTGTTTTTTCAAATAAGATGTCTTCACTCCTTTTGCTTTTTTCACTGTCGGTGTGTTGTTCTCGTGGTACATCTTAAATGAATACAATTTTGCCATCAGCGCCACTATTTCTTCTAAAGGCATTCCATTTGCTTCATCTTTAAATTTTCCAATTACTTTTTTATTTTTTTCATTAAAATTTGGATGGTTCTTCGGATAGTCAGAAAAGTCGAAATCTTCTTTGTATGGAAAGGTCCTTAGGTCTTCATACATGTCCAAAGTCTTTATCCAGTAGATAAACGCGTCCGTATCCATGTATGCGACTCCAATGTTTTCCCTTCCGTAGTGTTTAACCATTTTGTTATAATGGAAATCATACATCAGGGTTTTACTTATGTCCAAAATCGACATACCTATGTATAACGGACGGTCCATGACTATTGTTGTTTTCTTCATACTGACAGCAACTAGATTTTCGTTTATAATCATGGATGTTCCGAAATTTGGTTTTTGCACTAATTTTTCCAATTTCCTAGGATCACTCACTAATTTTACATTTTTGTGTTTTCTTTTGTTCTCCAAGGTCTTCCCAAAGATGGCATTGTTCATTAATTTATAGAAGTCCTTTTCAAATGCTGTTGTCGCTGCAGCTCTTCTTGTAGTGTTGGAATCAATATATGGTTTCAACCAACAAGACTGGGTGAATTCAATTGCTCTATGAATTATCACTATACGTAGACCCAATTCGAGAGCCTGTTGAACTACCCAGTAGTGAGCCACATAGCGATCTTTATTCTCCAAGGTCATCATCAATTTTGGCCATCTTCCTGTCGGTGAAACTTCAGTTTTGGCTAGGAGAGGCAAGTCGTAGTGATGGTCATGAAGGTGCTCCGGATATTCAAAATCACAGTCCAAAATATAGCCTTTTGGACCATTTTTCGGAATCTGTGAGATGTCACCGATGGCGGCCGGGTCAATCCATTTGAAGTCAGCGTAGGGAAGCGGATTTGACATTGCCCAACCATAAAGGTTGTTTGCGTCAAAGTAGCCAAGGTAGACCGATGGTTGTTGCTCGTCGAAGCCGGGGATGTACTTGTTGTTGGCTTTGACATGACGTGTTACAGCTTGTGTCAAACCGCCCCGTACACCAGATTCCATCATAAGCACCATATCAATATCCGTTAGAAGTTCCATTCGACAGTTGGTTGACTTTAGCATAGCTTGCCATGCTAATCCTGGAGATGTGTACGAGTGTAGAGGGTCCAGTCCATAGGCGGAGAAGCAGGTGTTTCGAAATTCTTCCATCACATCGCACAGCAGAGTTACGTCCAATTTTATATAAAAGTCAGAATATTCCCCTAAGGTTTGAATGTTTAGTTGGTTCCAAACATTACAAGCATGATTGTAGTCTTCAACGGTGATTTCACTTTCGTTTAATTTGCTGTTGAAGGCTTCAATCGGTGGCAGACTGGTTTCTTCGAATTTTTCTGCAGACGTTATGTAATCATAGGGGAAAACTCCTTTCCGTAATACTAGGTCTAATTTATCTTCAGGTACAATTTTTCTGGTTTCTTTTAGGTCTTCTCTTCTTAGGTTCTCTGACAATTTGGCTAAACTAGATGCCATAAATCTGTAAGAGTCTACGAAGCGAAGTTTAATTTTACCTACTGTTTTTGAAAAGCTAATGTACTTTTCCAATGTTGTAGCAAGAACATCAATTTTACCGTCATCTCTTCCTAACTCCGGGATAATAAAGTGGGAGTCGTAGCCGCTAAGATTGTGTAAAACGACAGGAATAAAGTTTGGCAGTTTGTAATTTATATTGCATGAATTACAAGCAGCTCCTCTGTATAACCCTGTCAGGTGATCGTGATCTCTTACTTTTGGATTTTCTTCACTGAAGCTCTTTTTGCATAAATAACATCTTGATGCTGAATTGTATTCTTCTTGTTGATTTTGGTTTAAAGGTTCCATAGGTACAATATTACCGAACAAGCGTTGAACCTTTCCAGCAATATCGTACAGTTGGTCTACAAAATACTTAGCGGCTTCTTCACCACGGTAGAGTATTGGAGTGGATGTTAAACCATAGTCTTGCAATTGGTTTTCAGACAAAGTTGATTTAACTAGTAAACAAAAACTGTTGGGTTGATGCAACTGATATTTTGTTCTTCTAGTCACTTCGCCGTCCGGCAGCTCCTGTGGTACTAACGTTGATTCAAAATCTGCGTAGACCACTAGTGGAATTCGGTATTGGTGAACTGTCTTGTTAAATTGTATTGTAGCTCGGGTAGGCGGTGGAAGACTTATCTTTACTTCATAATTTTCGTTGCAAAGTCTTTTATGTTCCGACAACCAGTCCAATCCTCCATGTCTTGAATCTTTCCAAGAAAAGCAGAAACATCTCTTGCAAACTGTAATCCTATTTACTCTTTTGGTCAATTGTTTTACAACTAAGGCTTCAAAGTCCTTTATCCATACATAATGAGAAATTTCACCCTTAGTTATCAATAGCAAATCCGTGTGGTTTCTTTGCTCAACCTTTACTACCCGCAAAGGATAAACGTTGTTCGAATCATCCAGACCAAAAACATTGACTGAAACGCCAGGATTTTTTTTTTTTCAAATTTGTCAATATCTTTTAAAGTAACTGGGTAAGTAAGACCTTGAAAGTTGTAGCGGTGTTCATTCTCGTAGTATTCTCTACCAACTCTACAAGGATTGTTTTTAACATACTTGGTTAACATTGCATACTTGAAACATTCATTACCCTCATTTTGAACATTTCTACACGAGTTAGTGTTTTGGATTTTCTTTGGTAGAGGGATAAAACTACTACCTCTTAAACCATATCCATGTTTATGAACCCTAACATCCATACCTTCGATTGATGACAAAGTCCATCCAGATCCTCTTCCTTCATGTTCTTGGAGTTTGGTTATAAGTTCCTCCAAGCATTCTTCAATAATATCATCAATGTCGGAGGTGAAGGTAAGGGTTCGATTTTTGGTAATGAATGCTCTCAATGCTGTTTCACCATCAGTATTGTTAAACATAGCCTCTAACACCATTCCAAATTTAATAAAATTTAGCCTTTGTAATTCTTCCCTCAAAGTTTGACCAACAAGTTCCTTAGCCTGGGTTATGAATGTTTCCAGTTCCAATTGAACGTTATTAATTTTAAAATGTGTTACAACTCGTCCTGGCAAGGCCGTGGTGCGCAGTTGTCTTACATCTTCCAGTTCTTCTTCTTCCATATCCTCTTCTTCGGTGTCCTCTTCTTCGGTGTCCTCTTCTTCAATAGGTCTTGTAGCAGTAGATGGTCCAGCACCAGCAAATTGTATCACACTAGGTCTTCTTCTTTGCATTTGCTGTAGATAGCTGTCCCAGTATTCCGTCTGCTTCTGATGCTCTTCCAAAAACCGGTCAATTGAGTCTAAGTCTATTTCATCCATGGTAATATCTTCTTTTTTATCTTCGTCTTCATGTAATTCTCTGTGTAGGGTGAAAAGATCTTCGTCTTGAAAGATTTCCCCACAAATGTCGCAAAGAGCCATTTCAAACAGTTTGGCTTTGAATGCACACTCTGTGAATGTCCACGCAATAATGAGCAGCGCACTCCACAGGGATCCTTTATATCCGAGGCAGATAGGTGGGGAAAGTGACGTCATATAGAAACAGGTTATCAATCATGTGCTAAATTTAGCCTTTACACAACCGTTTGTAATAAATTTATCAGTAGGCTTGATAAATTGATGATATTTGGTCTAGATTCAATAATTTGTACAAGTTTTTTTAAAGACGTCTGTTTGAGCAAAATTTATATAGGTCAAGGCCATTTGGAATTATTATTTTGAGCGGGGGATAGAGCACTAAGCAGCATCATTTACTACAAAGTGCTCTATCCCCCGCTCACATTCTTTTTTTAACTTTTTGTTTAAACTTTTTACAAAGGTGAAACATCACCATCAGAGTCGGAATCATTCTCATCACGAAATAGGTAGCGATGACAATACATAATTCTTCTGGCTACTAACGTCCTATCCATTGGACGATGAGGAGTGTCTTGTTCTTCTTCTTCTTCAATTTCCGACTCAGATGATGACTCTAATGTTTCGTAGGCGTGCAAGTCCATTTCATTATCCGTTAAACCAGCTTCGTCAGAGTCCGTTTCAATATCCATAATTTCTTCCTCCTCCTCTTCCTGGTCAACCGCAGGTAGTTGGTCCTCTGCTTCTATAACTTCTACAGGTATTACCTCCAAAATTGAAAGAATTCTGTCGCGATGGAACACGGTGTTGTCAAGTGGAGCCATGGTATGAAAGTGGTGTATCTATCCAATTGGTTTGCCCTTTTTATACCCCCACCAACTATACATTTTATGTGGGTCAAGGTCACGTAAAGATACCCTTTGAGCGGGGGATAGACCACTAAGCAGCATGCTAGTCCATTGCCGCAAAGTGATCTATCCTCCGCTCTATTCCGCAGACCACACTCAAGTCCAAGTCCACATCCAAGTCCACATCCATATGTTACACTTTATTATTACTGCCACCAAGTAATTGTCACTCGCACGTTTACTTGGTTTTGATAAAGGTACTGCACAAACTCCATATTGGTTGTTTGTTCGTTATACAAATGCATCATGAAATATGCATCTTATCGATTGCGGCATTGTCCAACGGTTCGCAATTCAAAAGTTCCAATGTGCCCTGGCTGGTCTTATCCTCTATAAGTTCCACCACTTCGTTGATGTCTTCTTCCAAGAGGATGAACTCAACACTGAAGCTCTCCATCGTTGTTGATAGTGTCTAGACAAATGCTTGACTAAATGCTTTATTCATCAGTCCTACATATATACCAATTTCCCCCTCCCATTACCCATTCCCCCTCTACCTTTATATGGGTCAAGGCCATCCAATAATACCCTTTGAGCGGGGGATAGACCACTAAGCAGCATGCTAGTCCATTGCCGCAAAGTGATCTATCCCCCGCTCTGTATTCCACACAAGTCCTAGTCTTTACACACACACACACACACACACATAAGCCCCCCAGTCTTTTACACTTACTCATATACTCTGTCCTCCCTGCCAATTAAGAGTTCCCCATGTTTGCCACTATTTTCAATTAACCTTTCCAAGTCCCAAAACACAATTTCCAAATTAACCAAGTTCGCTCGTCCAATTTGAAACACACTATTCCCCCCAAAGTCACTTGCTCTCACTTGTTGTCCTGTATACTGCTTCTTCTTCCACGCTACAATCACTACCCTACCTTCTTCAACAACCATTCTTTTAACATTATCATACACCTTCTTCAACATCCCTCTACAGTTTAAATAGTTTATGGTTACATACTCCCACTCCTTACCAATGATCAGTGATCCACTCATTTTCTAGCGTTCCACTGGAAGGTCCAAAGCAGAATGAAGTCGGGATGTACAGACCCCCTCTTTTATACCAGTTAACCGGTTGTCCTTCGTTTAAAGTGGGTCAAGGTCATTCAAAAGTACCCTTTGAGCGGGGGATAGACCACTAAGCAGCATGCTAGTCCATTGCCGCAAAGTAGTCTATCCCCCGCTCTGTATTCTACACACACACACACACACATGTCCCTGTCCAAGTCTTTCATTACATACCTAATATATATTCACTTCCTTCATCATCACTATCACTCATCTCCGTTTCTACAAACTCCATCGGGTTAAAATTAAATTGTTTCAATTGTTCTTTTAGGTTTTCAATTTGTTGGTCCTTTACTTCTAAAACACTGTGAAGGTGTGATATGTAGTCTGCTGCCTCGTTGATGCTTGCTACTCTGGGATCACCTAACTTCAAGCTGGGAACTACACCCTGCAGAATAAAGTACGCCATACGCCTTTCTTGCTCCTGCCGTTGACCAGGACTGAGCAAGCCTTGCCCGTCTTGGCTCACCTCCAGCAAGGTCCGTAGCATCGGAGCTTTGCAGGCGTTTGCCCGAGCAACAGTTATGCTATGGAATGGTCGAGCAGGTCCACGAGTAGCAGGCAGGACGTTGGCAGCACGCCTTCTTGAAGAAGAGGAAGACCTAGAGTTGGAAGCCATGTTAAGATGTAGTATTCAGCTAAGCGGTACAAAGCAGAATAACCAAACTGCACATCAATACCCGTATATATACACTTATCAGTGGTGGGGGTACTGGCTAGCCTTGGTAAAGTGGGTCAAGGCCATCCAAAAACATTACCAGAACGGGGGATAGATCACTAAGTGGCATGTTAGTCCATTGCCACAGAGTGATCTATCCCCCGCTCTGTATTTCACATTCACGCACACATTCATACAAACACACAAGTCCCAGTCCAAGTCTTTACCCACACACCTATCCACTCTCATCCTCACTATCATCACTGTCCAACAGGCTTTCACACTTCCTAATTAGTTTCTCCCATTTACTCCGGATATGAAGTAGCTCACTGCGAGTATTCTCTAACATTCTGTCCCTTTCCTCTATCACTTCATTGTACCAGTCGATGATGCTTGGCGAGGTCTGAGTTGATGCGTCCGACGTGGTTGGTTGAGAGGCTCGCAACTCCTTCCTCACAGGACCAAAGCCGGAGAACCGGACACGACTTCTTGACGAAGGCCCCGATCGGATCGGCCCAACACCTGAGCCGGAGTTAGAAGCAGAAGCTGAAGCGTTGCCAGACATGGTACGAGACGTTCGGCTTAACAGTTGCAAGCTGAATGAGCGGGCAGTGGATTACCACTCCTATATATACCTATTTGTAGTGGTGGGGGGCAGGGCGGGGCGGGGTGGGGTGGGGGTGGGGGTGGGGGTGGGGGCGGGGGTGGGGGCGGGGTGGGGGAGGGGGTGGGGGAGGGGGCGGGGGCGGGGGCGGGGGCGGGGGGGGGGGGTTTAGGACTTCCAATAAATTTCCCTTAGTCTTCGCGGTCATCGGTTTTACATACCTTTAGCACACCCATCATTTTGGTTTCTTCAATACCTTTACACACCTCAAAAGCCCAAGCAAACAGCTCATCTATGTTGTTATAATTAATTTTTGTCCAGTGTTCATACATATGAGTTTGGTTGTTTATAATACATAGATAAAATGTAGACCCATCTCGTCTTATACAATACTCAACTTCCATTCTATGCCGATTTAGCACTTCCCAAGCATTGTGTTGATCTATCAAGAAGTCACCACCTTTGTAATTGTACCGTGACATGTTTACACGGAGTACAGAAACAGGCTGAAGCAAATGAACGGCTCATACAAGCTTAGTAAGAGCATTAGAGTGGGGGGTATCACGTGATACACGACATTAGTTGTAAGGTTAGCACTTTACTTTAAACAGTAATTTATATGGGTCAAGGTCATTCAAACTTTGAAAAATTTTTACCTCCAAACACTTGTAGCAAGCTACAAGTGTTTGGAGGTAAGTTTTTATTTGTTAAAGATTTTTGTAACTTAGTCTTCACCCTCAAGGACACGGTTTGAGATTGTCCCAGTGACTTTACATCACAGCCAGGTTAAAGTATTATACAAGTCAAGTGTTTTTTTTTTTTTTTTTTTTACCTGACTTGTATAATACCCCTCTCCCTTACTTTAAGAGGGTTAAGACTAAATTTGGAAAAATAATTTGGAAAAAGACTTTTAAATATTGTCCAACACAACCTAACAATTTTGAATTTTTTTTTAGTGGGCCCATGTCCTAGTCCATTTCCCACACGGTTTGGCATCCTTCCCTTCGTATTAGATAGGCTTTAGGGATGAAAAATTCTCTTTGTACCATCCGAGGTGGTACTTGCATTGTACAAAGGTGGCCTTCACCTTTTACAACGATTTCTACTTTTTTATTACCTGCTCCATAGGTCTGACCAATAAAATAATATTTTTCATCAACCTTTAGCCTTCTAATATCCCGCGGTTGCGGGCCGTGGGGATGTCTGAACTTGAACGTTTTAGGCTTAATATAAAGAGTGTAGGGTTTGAATTGCCGAAATTTGACTGTACTTTTAAGGTGTCGTTGGCAGCGATCTCCTTCTCCACAGGCAAGATTCTGGCAACACAAAACCCCAAACTTACTTGACATCCAAGCGTAATCGCATTTCTTACCCTTGCCAGCAGGGGCTTTAACACGTTTACGTTTTTGTGTTGGACTCTTTAGTGGAGTGTCTTGGAGCTTCTCCGAATTAGGCTGGCTAGAAGGAATGGGGGTGGAAGGGGGTAGAAGGGGCAAAGATTGGTCAAGAGGAATGGAGCAAACAATTTTGGGTGGGGTAGGGGAACGTGTTAGGTCTATGGTGGGAAGTTCGGGGGAAAGGATGGATTTTTGAGGCGATTTGGATGGCAGGTCAATAGTGGGAAGTTCAGGGGAAAAGATGGATTTACGGGGTGGTTTGGTTGGTGTGGACGGCATGGGGGATATGGGTAAGGGACATTGGGATTTGGTATAGGATAAAATTTTCCGGGTTCTGCTGTAGGGAGTGATCCTCGACCTGGACGTCTCTTCAAAAACCGCAGACTCCGATCCTGAGTCCGATAGCAGAGAGAGTGCTGGAGAGGCTACCGGGACTCGACCTGACGACTTGACGATGAGTTCTCCTGACGATGGCGGTGCACCAGCCTCTTCCACTGTCGGCGGCAATGGGGACAGGCTGGGCATTGATGCGGGCTGTGGTGGCGGCGGTGGCGGCGGCGGCATCGTCAGGCAGCTCAGGATGTTTGCTGTCATCAGGTATTCCAGGATCGAAGTGGAGGATGATGAGGGTTGAGACGTGTCGGTCGAGGTTGAAGCTGATGGGTAGTTCTTCAGCTTAAGGCCCATTTTACCCATTGTAATGAATGAAAAGAATAGATGCGAAGAAAGAAGTAAAGTTCTAAAAAAATCTCAGGAGTAAGAGAGAACCTGTCCGTATGGGAGCTTGGACCGGAATGAGAAGTGCGTGCGGTCCGGCCGCCTTATATCCCCACCGACCACGGGTGAGCCCCACCCAAGGGTATAGGGTAGGGGTAGGGGTGGGGGCGGGGGTGTAGGGGTGGAGGTGTAGGGGGGGGCGGAGGTGTATGGGGTGGAGGTGTAGGGGGTGGAGGTGGAGAAGGGGAGAGGGGGGCGGGGGCGGGGGCGGGGGCGGAGGTGCAGTGTCAGTCTTTACTATATTTAGGTCGAGGTCACGTAAAACTTTAAAAAAATAAAGCCCCACCTGGGGCATTTAGGTTGCCATCGCTATAGTCTCTAAAGAGACCCAACTATGGACAACTACAGACTTGTGTGTTAGTAATGCCTACCCATTAAAGTTTAAAAGACAAAGTACTTTAATATATTTACTGTGTTAATAAAAACCTTACTGTTAAAGATTTTGAAAACTTTCATATATTTAGGTCAAGGTCACAGAAAACTTTTAAAAAAATTAAGCCCCACAACCCCATAGGGGTGTGGGGCACTTGGGTTGTCATCGCTGTAGCCTCCGAAGAGACCCAACTATGACAACAGGGCAACATCCAATGTCGTGTTCCCTTCGCCACGCGAGACTTGTAAACATTTACTGCATTGTCTTTTCAATAGCTAACAAAAGTTCATTTACATAATTTTGAGTTTCCAGGAGGAAACAAACTGAGGACACCCTAATGGCTTACGTCCTCGGTCCGAGTGCAGAGGCCGCCGCAACCTTTTGCATGCCAGCGTACAAACGGACATACTCCCACAACCCCAGCCGCAACCTGTTGCATGCCTGAGAGGAGCCTAACAATACTTCAAAGTAACTTTACTCCCGTAATCTTTAATATTTTTAATTTAGCAATGCAGTAAATTTTTTACAAGTCCTTTGTGGGTCAAGGCCACACGGACATTAAAAAATTTCGGCCCCCGTACATCCATGGCGAACCACGAATGTTCGGGGGCCTTGGGGACTAAAAAACACAAATAGCTAACAAAGATTTATTTACATAATTTTGAGTTTCCAGAAGGGAAACTAACTGAGGACACCCTAGTGGCTTACGTCCTAGTCCGAGTGCAGAGGCCGCCGCAACCTTTTGCATGCCAGCGTACAAACGGACATGCTCCCAAATGCCATCCGCAACCTTTTGCATGCCTGGCAGGAGCCTAACAATTATGAAAAGTGGCTTTACACGGGGGCCTACTCCCGTTCCCTGTCGTTACAATTTAATTTGAGCTGTGAAAAACGCTCAAGGGGAAATGCTAAAACAAGCGTATACACTTTAGTTAAATATAACACACTTACAACACACAATTGAGCTCAACATGGTTAATGCTGGAACAAGCACATACACATTAAACACATATGACAAACAAGACAAACAAGACAGACAGGAGACATAGGGTACAAGTAAAACAATCTCATATAAAACACTTCCCAATACCCAAACGCAAGCGCAATATCTTAGAAATAATACAAGTCTTAAAGTTAGAGTAGACTTCGCTAAACAGTGAAGGCGCCTTTCAGTGTTTAGTGAGGCCTATGGCGGTCCGTCCCGATCGTTCACGTTCAACGCTCGGGAGCGGACTGCGAGCCGGCTGTGGCCGGGCCGCCTTATATCCCCACCGGTCTCCCCCGGCATGGGGCGGGGGTCCACCCCGGGGGCGGAGGTCCACCCCGGGGGGGGTCCGCCCCCCAAAAAACGGAGACGGGGGCGGAGGGGGCGGGGGGGGGTCCGCCCCCCAAAAAACGGAGACGGGGGCGGAGGGGGCGGGGGGGGTCCGCCCCCCCAAAAAACGGAGACGGGGGCGGAGGGGGGGGGTCCGCCCTCAGGGGTGGTTCAAGGTCACCGACTACACTTTTACTCTAAGTGTCTGGTTCGAGGTCACCCACTACACTTCTACTCTAAGTGTTCGCAATACCCCCACCCTAATCGAGTCCCTAAGCTACGTGACGGCGTTCAGCCAGTATGTCTCAGGCTTGCATGCGGTAAGCATCGCTGCTCTTCGACTCTGTTCATGTAAGTGTTTTTCAAGTTTTTGCCTCAAGGTCGTTACACTTTAACTCTGGACTAACATGGCTTGGATTTTCTCTGATTTTACTCAAGGTCACTACACTTTAACTCTGGGATGATATCGACTTGTAGTATTTCAGTATTTTGACTCAAGGTCATCACACTTTAACTCTAGCACGTCGGTTATCGTACCAGAGGTGCTCAATAACCTACCTTGTAATGTTTAGGGTGGCGTTTGCACGCCACGTGGTATCGCCATGAGTGTCCAGTCCAAATTTTAAGTTAGATTAATTTTACTGTGATCTTTTCCATTTCCAATTCGTTTTGCCAAAGAATAAGGTGTCGCTTTATAAAGTGGTATTTCTCTAAAGTTATAGGGGATTGCAGGGATACAATTAGTTTATTTAGGAGACTCTTAATCTTGGAGTTTAACACAATTTCCACTTTGACTTTGCTTCCTCGGCTCTCACAGCCTAAGCTGTACAGAAATGTTTCTTCTAGTGCCAACTCGGGCCAAGAGAACAGTGTGTTGACTGTAGGACAGCTCATGGTGAAGTGATGCGATACTCCAGCGTGCAACCTCACCTTCCCCCACCACTGTGACCTTCCCCCACTCCTGCTGTTTCCCCCACCTCTTTTCCCTTGTCTCATGAGCTACAAGCAGTCTCTCAGTATTGTGCGGACTTTTGTGAGGAGAAGCCATGTCGCGGGACGCTTTAGGTAAGAAACTTAGCCGTGTTAAGACTTTATTAGTTGCTCACTGTCCACCACTCAAAGTTAAGAGGGTTTCGACTTTAGCTAAGTGGCGCAAACTGTTGCGCGGACACCCTAAGTTTTATACAAAACAGACTAATGTCAGTTTTACTGATGAAGATTTGTTTAAAATATTGGATGAAATGACTTTTCCTTGCAAAATTCAGTTAGTTACTCCCATTCCTGACAGTTTAGAGTCTTAGTCTCTCAAGCCGATATACCTAGAGTACACGGAGCCTGACAGTCAGTCACTCGGTGGCTGTCGTGGGGTGCGCGACGGTGTCGGCGCTCCGTTGTTAAGTTTTCAAGGTCACAGTAATATCAAATTGTTGGTGTTGTGCTGGTTCAAGGTCACCTGAGGGATAACCGATTGCCCATTTAGGCAGAGTCATGTCAGAAACTCGAGTTTAACTTGGCACTTTTGCCTTTTCTCGTCGGCAATTCGCTCCAAGTGGTCAAGGTCACGGGGACTCGGACTGAAACTCGGAGCGTAGTGCGAGAAACGGAAAAAGTGCCAAAAAATTTTAAGTTTCGGCTTGACCTTGACCTTAGTGGCGTCGGTGACGTCATTTTGATGACGTAAGGGGTGATTACGTCATCAGCACGTCATTTCTGTGACGTCATGGGTGTGCCGTCATAGAAATGACGTCATTAGTGATGACGTCATCGGTGAGGGATGACGTCATCCCTCAGGTGACCTTGAACTGAGCCAGCACCAACAATTTGACACTACTCATGCTCTTTGAAATTGTGTGCTACTTGAAAGGGCTTGCTATAAGAAGTACAATAATAAATTTATATAGTACCAGGTTAACCGAGCCTTGCTCGTTGGTTTTTATTTACTTTTGTTATAGTGTCAAGGTTTTCCACCAACAACCAACTATACCTTTTCACAGTTAACAGCTGTTTCAAAAAGTCTGCTTAACACTAATGTTTCTTTCTTTTTGTTTACATTGCGTTGTTATTTCGTTACCAAAATAGCAACCCATAAGACTAATGTTAAAAATTACAATTTTAAAACTCAATTTTAGACCAAATTCGATTTTTCCTGGGGTTGAGGCTGTTTCTAAACTTATTTTTGGGCCAAAACACTCTTTAATGCAAACTTTAAGCAAAATCTAACAGCTAGATTTCGAGATCGTGGAACACACATCCCTTCAGATATTCCTCGTATTATAGTATAGGATAGTATAGGATATACTTCCACAAGCATTGTTCTTGGGTTTAAGATGTTTTTTTTTTAGTCCTATACCGGTCGTAATAAAATGTGTATTGAAGTTCGTTTGAATATTTATAGGAGTTCAAAATTATTAGGTGCTTATTTTAGAACACCCGGTATAATTACGGTAAATGGTGATCCATGTCCATGATGATGAAGTGAACTTTTTTGAACATTACTATTACCGAATAAAGACTTAATAATGTTGTCTACGTGAATAATGTTTCCATGTGGTATATGTAATACTTACTGCAGCTGAACGTGGTCTCCTTTGCGTTCCCCTTGAATCTGCAACGGCAAGCTGCAAATACGAATTGAATAACTAAATCTATATTATCTCCTCTTTTTAATACTAGACCGCTAATTAATTAGTAGATATAGTATGATCAAAGCATTTCATGCATTTCTTAAGATCAAAACAGTCAACTCAAGGCTCAAACAGAAAATAAAATATAAAATAAACGCATATCTACTTGCATGGCTTTTAAATAGCTTCCATCGCCATAAAATTATGGAATAGTAAAATGATTACATAAGTCTACTTGTACATTTATGGTTTCTCAATTGTTATTATTTTTAAGCCAGGTTTAAAATAGTTGTGACTACCAATACAGTAGTAAAGATGAGTAAACTTTCATGGTAATGTATGTCAACTGTTTTTGTCCCAATACAATTTAGGCTTGTTGCACTGATAAGACATGTTTATTTTGTTGCCAATCACCGCATTAATCTGAGGAAGTATGTATATATCTATAAAAGAGGAAGTATGTATATATATTTATACATAAATATATATGTATGTTGCCTATGGACTCCGAAACCGCTCAACAGATTGTAATGAAACTTTCAGGTATTATTGAGCATTATTCAAGGATGGTTTGTGTGAAGTTTGGTGCAAATCTGTCCAAAGGGACTCAGAGTGCATGCAATGGTGCAGTGTCAAGGTTTAGAAATTTAGTGTTTACAAAATTAACTGCTTTAATTAAAATAGTTGAAAGGTTAATTCAAGCAAATGCTTATAATCATAGAAGTTACAAGCTGTGAGGTATAATATTTATGTTTGTGTTGTCTTTAGGGCTCCGCCACACAGGAGCTCCCAATTAATGTAATAGCTTACACGCGTTGAAATTTGACATGGACGATTCTCTTTGTTCATAGGTACTCTCACTAAGAAACAGTTTTGCAAATATAGTTTTTAAGCTCTTTAGGGCTCCGCCACAATGGACTTCAAAATTACTTTAGCGCCTCCGCGGTTGAAATTTGACATGGACGATTCTCTTTGCTCATAGGTACTCACTAGGAAACGGTTTTGCAAATATAGTTTTTGAAGCTTTTTAGGGCTCCACCCCAATGGACGTCAAATTACTTAAGGACCTCCCGGGTTGAAATTTGACATAGATGATTCTCTTTGCTCATAGGTACTCACTAAGGAACAGTTTTACAAATATATTTTTTGAAGCTCTTTAGGACTCTGCCCCACTGGACTTCAAAATTACTTCAGGGCCACCGGGGTTAAAATTTGATGGACGATTCTCTTTGCTCATTGGTGCTCAAGAAACGGGTTTGCAAATATAGTTTTCAAGCATTTTAGGGCTCCGCCCCACTTTACTTCAAAATTACTTTAGGACCTCCGGGGTTGAAATTTGACATGGACGATTCTCTTTGCTCAAAGGTGCTCACTAAGCGGGTTTGCAAATATAGTGTTTGAAACTCTTTAGGGCTCCGCTCTACTAGACTTCAAAATTACTTTAGGGCCACCAAGGTTGAAATTTGACATTCAGATTCAGATTCAGATTCACATATCTTTATTCACATAGTATACAGTAGTATACATAGAATGGCGTCATTATGCTAGTCTAAAGTTATAAAAAATAGTCATAAAACAGCTATAAACAGTTTCATTATGTATTAACTATAGAGTATTTAAAGGTCCTCAAATTTATATAAAGGATTTAAATGTTTTAGTTTTTTCCTTAAACAATTCTCCTTAAACACATAGACGTGCCTCTTTGCTCATAGATACTCACGAAGAAACGGTTTTACAAATATAGTTTTTAAGCACTTTAGGGCTCCGCTCTGTTGGACTTGAAAATTAATTAAGGCCTCCGAGGTTGAAATTTGACATGGACGTCCCTCTTTGCTCATAGGTGCTCTTGAATTTGCAATTACGATCAATAAGGTACAAGAGCAATTTTGACAATTCTGCTGGGTTTAAATTTGGAAAAGGCCTGTTTTTCGCATGGCCAGTTATACGTGGTGTGCTTACGAGTTGGTATGCATGAAAATTTTTACGTTTATATACTAAATTAAAAGACAAAAACTATTGTTTATCCTTTGGTCTTACAATAAAATTAATATACTTACTTTCTATTCCATTGACTTTTTTGTTATATTCAAAAACTAATAAAATAGTTTATGTAAACAACTTAATTTGAGCGCAGCAACGCGGGCCGGGTAACTGCTAGTAGGCCTAAGATATATTTTTAATAAGCTGATATTAAAAATCTAAAATTAGTCAAATTTCTATGTAAAACTGTTCATGACTATACTACGAGAATAATTTTAAGACTACTTAATATTAGTACTATTAAAATGTTCGTTACAGTTTTCACCAATTTATTATTGACAGCCCAAAGATCTTCCTGTTACAGAGAAGATCTTTAAAGAGTGAAATTCTATACAACTAACATAAGAACTCACGTTATCTTGAAGTTCACTGTAAAGGTCCGCTGCTCTCGCCTGCAAATCAAAACGGAAAAGTTATGTATCGATTTATTTTAATACAACAACTATGTTTAGAGCAAGGATTCTTATCTTGACTTCATGTTTACCAATCTTTTCACGGTATTAATGTAGTGGTTGTCCTATTTTAAAGTAAATATTAGCTCACTACCCCTCCAATATGCAAAACTCCAATTTATCAAACATCATAAATTAATGCAATTTTCGCCCATCCCCCAAATACCATAATTTTCAGTGATTGCATCTCATCAATCTACTTGGCAATTTTTTACTGATATTTCAACAAAACCTAACATTAATGGTTTGGCCAGATCGGTATAATAACACCATCTTTCCTTATTTTGACCCAAAGAACCCAGTTCACCACATTTCTGCAACCTAGGTAAATGCAAAGTAGATAGTAAAGCCTCAGGTAAGTTCAGTCAGTGTTGGCCTTGTCTTTTATAATTTTTTAGTTTTATATAACACCCAAGATCTTAGCACGAGCAAAGAAGAAGTTGGTGTGGCTTACTCTGAACTGTCTGAGTAGCTGCCGCTCCCTCTCAAGTCGCTGGAACAGCGGAGTGTGAATGTTCTGTGTGTTCTGCCAATCCTCGCTACCCTCCGATGACTGCAAAACATTTTCTCCTTTATAAATACGTGATGGCATGAAATGTATTTTGTAGTGATGTATTTTTAGTTTCTTTATAAAACCTTGAAGTTTTCTAATGCTCTTTATTTTTCTATTTAAAAATACATAAAGTCCTTTAAACATGAAAATATCTGTCAAGAATTCATCCAATCTCTATGCCTAATACAATCCACCGTAAAATACAATCTACCCAATAATAAAGGACAGAAAACCTTTGTTTTTATATAACCCGCATGTGAATCAGCCCAGAAGAAGGCTCAGACAAATTGTGGCTTCCTTATGACTCCTTGTATCGTGGGGCAATTGACATAGGGTTGTAGCAAAAAGTACTCGCCGTGACGTAAAATGAATATAGTTAGAATTAGAAAAACAGTTTTATTGGCATCTTTTGGAGTAAAAACATGGTTATCTGAGTTATTTCAAAGCCGTGGTGGCACACACACACAGTAGCAAAATCAGTGTTGACCAAGGTGAGACTCTCAAAGAATCAACCGATCCCGTCAACTTCCGTGCAAGCCTGCCACCGTTTATTTTACGTGGGTCCTCCCACCAACGTTGCCACAAATCGACTAACCCTTTTAAGAGTTGCACCACCAGGTCGAGAGCGGGAGTCGCACCCGTGCCGGCGTATACATCCTGGCCAAGGTATCTAATCTAGATTGTGCTGAAAAAGGTTTTGTACAATATAATGAATATCATGTTTGTACTTTATAATAAACCTCTTCAATGCACAAAATTGATAAAAACATAAGAAAACTTACCAAATTCTCTTGCGAAAATGCATTTCTCACCTGCTGTTCACTCATATTGGAATCTAAAAATAATAAAAATCAGTCCAGTGGAAGTCTCAGACAAACTGTCCACAGGTTTGAAAATGTTGGCTTTGCCCATGTTAAATATCCGTAGGAAAAGTTTACTTTTTATATTAGAAAAATTTACATAGAGCCCAACTATTTCAGAAATACAAATGAAACCTGCTTATATAATACCGAAAACGTTTGTTTAGGTACAACCCCTATGTAAATCGCCCAAGTGGAAGACTCAGACGAACTTTCATAGGTGGTTTTTACCTTACTAATTGAAATATACTAGTAAATGTGTTGTTCGAAATCGAGCAATTTAATCTGCATATAATTGCTCAAATTGTAACATTTACGACTATACTTGGATAACATAAGTGATGCTGGCGTACGGGATGATAGTATCCCACTTCGAGTCAAAAATAACGTGATTTGTGTTGGGACTGCTATTTTATTTCAGTGTTTGTCAGTCGTCAATATGGCCCCAACAAATGAAGATGTTGCTGCTACTGTTGCCAATTAAGAAAAGAAGATGTCGTCCAAAAAAAGTTGAGTGTAGACTCCTTTTTAGCTGCCCTTCGTGTTAAAAGCCTGTATTTTACATTGTTTGATGAACTTTGCAATAGTGAAACAAGAGTTTTTAATTACTTAGAAAAACTATATACTAAGAGCTTCCTTATACAAAGAGCTTCTAGGCTACATCCAAAGCAACATTTTTAAACAAGATACAAGATTTCTCCGACGAATTTGCCCCCGAAGAGAAACTAGTCATAACTCAGACATGTCGCACTCACATGTCAAAAGTGAGAGTTTCGGATGCTAACATCCTAGTATAATGCGTCGCATATGAACCAATGCATTCGCCGATTTTGTGCATTCCGGGAGGCAAAAAGCGACCGGCTGCTCGAATTTCAGCATCCCAAATGGGATGCACAAAATCGAGCGTCCGGTGGCTGTTTTAGCATCCGTTGGCTCTGGTCTGCGCTATGCTCACTTTGTTTTTAATTCAAAACATTAAGTTAGTTTTTAAAAAATCGGTCTGGGCTACGTCGTTAAAATATTTTAAATGGTTAAATAAATAGCACACTATATGTTGTTAATGAATAAATAAATAATATGTGTTATTAATAAAAACTTTTAAATATCTTAAAGCCGCGTCCGCACTGGGCGAACATTCGTGGCGAACTTGTTCGGCGAACACAAAAATCAACAAACATTCTTAACGAACAATTAACCGGCCATATGATTTACATTCTAAAAGGTTAGCAACGAACAAACAAATGTTCGGAAGAACTTTGTTCGGCGAACATGTCCGGCCAGTGCAGACGCGGCTTAACAACATCGTCCAGACCGACTTTTTATTGATGTTTTGACTTTAAACTACATGGAGGCTGAAACAAGGTGGTAGACCTGCAACAGATTTGAACTGGAAATGATAAGGTAATTTTAAACCACATTATATTGTCAAACTAATATGGGGCAATAACCAAAATGAAATCAATTATTTTTTTTACATGGGATGTCCCTAATTAATTGGTTCTTTATACATAGGTTAAAGAGGGGTTTCTTTCAGGAGCTATGTAAACATTCAACATGAACTTGAACACACATCAACATGAAGGGTAAACGATTCAGATGTATAATAGTTGAGCTAGCAATGGAAGAAGGCCCCACCTAAAGGTAGGTCAAAATTTACATTTATGCTGGTTAATTTATCAGTCAACAAGTCACCGTTTCCTGAAAATCATATATTTGTTTTAATTTATTGAAATATAAATGCGTATAAATAAAAAGAAAATATGTCAAAGACTAGATTGATATGCGTAAGATATTAAAATATTTATTAGTAAAATGCTGCAGGAAACGATACCTATTTATATTTAGTTCTAGACATTACATCGTAATAGATGTTTTGGCTTTAATTAGTTTATAAATTCGATGCATTGCTATTATAGCTGTGAGTTGTTCTATGTGTTATTTTATATATTTTAATTGGTAACCGACTCTTATTTGAAAACTATGTAAGACTATATTATTAGACGTAGATTATAGTTTACTGGCAATCATCCTAACCGACTCATTACGAATATATTTTTTGTAATGTGCTTGTGTCATAATCAAAATGTATTTGTTTTAATAGGTTAAATATCTATTGCTAAACCGCCCTTTCTTTGTTATCAAAACGGGTATAGGGTTTAATAATAATTAGATTAAATGACACACAGAAAAAACAACTAGAAAAAATCAGAAGTGATAAGCAGATCGGGTGTCTAAAGTGTAATGATCTGCGGTAGAGATTGGATGGGACCAAATATTCAGAGGATGGTTTTACACTGTTGAACTTCTAAGGCGTATAGTAGGAATAGTTCTATAGTAGGAATAGTAGAATACATGCTTCTGTTGCACTTCTAATCCTCCCTTCTCTCCAAAATCTTTTGCGGTCAATCAAATCTGTTACGTACAATTACAGTCATAGCCTAATGATTTTGCTAGGTACTACTAACATTTTGTGATTGAAAATTGGTAAATTAAACCACCCTCATACACAGCTAAATATAATAAAAACAAATACTTACTTTGAAATCTATAAATTACAAATGTTTAAACACAGTTAATTTGATTGTTTAATACATAACCTCAACTAAAAATAAACAAACATAAATAAACATAACATATGATGAATATACTAATAATTCAAAGGATGAGAAGGGGACAGAGTTGTTCTAGATCATATAAAAGCAATGCCATTTTTGGGATTATACCGTTGTAATCGCCACAGGGTAAATAATGTTTAAATTTGTTTTAATTTTACACTTTACCATATGCAACTTTAACAACCAAAATTCCAGAAACCAATCATTGCGTTGTTTCGGAGTATTACTTTTGATAATTTTGAGTAAACTATCAGCATTTCAACTTTGGCTGGATGTGTTTTAACTGCTAAATTAAATTATCAACGAGGTGGCCCGTGCGCAAATTGCGCATTTTATGAATCTGTATGAGTGAAACTCACCTACAGTACATGAATGTTGATTATGAAGTGACAGAGATCTATTTTTTTTTACTTTCTGGCTTTTAAAATCCATCTGAAGGATGGATGGATGGATGGATTGTTAAATTACAATTCACATTAAAGAACTTGCAATAAAAGTTGGTCAACATTTTAAAGCGCCCTCTAGAAATAAATAAAAGGCGAGGGGGGCGAAGCCCGAAACAATATGACCTTTTTAATTGCGATTCGTCACTGCGGCATATCCTAAGCTTTAAAATGACACTTCAATCTTAAAAATCGGTTCAGTAGGTCGAGAGAAAAAGGGACGTAACAGACGAAACCCTTATAGAAATAAGAAGATAGATATACTTTATGTACCTGGCTGTATTTGTGAAATATTAATTAGAGTAATACAGCACTTGATTGTTGATCCTTTAAAATATGCAAGTTTTGCGAACAAACTACCGGTGAGACCAAGTATTTCCTCGGTAAACTTGTAAAACTTATAATATGAGCTCACTTGCAAAACCTTTTGAACGCGGTGATATTTTACAGCGTCACTGGGACCAAGACCTTTAATTTGACACCCGTCACATCAACCTAAAATTTGTGAAACTCTCACAGTTTTGTTAAAACAAAATTATATATATATATATATATATATATATATATATATATATATATTATTCTATATATATATATATATATTATATATATAGAATAATATACCTATATCATATATAGGTTCACTTGCTTAGAGGTATCAATTGTTATAGGGTGTAACATATTCTAGATGCTGTAGGCTGTACCATGTAATAATGTCAAGGTGATTCGATATTTTGAAATATTCAAGTAGCCAACTTCTTTGTTCACTACAACTTTCATGTACACCATGGTAGATGACTAAATACAAGTTGGTCGTTGAGAAGCACATGACATGTGTGCAATGAAGCGATTACAGGAGCGAATCCTATACTATAATACGAGGAATGTCTGAAGGGATGTGTGTTCCACGATCTCGAAGTCTAGCTGTTAGATTTTGCTTAAACTTTGCATTTAAGAGTGTTTCGGCCCAAAAATAAGTTTAGAATCAGTCTCAATCCCAGGAAAAATCAAATTTGATCTAAATTTAAGTTTAAAAATCGTAATTTTTAACATTGGTCTTATGGGTTGCTATTTTGGTAACGAAATAACAACTAAATGTAAACAAAAATAAAGGAACATTAATGATAAGCAGACTTTTTCAAACAGCTGTTAACTGTGAAGAGGTATAGTTGGTTGTTGGTGGAAAATCACTTACGTCTTTAGAAATTTCTTCATTTATCAATTTGACATACATCAAACAGTATTTTAATAGCAAAAATCTTTTATTAAATAATATTGAAACTAATTTTATTTATTTCAGTACTTGTAAAAATAAAAAATCAACCATCTCCAAAAATCTATTGTGATTTGAACACACTAACAGAAATAGAAGAAACCAAATTTTTAGGTGTTGTATTTGACAAGAATTTAAGTTTTAATGGACATATAAATTTCATAAGCAAAAAGATTGGATCTGGAATTTATGCTTTAAAAAGAATATTAAATGGTATATTTCTCTCTTATTCAATCTCACATTGTCTATGGAATAACATGTTATGGATCCACATCTCATCAAAATTTAAACAAAATTCTTATACTACAGAAGAAAGCTTTGAGAATAATGCTAAATTTAAAATAAACAGAATCAGTGAAGAAATATTTTGCCGAGATGGAAATTTTGACTGTATTTGGATTGTACATTTTTGAGACAATTAAATATACAAAAGAACACTACCTAATCAAAATTAATACTGTAAATCATAATCATTACACAAGAAATCATAAGTATTCTACGGCGAATCACCATAATTTAAATTTCTATAATAAAATTCCAAGTTACATAGGTTTAAAATTCATCAAAAATTTACCAATCCATATAAAAATAGAACAAAATAATAAGAGTTTTTACAGAAAGCTGAAAGAATATCTTATTTCAAAATAGTAGTGTCAAATTGTTGGTGCTGGCCCAGTTCAAGGTCACCTGAGGGATGACGTCATCGAGGTCAATGACCTCACCGATGACGTCATCGATGACGTCATCGATTGCGTCATCGATGACGTCATCACTAATGACGTCATTTCTATGACGTCACACCCATGACGTCACAGAAATGACGTGCTGATGACGTCATCACCCCTTACGTCATCAAAATGACGTCACCGACGCCACTGAGGTCAAGGTCACGCCGAAACTTAAAATTTTTTGGCACTTTTGCCGTTTCTCGCACTACGCTCCGAGTTTCAGTCAGAGTCCCCGTGACCTTGACCACTTGGAGCGAATTTTCGACGAGAAACGGCAAAAGTGCCAAGTTAAACTCGAGTTTCTGACATGACCCTGCCTAAATGGGCAATCGGTTATCCCTCAGGTGACCTTGAACCAGCACAACACCAACAATTTGATATTACTGTGACCTTGAAAACCTAACAACGGAGCGCCGACACCGATGCGCACCCCACGACAGCCACCGAGTGACTGACTGTCAGGCTCTGTGTACTCTAGGTATATGGGGAAGTGGAGGGGGAAATCTCAAGGTCATCCAAATGGAGTTTTAAAAAAGTTGAAGAGTAGAAAGACTACTCTTGTGCTTCCTGGGCGACCTCATCAACTTCCAACGGATCTGTAAACCAATCCGATCTGTAGCGGCAGGAGTCCAGAAAACAGGTGCACCACCCATCAGGTTGTCCGTAGCACTTCCGACAATTGGTAAGATTGGAGAAATGAAATTTAATACACCGCTGCGGACAACAAGTGTAAAAGTAGTTGGATTTGTAGATTTTGAAAGTTTGTAGTACCGGTGGTGGCAGCTGTTGGTTCTTGCATCTACACCTGCAACATCCGAAGCATTCACATTGCCGGCAGGCCAGCCCGTCCACTTGCCATCTTGGTAGTAGGAAACACTTGCCCTCGCAGCAATAGGTTGTCCCTGTCTCTTCCTCCCAAAGCTTCTTTGCACAATGGACGACGCCTTGTATCTCTAAACACTTATGCTCGCAACATGAGACACGCTTAGTTTCCATACTTGATGTTGCTTTGGCGAGGGAGCAAGATGAAGTGATGCCGTGGCCAGCAGGAATGGAGCTTATATAAACTAAGGTGAGTGGAGGGGGAAAGGTCAAGGTCATCCAAATGGAGTTTTAAAAAAAGAAAAGAGTAGAAAGACTACTCTTGTGTATCTATAGCGATTTCATTGATAGTGAGTGCTTCTGTATGCCAAGTTGATCTGTACTGACAGGCTCCTAAATAATGTTTGCAAAAACCTGCAAAATGATTGTTGCACAATTTGCAGCCAGTTAGCTGTTTTAATGTGAATTCAATGCAACGTTCAGGGCAACAAGTGTACTTATGCCCTCTCATCTGGTACACATGGAATGTCTTCAACTCAGGCTTTGGCTTCTCCCAAGATTTGCACCGACACATGCATTGTCCAAAAGCTTCACACTTTCTACAAGCCACTCCATCCACCACATCAATGTCATTGGGCCATGAAAAACACTTCTGTTTGCAACAGTAGTTAAGTTGACTCTCCATGTTGCTGCGGCGAAGGCGCACGACGAAATGATGCTGTAGTCAGTGAGAGCGCAGCTTATATAAACTAAGGTGAGTAAAGGGGAAAGGTCAAGGTCATTCAAATGTAGTTTTAAAAAAGATGGCTAGTCGTCCTCGTCGTCTGTAGTAGTTTCAGATGAAGAACCAGAGTCGTCTGAGTCCCTTGCTGGTGCTCCATAGATAAAGTGTATTTCTATTTTAAAGCGAAGGCCAGGATCTTCCACCATCAACTCCTTCAACCTATTACATACCACCTCCACTTTGTACACATTGTCTATAATCAACACCCAAAATGTTGGGTGAATAAAACGTGTGGATGAGTCAGCTTCGGCAATGGTTATTTCTTTCGGCGCTATAGGAGTGTACAGATGTGTAAAGTGTGGATGAGGCTGGCTGGAAGTTAAAGGTTCTGAGTTGATCCTGGTCGCATCAAAATCCAATTCCATCCTACATTCAACGTCACGGTTCTCGTTAAAAACATATTGCAATTTTTGGCGTAACATTTCTAGTTCTGTCACATCTTGCAAATGAACGGTCCACCACAAGGGAAATGCTTCGTCCGTAGTGGAGTCAACTTCAACTTGAGAAGTAGCCTCGTTCGCCATGGTAGCTAAGGAAGGAATGAGGTGAGCCGCAGACTGTAGTAACAGTATTGAAAAGTAGAGGGGGAAATTTCAAGGTCATTGAAATTGAGTTTTAAAAAAAAATGAAGGAGTAGAGGGGAAAGGTCAAGGTCATCCAAATTGGGTTTTAAAAAAAGAAAGAAGGTCACTCCCCACCAGCCTCGTCGTTGACCTCCACATCAGATCCTTCATAGGGGTAAATAGGTGACATTGGGGTATACTCTGGTGACTGTTGAGTGTTGTCTCCATCCTGCTGCAGTGTAACTCTCGACCAATCATAGTCCAAATTCATTTGAATTATGATTCCAGGGTTGTCCCGGAGTATCTCCTTCATCCTTTGGAAAATTGTCTCTAGATAGTGCACACTGTCGATCGACAGTGTCCAACCCGTACTTGTTCCAACATCGGTAGTGGAGTCTGCCTGGGTGATGGTGTTGCTGTCATCCATGGTTGCCTGCTGAACAAGGAATGATGCTTGATGTGAGGCTCATGCAGGAACATGGTGGGGGGCGTGGTGGAGTAGTGGGGGAAGTTTCAAGGTCATCCAAACGGAGTTTTAAAAAAAAGGAAAACCTACAAAGTAACATTAAAACTTTCCAATTGATGGTGGCGAGCGTTTTCTTCTGCAACCTTGCCGACACATGTGACTATGCCATACAGTATGAAAAGTACAACCATAATAAGGCCGAACAATAAAAGATAGCCGTTGACTATCATGATATTTTCTGAGTGGATCTGCTTTCTTCTTATCGCCCTCTCCTGCATCCTCTTCTCTAACTCGTGGACGAAGTCACAACATGCGTGAGGACATCTTTCATCTGTTGGTAGGTTTGCCATTGTTGATGTTGTCGATGTGGCTGTAGAAGATGGAATGAGGTTTCCAATTGCGATGTGCCATGTACACCAATAGTCAAGTGGTGGGGGTAACAAAGCAGTGGAGGGGGAAGTTTCAAGGTCATCCAAATTGTGTTTTAAAAAAACCTATCTTGTTACTGAGCTTATATGTCAGTAACAAGATAGGTGTTTTTGCTCTTTTACTTCTTTAATATAATGAAAAAATATACATATTCTACAATGGTTAGGATAAGAAATACAACTGCTAGTCAGCTGAAGTAGTCCAAGTTGTCTGGCTTGGTCTTCATGGATGCTGGTGAGGAAGCCGTTGAGGAGTGTCCAGGCTCTTCCTTTGACTGCCGGGTGTTCCGTATATTGCAAGCGTAAACTTGCACATTTATACGGTAGCCTCGTGCCACCATCAGCTGCAACTCCTTGTATAAGTCGTTTAGCTCCTGCTGAGTCTTGATGCTCACCTCCTCGTAGCTTGCGCAACTAACGTTCAGAGACATCTTGATGTTGCTAGGTTGGCTGCTGGAGTAGAAATGAAGCCGAGGCACAGCGCTTGGAGGTACATGAAAAAGTGGTGGGGGTAATAGTGGTGGGGGTATAGAAAATCCAATTAAACAGTTCTAAACTTTTTCCATCGATACAATGGAATGGAACAAATAGCGCAGGTGTCCTTGTAATTTTCAAATCGAAACAGTGGCGCTAGAAATCCGAATTGTTTTATACCACCATCCTGTACGAATCGCCGAAGGTCTCTGACGGCGGCCTCGCCACAAGACCTACAAAACTTTTCCCCGTCGTGGAACTTATACCAGGAGTATTCCGAATACCCTTTATTTTCCCTCCTGTAGCGTTTGACATCTTCTTTTATTGTTAGTGGGATGTTGTCTTGTAAACATGTTGGGAACAAGTCCTTGTGAGTTATAACTCGTTGTATGCAAAGCTCGTACAAGGTGCTCATCGTTTGCTAGTTGGCAACAGACTGACCGTTTTTCGCATCCAAGCAGGTTTGAATCCTAGTGCGGTAGTGGGGGTAATTACAGTAGTGGGGGTAATTGTGAAATGCAAAGGTCAAAGGTCAAGGTCACCCGCGAAGTTTAAAAAAAATGCAACATATCAATACGTGAAGTCTGTCACATATTGATATGTTGCATTTTTTGTTTTTTTTTTTATTTTTTTGTCTTTTATGATTCGTTTATTTATAAAACATTACAACAACAACATATGTACAACATTAAAACTTAAATCTAACACTGCTGCTTGTCAGCGATGTGGATGGTCAACTCTGTAGAATTGCTACCCGTGCAGCCGTGGGACACCAGGTATAGACACCCGGGTTGAATAGAGCGAAGATCCTCGTTTTGTAGAAGATGGACGAATCTCTTGGGCAGGTACACCTGGAACTTTGGTTCATCCCCCGGAGTAAACGGTGCCTCGCTGAGACTGCAGCAGATGGCCTCCCCAACTGTAGTCTCCATCTTCTTCATAGCATGGATTATGTAGTGCTTCTCGTCTTTTAGTTCCGAGCACTTCTTTACAGGTAATATTGTTGACTTGGAGTGAGCATTGAACTGCTCGACCAAAGTCTGAAGGAACTGGTGAGATGCCATGGTCAGGTTACAGATCGTCTTCTTGCTCGGAGATGTTGTCGTCTCGGAATCTCGAGTAATACTCATGCCAGGTCCCTGTCTGCTCCCCACTTATATACTCTCCGTTACCCCCACCACTCCCCAATTCCCCACTTTGAAGGTAAGAGGCGAGTTTATAGGCATTTTTCAAAGCGCAATGTCTATCTTTATCATGTTCTGGGCTTTTTGTACAAATACATATGGTTTCCAGCATGTATTGATAATTCTTATCCAATTCCACATCATTAACCGGAACATGAGTAAATCCTTCGATCCATCTTTTCTTTTCCAGCCCCTTTGTGTAAATATTGGTAAACTTGTCTGAAAAGTGATGCATAATGTGATACAAGTCCGTGTAACTTGTAAAACCATCATACCAATCGATATGATGGAAGTGTTTTGAAATCCATCTGTTGGTAGTAGCGGCTTTACTAGTTAAAGACGAATAAGAACATGGTGGTTTAAATAAAAACGAATAAGGAACACTTGTATTCATGTCCAAAAACACAAGTTCTTTTATAATGAATCTATCATCATTACCACGAAACGCTTGAAACTCAATAATACCAGGCTTGGACTTTACTTGTTGTTCTTCTCCCTTGTCCATTTTGAAGGTCACACGTCTGCTCATTACGAAGTCAGCAGGTCAACTGATTTCCACACCACGGTAGGTACTACTTTTATACCAGGCCGTACAGTTGTTGGCGCGTTGGTGTATATTTAACGTGGGCACCGTCCCCAATAGGCCTAACCCCACAAAATGTTGGTTATTGTTTTAAAAACTAACCATTGTCATTTAAGTTTCCATCTTTATATTTTCCTTATTTTCATTTTCATCACTAACACTTGATTCTTCTCCTCCATCTTCCTCTTCTTCCTGTTTTACTGATTTCTTATGTAGTTGAGCGTACTTTTCCAATTGTCTCCACATCTGTACTTCATGAGGAACTCTATTAAATATAGAAGTATCCACAGGTCCGTATAATATAGGTGCGTCCGGTTGTTTGTCCAATGTGTCTTCCAGATAATCTTTAATAATCGAACTTGAAAACACCAGTTGTCTCAAGTATCTTGTTATAGGTTCAGTAGCACAAGTTAAAATGAAAAACTCCTCTCGATTAAGTTGAATTTTGTTATCATGTCTTGTTGTGTCTCTAAACCGTAGCTGATGATCACCACGTTGTTTAATGATATCAATTTCCACATTTGAATCCAAAAGTCCTACCCTTGTCTTTCTTCCAAACATGTTACTACTTAAATAGCATTCTAGCAGATGCAAATGTTTCATAAACGATTCCCAAGCACTGTCCGTAAACAAAATCATTTTGGGTCCATGAGTTAAAATTACAGTAGGGGAATAATCTGTAGATTTCATAACACCGATTAAAACACTTTTATCCAAACTGGAAGAGATTGGGTAGAATATTCGCAAAAATACCTCACTCAATATGTTTGGAGAAATATTATCTTCAATATCCCTTTTTCTCTTTTGTATAGTCTTTCTTCTTTTACCTTTTTCTTCAACATTATTACTGGCGTGAAGTTGTCCGCAAACGTTTTGTTCACCTCCTTCCTGGTGACCTTGAGGATCTAAAAACTCAGATATCTCCTTCTCAATATCTACCACATTTTCAGGTGTACCACTAGGAGAAGCCATATTGAATACGATGCTACCCATACAACAGTAGGCAACAAACTGATGAGGAGCGGTCTGTACGCTCTGCTTTTATACTCGCGGAATGAAACAAAACCGGTTCTTACAATACATTTTTAACAATTCCGGTTAAAGGTGTGTATGTTACGATTTTATCATGTAGAATTAAACAGTATGCAGTTGTATTAGCCGGTATAGCATCGTTGAATTCCATTTCTATTTTTATATCCACACTTGAAGACTTTACTGATTCATTTTGTTTAGAACAATCGATTACAACTATTGGGTAGGCATCGAAATATTTGTCAGGTGGTAATAAAGGTGTATTTGTTTTACCGTAATATGAACTTTGGAATCTCGCGTACATATCGTACAATATACTGTATTTCTTCTTAGTGAATGACACATTTAAATTGTCGTATGGAAAGAATTGTGAATTTAAATAAACTTTAATATTTTTCAAGTCACAATGATCAAATTGTCCTGCATGTTTAGTAATGGCGTCTCTTCTACCTGTTTGTAAACCAAATATAATATACCTGGCTCGTTCTACATAATTCGATGTTTTAACAGTCCAAGTGTGTCGATCCGTAGTAGGTAAACTGGGATGCTCATGAAATTCCCAACTTCTAAATGGAATAACAATATCACGATCGGCTTTTAATTTTCTTAAAAGTAGCATTCTATGCTCGTCAGCCAATTTAACATGTGGAACTCTCCATACAATTTTGTCTAATTTTAATTTCCATTCTAAAGTCGCATCTGTAGTAGCATCTGCAGCTTTAATAATGTCTTTATCGTTAGAAGATCTCAACAAAACTAATTCTTGTTTAACGTTTAATATTATTTTCCTATAATCTTCAGCAAAACCAAGCAGCAAACGTAATGGAATATGAAAATCAAAATATCCATTTGGATCTGGAGTGATCGTGTCAATCGTAGGTAATACCCATCCGGCAGGTTTAAGTAAATTAGTTTCATTGGGTGTTATAGATGTTAATCCTTTTAAAGTTGTCGTAATACCTACTTTTTTAGTGGAATCAACTGTTACACCTGATATTTCATATCTAATTTCATCAAATAGGAAAGCCATAGGATTATTTATAAATGGAACTGTTGTACCAACAGTAGTACCGTCCTTTTTAGTAACTTGTCCTTCAATATACAAGTAACTTTCACATGGTAGTGTGTAAATGTCTTGATTTTGTATGGGAATACGAATTTCATCGTTATTGTTTAATTTCGATGAAGTGTAAGGGTTGTGGGTGTGATATTCTTTTTCCCATAGGGTTTCGTCGAATGTTGGACCCTGCGCTATATCCAGTATATCCATACTCGGTTAATTTTAATCCAATTCTCTCTAAGAAACGAATGTTCTCGCGTGTTAACTCCTCCACAGCTGAAGAGCTACTAATGCGGTTTCCCGTAGGTTGTTCGCTTTTAAATGTTAAACCCATAGTTTTGTATTAAAGTGTCGATTTTAAATGTAATCTAATCGTAATAGGCTCTTCTCTGAAGTCTACCAAGTTACCGTCTTGATCCAATACGCTCAACACGATGTCTGAAATGAAAGTGGTGTTCAACGGTAGATATACCAGGTTTTGTGGCTTTTCAACAATTTTAAATCCAGGTGGTACACTTGGGTAAAAAGTATGTATGATGTGGGTGTTAGCCCCATCCCTGTAAGCACCTTGTATAATGTTACAAGTTATGTCTATACTATTGACTTTTAATATTGTTACTGTTTTCTTACCGGAATGTGTTACATCTGGTTCTAAAACAGGCTCATCGTTGGAAAATCCTAATAAATCACCAATTGAGTTTGGTTGAGTGAAATCTATATAATATTTGGAAGTAATTTCAGCTTTCATCGTATTATTATTACCTTTTAATGTTATATTGTCTTTTCCCATTTTAGTTTGCAAAAATTCATTTATATGATCAATTTCATAAGAACCTGTGGGTAACCTGCACTCTTGTAAGTCTGTAAATTTTCCACTGGCATCCTTTCCCTTATAATAATGCAATACGTTATTTTTACCTTCCGTAACATTGGGGATAGAGTTGTAAGTTGTAAAATCCAATAGTGCCGCCTCCCAAAACCTTCCTTTTTGCAAGCGTAACGCTGGAAAAAGGATACTTCGTAAAGTGGACGATTTTCCTGTTAATGATACCGTATAGGAAGACATCTCAATAGTGACTGATACTTTTAGCTAGAAATTCCAAACATAAATGGCCGCATATTGAAGTATTATCAGGTTGTTCTCTTTTATAGTTATAATATATGTTTTTAGCAGATTTAAAGTAATTTTGAAGTTCTTTTGGTGGTGGCAAATTACCGAAACTATCAAAATAATATACATTGTTATTTAGTTTCTTATAACAAACCCAATGGGTGCCAGGCCCTTCAGTATTATCCAAATTTACAATTCCAGTCTCATTTTGCCACATTTTCTTTGGTAAACTGTCTTTCATAAACACACCGCGGAAAAATGGTATTTTTAAACAGGAAATATATTTAAATAATTCAATATTGGTTAATGCTTTATGTGGTATGACCAATTGATTTCTTTCATTTAATATGCACGATAAGGTCTTAGGTAAAGACCTGCCCCGTTTTTTACCATTGACCACACGGTGGGCTTCTTCCTGCCTTTTCTTGTAGATCGTCGTCTTCTTTTTATATTTCCTCCATGTTTTCTTGTGGTTGACCTCCTTTTTACTCTCCTTCTCCTCCTTCTTCCACCTCCTACTGCTGTTTTAGCCTTCATACCTGCTGTTACTGCTAAAGCTGCTGCTTTTTCTGCTATGCTAGCGTCACTTGATTTTACTCGTTGCCAAGCTATGTCCGCAAGCTTTTTGTCAGCTATTGATCTATTTTTTGAATCGGCAAACGTGGAATATGCGATATCGTGTTCTTTACAAGCCTGATCTAACTTATTTATGCCAGGATCGCCTCTTTCCAGTCGTTTTTTCAATTTAGTTCCTGGTCCGCAATACTGATAACCTCCCGGTATATGAAATTCGTATGGTAATGCGTCTATTGCTCTATTTACTATGGATCCTACTGGAATTCGTTTTAAAGCTTTACTTAACAGAGAAACCGCTGTGGACGTGATCCCACCTCCTCTCCTTACAGTGTCTCTATATGGACTGATGTACTGGAACGTCATTATTGTCCTTTTATAATCGCAATGTACAACTTATGTGTTACCTCTATGACAAGTTGGACATAAATGAAGTCGTTTATTGTGTTCTTTTATTAAATATCAAAATCACCCCAATCCGATGATCTAAACTTTTTTGTACGAGGGTTGATAAAATAGTTTTGAACAATTTCCCGTTTAATCCAAGTACCTCTCTCAGATTCCAACAAAGGAGTACGACCTGAATGAATACCAATAAGATTGTATACATCAAATAATGCATTTCCTAAAACTTTTACAAGAAAATTAACAGTGACAGCATTATCCACATGTTCAGGGTCTTTAAGGTCTGTTATACGTTTATTATTACAAGTATACACTTTGCTATCCATTTGTGATAATGTGATAGCCTGTCCTACAGTTGCAGCATCATTTGCTTCTCTTCCTTGCGCCATGTTTGTTAATTTTTTATTACTACATATAAAAAACGCATAGTAATTATTTGGATCTAGATGTACTGTTTGTCCTAAGGCAGTCGCGTCTCTATCTGCATGACCCCATGACACATTTGATAACCTTCCATGCCTGCAATCCCAATAAGCGTTTTTGTATGTCAATAAACGAAATTTTTCATTACCTTGAATAAAGTCATCCCCTTGCTTTGATAATACTTCATCTCGTTTTGCAAATCCAGTTGTTTCTTGTTTTAAAGTCTCTTTCATTTGACCCACTGTTGCACCATCAGATGGTGCTGAACCATCTTTTACATTCGCCAAACAATTGCCAAGACAATCGATAACTCCCACATCACGTATGACACAATGATCTTTTATATATTTGAGATTTACAGCATCATTTTCATTTTTTGGATAACCTATATCGTTAATAACAAATTTATAAAAAGAAAATCCATCTTTTGTCTTTTCAGGTATCAAAGAATGTAAATAGCGTCTATTTACGCTGTCTTTTGCATCTTTAGGGTCATCTACGTTGGATATACGTTTATTGTTGGCACTATACGTTTTCCCATTGAATTTTAACGTGTTTTTTAATTCAGATGACAAATAACCTTTGTTTATCGCATCACCGTTTTGATTTGGTTTACCAACGTTGATAATTCTATGATCTTCTGCGTCATATGTGTTATTTTGTAGTTTTAATGTTGGCGATATCTTTTCCTTTAATATTTTTAGATTTATTGCATCGTTTTCATCCGTAGGATCTTTTATGTTTTTTAACCTTTTATTACTCATATCATAATCTCCATCAGGTGTTTGTGGTAAACCAGCACTTCTTTTTAAACTATTGGCATAATATAACCCATCCGATGAGTAACGTCCGAACTTGTCGACACTCATGGTGCAACTGAATAGTATTCTAGGGAGTAACGCATTTTTATGAGATTACCCCACGGTTTCGGAGTTCATCCACTAAAGCCACCCATTCGTTTTCCAATCCAGTATGACCCGCTTCTTTAGCTTCATGTATTAGTTTCATTCTATCCACCAATTTATTGATATTATTGTAATAAATCACATTTGTGTTATATAGTTTCTTCATTAAACCTGTACCCGTAACGGACTTACTTCTTTTTCTTCGTTCCTGAGCACTTACATCCAAAGTGGATGCCATAAATCTTCGTTTTACAGGTTTTCTTTGTGTTAACGGCATTGTTTGTCTTCTAGTTGGTATTAACTTGGATACAAATTCTTTATATTTTAAAGACTTAGATCTAAAAGGAGGCTGGTCAGGTAAATACTTTCTCCTATATGCATTTGTCTGTTCCAAAATATTTTTATATGCTTCCATGTCTTTTTCTTTCACTACCGATACTGAAGGCTTATTTTCAAATAATAATTCAAATAATCCTTTTGTGCCCTTATACCTTTGATCACCAATGACAATATTATCATGTTCGTCAACGTTTAACGGGCTATTACCTATCATTAAACCGTCTTCTGTTAATCTCGCTCCATAACTATGGTAATTCTTATTAGGAATTGTTCCGAGTAACATTTTTACCATGTATTTCCTTCCTAAAGGTCCTTTGTTATGAATGTTTTCACCCAATAAGCTTATGTTTGACGGACCTTCCCTTGTCTCTTCTTCTTTTTCCTCTTCACTAGCAGTTGATACAACTTCATGTCCTCTTTTGGCTTTTACTTCATATAAATCTTTTATTCCACTATAGTCCGGTGATTCTAGCTCTCTTTCGGGTTCTCCACCGGTAAAACCACTATACGTAGAGGATTCCAGGTCTTCATCACTAAAATCTTCTGATTTTACATTTTCTCTTTCAAACTTCGTAATAGGTGCAATCGCATCTCCTTCCAATACAGGTTTAGCAAATTTTTTGTTTAATTGTTTCAAGGGTTCAGTAATAGGTTTAAAAGTAGATTCAAGGAATTTCTCCCTCTCGCTAATACCTAGTTTCAATGCTCTGTTTTTAGCCCGAATAGAATCACTAAGTGATTTTATTTCTTTTACTAATTTTTCTTGGTTAACCATGTTTGTAGCAAGACGTGTTGTACAACAATGAATGTGTTATACCACGTTTAATGTATTAATATAAATTTATCAAATCCTATCCTGTATCGACCATTGTTTAGCGGTTGTTCCTTCATAATTGTTAGGAACCCATACTTTTCAGCCCAAGCCTTTCCACACAACTCTTTAAATCGTTCAAATGTCATATCCGCATTTACATGATCAAAATATATATGTTTTAGGTTGGTTTCGTCCTGTTTAAATACAATTAACATGTTTGCATTGTCTCTAATAAGTTGTTTAGGTATTTTGCTGTAAGTTTGGCCAATATAAATGCTATCTATGTTGTTATGTCGACCCATAGCGAAGTAATTCCTTATTGTGTTTTGGTTTTCACAAGATACATCGTCGAATATAAACACGGAGAATGGTTTAGCTTCTTGTGGCTGCATGACACTCTCGCTTGCATTAAACTTTAAATATTTAACTTCAGGCACATTAGTCAGTATTTTTTCCAATAATTGATACTTTGGTTGTTGTAGTGATTTTGAAAATACATATAGATTGTTAAATCGTAATCCTTTAGGGTTTGTAATCAAATTGAATACTACATTAGTTTTTCCACAGTTGGAAGGTCCGGTAACCAGACAACGAACGGTGTTTGGTAACAAATTGCCATGCTTCCCACTATTGAATTCTGAATTATCCACTGTGAGTTCATCTATATTATTAATAGTAAAACTCTCTTTTTGTGGTACTATCTCCATCCTTTGTAATGGTTCAACCTAAAATGATTCTCTATCGTTATATCAAATCCTTTTTAGGTATCCAAGAATCTTCCGTCTTATTAAATCCTAACCATCGTACTTTGACCTTATCTTTTTTCCGTTGCAACACCTTTTCAACTAAATATACATCGCCTACTGTTGATTTTAACATTTCATGTCCATAAAACCCTCCTTCAAGCAATTGTCCTTTATTATCTTTTAAAATATATGTCTCAGGTACTGTAGGTTGTACTTTGAATACAGTAAAAACCTCATTGGTCCAATTTGGCAGGTATCTTTTACTGAATACACCTTTATATTTACTTATTCGCACTTTATCACCCACATTAAATTTTTTAGGCTTTAGTTTTTCAACTTTTGGTTTAGTATTCGTTTTTATACGTTTTAATACAAGGTTTTCATTTTTACTAGTTACTTGGTTTGGTTTCATCCCGATAGTCCTATGAAATTTGTTATTGTAATCGTTTATAAGTTTTGGTAACATATCAATCCATATGTGCGATCCTCTGTTGGAAAACATTTTATACATTGCACTTTTTAAAGTTCTGTTGAATCTTTCGATTATTGAAGCTTTTACCTCTGAATTGGTTGAGTAATGGTTTATATTGTGTTTTTTCATTAAATTTGCAAATTCCTTATTAAAATATTCTTTTCCATCATCTGTTTGTAAATGTTTAATAGTATGTTTGTCTCTTTGTATAGCTGTTTCCATTGCTTTTGTAACACTTTTGCCACTTTTATCTTTTAGTGGTAAAGCATCTGCCATTTTTGAAAAACAGTTAATAACAGTCAATATGTATTTATATCCTTTATTTTGTTTGCTATAAGGAATCATTTCGATTAAATCCGCTTGATATAAATCATTAATTCCTTTTATCACCGTATTTCTTCGTGGAAACTTTCTTCTTGCAGGTTTATGAAGTTCGTTGACAATTTGTTGCTTTAAGTCCTTCATATTGCAGGTTTCAATGTTTGTTGTATCACATGTATAATCACAATGAATGTTGTTTTAAATTTTCACATCATTTATATGGGTCAAGGTCATCCAAACTTGTGTAAAAAATGGGGAACACGGCGTTGGACTTGCCGTGTTCCCCATTTTTTTACGGAAGGAGAAAGGAATAAGGTCGTAGTTGTAGAAGGACGAAGAATAGGTTACAAGTTGATAGGGTTTAGAGAGTAGTGGCCAAAAGGAAGAGTGTGGATTTTGTCGGGCATAATGTATCTTTTATCATCCCGAGCTGACAACGCTTTTTTAATTTCGGTGACACTGTAGACTTGATGCTTGAAGCTTCGGATATTGTTGAATGTTGCTGATATCGTAGTATCTTCAAACAAACAAGTCTTGTAGTGGTCAAATGTCACGTGTTTTTTCAAATAAGATGTCTTCACTCCTTTTGCTTTCTTCACTGTCGGTGTGTTGTTCTCGTGGTACATCTTAAATGAATACAATTTCGCCATCAGCGCCACTATTTCTTCTAAAGGCATTCCATTTGCTTCATCTTTGAATTTTCCAATTACTTTTTTATATTTTTCATTAAAATTTGGATGGTTTTTCGGATAGTCAGAAAAATCGAAATCTTCTTTGTATGGAAAAGTCCTTAGGTCTTCATACATGTCCAACGTCTTTATCCAGTAGATAAACGCGTCCGTATCCATGTATGCGACTCCAATGTTTTCCCTTCCGTAATGTTTAACCATTTTGTTATAATGGAAATCATACATCAGGGTTTTACTTATATCCAAAATCGACATACCTATGTATAACGGACGGTCCATGACTATTGTTGTTTTCTTCATACTGACAGCGACTAGATTTTCGTTTATAATCATGGATGTTCCGAAATTTGGTTTTTGCACTAATTTTTCCAATTTCCTAGGATCACTCACTAATTTTACATTTTTGTGTTTTCTTTTGTTCTCCAAGGTCTTCCCAAAGATGGCATTGTTCATTAATTTATAGAAGTCCTTTTCAAATGCTGTTGTCGCTGCAGCTCTTCTTGCAGTGTTGGAATCAATATATGGTTTCAACCAACAAGACTGGGTGAATTCAATTGCTCTATGAATTCTCACTATACGTAGACCCAATTCAAGAGCCTGTTGAACTACCCAGTAGTGAGCCACATAGCGATCCTTATTCTCCAAGGTCATCATCAATTTTGGCCATCTTCCTGTCGGTGAAACTTCAGTCTTGGCTAGGAGAGGCAAGTCGTAGTGATGGTCATGAAGGTGCTCCGGGTATTCAAAATCACAGTCCAAAATATAGCCTTTTGGACCATCCTTTGGAATCTGTGAGATGTCTCCGATGGTGGCCGGGTCGATCCACTTGAAGTCAGCGTAGGGAAGCGGATTTGACATTGCCCAACCATAAAGGTTGTTTGCATCAAAATATCCAAGGTAGACCGATGGTTGTTGCTCGTCGAAGCCGGGGATGTACTTGTTGTTGGCTTTGACATGACGTGTTACAGCTTGTGTCAAACCGCCCCGTACACCAGATTCCATCATGAGCACCATATCAATATCCGTTAGAAGTTCCAGTCGACAGTTGGTTGACTTTAGCATAGCTTGCCATGCTAGTCCTGGAGATGTGTACGAGTGTAGAGGGTCCAGTCCATAGGCGGAGAAGCAGGTGTTTCTGAATTCTTCCATCACATCGCACAGCAGAGTTACGTCCAATTTTATATAAAAGTCAGAATATTCCCCTAAGGTTTGAATGTTTAGTTGGTTCCAAACATTACATGCATGATTGTAGTCTTCAACGGAGATTTCACTTTCGTTTAATTTGCTGTTGAAGGCTTCAATCGGCGGTAGACTGGTTTCTTCAAATTTTTCTGTAGAAGTTATGTAATCGTAGGGGAACACTCCTTTCCGTAATACTAGGTCTAATTTATCTTCAGGTACAATTTTTCTGGTTTCTTTTAGGTCTTTTCTTCTTAGGTTCTCTGACAATTTGGCTAAACTAGATGCCATAAATCTGTAAGAGTCTACGAAGCGAAGTTTAATTTTACCTACTGTTTTTGAAAAGCTGATGTACTTTTCCAATGTTGTAGCAAGAACATCAATTTTACCGTCATCTCTTCCTAACTCCGGGATAATAAAGTGGGAATCGTAGCCGCTAAGATTGTGTAAAACGACAGGAATAAAGTTTGGCAGTTTGTAATTTATATTGCATGAATTACAAGCAGCTCCTCTGTATAACCCTGTCAGGTGATCGTGATCTCTTACTTTTGGGTTTTCTTCACTGAACATCTTCTTGCATAAATAGCATCTTGTCGCTAAGTTGTATTCTTCTTGTTGATTTTGGTTTAAAGGTTCCATAGGTACAATATTACCGAACAAGCGTTGAACCTTTCCAGCAATATCGTACAGTTGGTCTACAAAATACTTAGCGGCTTCTTCACCACGGTAGAGTATTGGAGTGGATGTTAAACCATAGTCTTGCAATTGGTTTTCAGACAAGGTTGATTTAACTAGTAAACAAAAACTGTTGGGCTGATGCAACTGATATTTTGTTCTTCTAGTCACTTCGCCGTCCGGCAGCTCCTGTGGTACTAACGTTGATTCAAAATCTGCATAGACCACTATTGGAATTCGGTATTGGTGAACTGTTTTGTTAAATTGTATTGAAGCTCGGGTAGGCGGTGGAAGACTTATCTTTACTTCATAGTTCTCGTTGCAAAGTCTTTTATGTTCCAATAACCAGTCCAATCCTCCACGTCTTGAATCTTTCCAAGAAAAGCAGAAACATCTCTTGCAAACTGTAATCCTATTTACTCTTTTGGTCAATTGTTTTACAACTAACGCTTCAAAGTCTTTTATCCATACATAATGGGAAATTTCACCCTTGGTTATCAATAGCAAATCCGTATGGTTTCTTTGCTCAACCTTTACTACCCGCAAAGGATAAACGTTGTTGGAATCATCCAGACCAAAAACATTGACTGAAACGCCAGGATTTTTCTTTTCAAATTTGTCAATATCTTTTAAAGTAACTGGGTAAGTAAGACCTTGAAAGTTGTAGCGGTGTTCATTTTCGTAATATTCTCTACCAACTCTTTCAGGATGATCTTTAACATACTTGGTTAACATTGCATACTTGAAACATTCATTACCCTCATTTTGAACATTTCTACACGAGTTAGTGTTTTGGATTTTCTTTGGTAGAGGGATAAAACTACTACCTCTTAAACCATATCCATGTTTATGAACCCTAACATCCATACCTTCGATTGATGACAAAGTCCATCCAGATCCTCTTCCTTCATGTTCTTGGAGTTTGGTTATAAGTTCCTCCAAGCATTCTTCAATAATATCATCAATGTCGGAGGTGAAGGTAAGGGTTCGGTTTTTGGTAATGAATGCTCTCAATGCTGTTTCACCATCAGTATTGTTAAACATAGCCTCTAACACCATTCCAAATTTAATAAAATTTAGCCTTTGTAATTCTCCCCTCAACGTTTGACCAACAAGTTCCTTAGCCTGGGTTATGAATGTTTCCAATTCCAATTGAACGTTATTAATTTTGAAATGTGTTACAACTCGTCCTGGCAAGGCTGTGGTGCGCAGTTGTCTTACATCTTCCAGTTCTTCTTCTTCCATATCCTCTTCTTCGGTGTCCTCTTCTTCGGTGTCCTCTTCTTCAATAGGTCTTGTAGCAGTAGATGGTCCAGCACCAGCAAATTGGATCACACTAGGTCTTCTTCTTTGCATTTGCTGTAGATAGCTGTCCCAGTAGTCCGTCTGCTTCTGGTGCTCTTCCAAAAACCGGTCAATTGAGTCTAAGTCTATTTCATCCATGGTAATATCTTCTTTTCTATCTTCGTCTTCATGTAATTCTCTGTGTATGATGAAAAGATCTTCGTCTTGAAAGATTTCCCCACAAATGTCGCAAAGAGCCATTTCAAACAGTTTGGCTTTGAATGCACACTCTGTGAATGTCCACGCAATAATGAGCAGCGCACTCCACCGGGACCCTTTATATCCGAGGCAGATAGGTGGGGAAAGTGACGTCATATGGAAACAGGTTATCACTCATGTGCTAAATTTAGCCTTTACACAACCGTTTGTAATACATTTATCAGTAGGCTTGATAAATTGATGATATTTGGTCTAGATTCAATAATTTGTACAAGTTTTTTCAAAGATGTCTGTTTGAGCAAGTTTATATAGGTCAAGGTCATTTGGAATTATTATTTTGAGCGGGGGATAGAGCACTAAGCAGCATCATTTACTACAAAGTGCTCTATCCCCCGCTCACATTCTTTTTTAACTTTTTGTTTAAACTTTTTACAAGGGTGAAACATCACCATCAGAGTCGGAATCATCCTCATCACGGAATAGGCAGCGATGACAATACATAATTCTTCTGGCAACTAACATCCTATCCATTGGACGATGGGGAGTGTCTTGTTCTTGTTCTTGTTCTTCTTCTTCTTCGATTTCCAATTGGAATTCCATTTCCGACTCAGATGACGACTCTAATGTTTCGTAGGCATGCAAGTCCACCTCATTGTCCGTTGAACCAGCTTCGTCAGAGTCCGTTTCAATATCCATTATCTCTTCCTCCTCCTCTTCTTGATCAACCGCAGGTAGTTGGTCCTCTACTTCTATAATTTCTAGAGGTATTACCTCCAGAATAGAGACAATTCTGTTGCGATGGAACACGGTGTTGTCAAGTGGAGCCATGGTATGGAAGTGTTGTATCCATCCAATTTGCTTACCCTTTTTATACCCCCACCAACTATACAATTTATGTGGGTCAAGGTCACGTAAAGATACCCTTTGAGCGGGGGATAGACCACTAAGCAGCATGCTAGTCCATTGCCGCAAAGTGATCTATCCCCCGCTCTATTCCGCAGACCACACTCAAGTCCAAGTCCACATCCAAGTCCACATCCATATGTTACACTTTATTATTACTGCCACCAAGTAATTGTCACTCGCACATTTACTTGGTTTTGATAAAGGTACTGCACAAACTCCATATTGGTTGTTTGTTCGTTATACAAATGCATCATGAAATATGCAATCTTATCGATTGCGGCATTGTCCAACGGTTCGCAATTCACAAGTTCCAATGTGCCCTGGCTGGTCTTCTCCTCTATAAGTTCCACCACTTCGTTGATGTCTTCTTCCAAGAGGATGAACTCAACACTGAAGCTCTCCATTGTTGTTGATAGTGTCTAGACAAATGCTTGACTAAATGCTTTATTCATCAGTCCTACATATATACCAATTTCCCCCTCCTATTACCCATTCCCCCTCTACCTTTATATGGGTCAAGGCCATCCAATAATACCCTTTGAGCGGGGGATAGACCACTAAGCAGCATGCTAGTCCATTGCCGCAAGGTGATCTATCCCCCGCTCTGTATTCCACACAAGTCCTAGTCTTTACACACACATAAGCCCCCAGTCTTTTTTACACTTACTCATATACTCTGTCCTCCCTGCCAATTAAGAGTTCCCCATGTTTGCCACTATTTTCAATTAACCTTTCCAAGTCCCAAAACACAATGTCCAAATTAACCAAGTTCGCTCGTCCAATTTGAAACACACTATTCCCCCCAAAGTCACTTGCTCTCACTTGTTGTCCTGTATACTGCTTCTTCTTCCACGCTACAATCACTACCCTACCTTCTTCAACAACCATTCTTTTAACATTATCATACACCTTCTTCAACATCCCTTTACAGTTTAAATAGTTTATGGTTACATACTCCCACTCCTTACCAATGATCAGTGATCCACTCATTTTCTAGCGTTCCACTGGAAGGTTCAAAGCAGAATGAAGTCGGGATGTACAGACCCCCCTCTTTTATACCAGTTAACCGGTTGTCCTTGCTGTAAAGTGGGTCAAGGTCATCCAATGCTACCCTTTGAGCGGGGGATAGACCACTAAGCAGCATGCTAGTCCATTGCCGCAAAGTAGTCTATCCCCCGCTCTGTATTCTACACACACACACACACACACACACATGTCCCTGTCCAAGTCTTTCATTACATACCCAATATATATTCAGTTCCTTCATCATCACTATCACTCATCACTGCTTCCACAAACTCCACAGGATTAAAGTTAAATTGTTTCAATTGTTCTTTTAAGTTTTCAATTTGTTGGTCCTTTACTTCTAAAACACTGTGAAGGTGTGATATGTAGTCCGCTGCCTCGTTGATGCTTGCTACTCTCGGATCGCCTAACTTCAAGCTGGGAACTACACCCTGCAGCCTGTAGTAAGCCATACGCCTTTCTTGCTCCTGCCGTTGACCAGGACTGAGCAAGCCTTGCCCGTCTTGGCTCACCTCCAGCAAGGTCCGTAGCATTGGAGCTTTGCAGGCGTTTGCCCGAGCAACAGTTATGCTGTGGAATGGTCGAGCAGGTCCACGAGTAGCAGGCAGGACGTTGGCAGCACGCCTTCTTGAAGAAGAAGAGGAAGCCTGAGAAGTTTTGCAGTTGGAAGCCATGTTGAAGTGAGGTATTCAGCTAAGCGATACAAAGCAGAATAACCAAACTGCACATCAATACCCGTATATATACACTTATAGGTGGGGGTACTAGCTAGCCTTGGTAAAGTGGGTCAAGGCCATCCAAAAACATTACCAGAACGGGGGATAGATCACTAAGTGGCATGTTAGTCCATTGCCACAGAGTGATCTATCCCCCGCTCTGTATTTCACATTCACGCACACATTCATACATACACACAAGTCCCAGCCCAAGTCTTTACCCACACACCTATCCACTCTCATCCTCACTATCATCACTGTCCAACAGGCTTTCACACTTCTTAATCAGTTTTTCCCATTTACTCCTAACATAAAGTAGCTCCCTGCGAGTATTCTCTAGCATTCTGTCCCTTTGCTCTATCACTTCGTCGTACCACTCGATGATGTTTGGTGGAGTCTGAGTTGATGCATCCGTCGTGGTTGGTTGAGACGCTCCGCTGCTCCGCAACTCCTTCCTCACAGGACCAAAGCCGGAGAATCGGACACGACTTCTTGACGAAGGCCCCGATCGGATTGGTCCAATGCTCGGGCTGGAGTTGGAGGCAACCGGGCCAGAGGTAGAGGCTGGGACGTTCATAGCAGACATGGTGGTGTTCAGCTTAACGGTGTAAAGCAGAATGAGAGGACGGTTGATCACCACTCCTATATATACCCATTTTTAGTGGTGGGGATAACACTGGGGGGGGGGGGGGGGTTAAAAGAAATTTTGCTTAGTCTTCCCGGTCATCAGTTTTACATACCTTTAGCACACCCATTATTTTGGTTTCTTCAATAACTTTACACACCTCAAACACCCAAGCAAACAGCTCATCTATGTTGTTATAATTAATTTTTGTCCAGTGTTCATACTTATGAGTTTGGTTGTTTATAATACATAGATAAAATGTAGACCCGTCTTGTCTTATACAATACTCAACTTCCATTCTATGCTGGTTTAGCACTTCCCAAGCATTGTGTTGATCTATCAAGAAGTCACCACCTTTGTAATTGTACCGTGACATGTTTACCACGGAGCACAGAAACAGACTGAAGCAAATGAACGGCTCATACAAGCTTAGTAAGAGCGTTAGAGTGGGGGTATCACGTGATACACAACATTAGTTGTAAGTAATTTATATGGGTCAAGGTCATTCAAACTTTGAAAAATTTTTACCTCCAAACACTTGTAGCAAGCTACAAGTGTTTGGAGGTAAGTTTTTATTTGTTAATGATTTATTTGTAACTTAGTCTTCACCCTCAAGGACACGGTTTGAGATTGTCCCAGTGACTTTACATCACCGCCAGGTTAAAGTATTATACAAGTCAAGTATTTTTTTTTTTTTTATTAGTTGACTTGTATAATACCCCTCTCCCTTACTTTAAGAGGGTTAAGACTAAATTTGGAAAAATAATTTGGAAAAAGACTTTTAAATATTGTCCAACACAACCTAACAAATTTGGCTTTTTCTTTTTAGTGAGCCCATGTCCTAATCCATTTCCCAAACAGATCGGCATCCTTTTCTTCGAATTAAATAAGCCCCGGGGACAAAAAATTCTCTTTGTACCATCGCAGGTGGTACTTTCATTCTATGAAGGCGGCCATCACCTTTTAGAATGATTTGCACATTTATGTTAAATGCTCCATAAGCTTGAACAATGAAATAATATTTTTTGTCCCTCTTGAGCCTATTAATTTTCAGCTTCTGCGGACTGTTGGGGTGTTTGAACTTGGACTTTTCAGGCATAATATTAAGGCTATAGGGCTTTGGTGTCGGAATTTTGATTTTCTTATTCAAGTGTCGTTGGCAACGATCTTTTTCTGGAAGAGCAAAACTCGGACAACAAAGAACCACAGCCTCTCTGCTAAACCAAACATAATCGCATTTATCACGCTTGCCAGCAGGGCATTTAACACGATTACGTTTCTTTTGTGTTGGACTCTTAGTGTTTTGGAGCTTCTCCGAATTAGGCTGGCTAGAAGAAATAGGGGTGGAAGGGGGTGGAAGAGGCAAAGATTGGTCAAAAGGAATGGAGCAAACAATTTTGGGTGGGGTAGGTAGGAGAGCGTGTTAGGTCTATGGAGGGAAGTTCAGGGGAAAAGATGGATTTACGGGATGCTTTGGTTGGTGTGGATGGCATGAGGGATATGGGTGAGGGACATTGTGATTTGGTATAGGATAGGATTTTTTGGGTTCTGCTGTAGGGGGTTATCCTCGACCTGGACGTCTCTTCGAAGACTGCAGACTCCGATCCTGAGTCCGATAGCAGCGAGAGTGCTGGAGAGGCTACCGGGACTCGACCGCTGAGTTTTCCTGACGATGGTGGAGGTGCACCGGCCTCTTCCACTGTCGGCGGCAGTGGCGACAGGCTGGGCATGGAGGCAGGCTGTGGTGGCGGCGGCGGCGGTGGTGGCATCGTCAGGCAGCTCAAGATGTTTGCAGTCATCAGATATTCCAGGATCGAGGCGGAGGATGATGGAGGTTGAGTCGTGTCGGTTGAGGTTGAAGCTGGCGGGTAGTTTTTGAGTTTAAGGCCCATTTTACCCATTGTAATAAATGGACTTAATGAGAAGAATAGATGAGAATGAAAAAGTGAAGTTATTATAAATAATCTCAAGAACAAGAGAGAACCTGTCCGTACGGGAGCTTGGACGGGAATGAGAAGTGCATGCAGCCGGGCCGCCTTATATCCCCACCGGGGCTGCCACGCCCAGGATATCAGGGGTGGGGGAGGGGGGGGGGGGGTTGTCGCACTTTTTGTCGGGGGGGGGGGGGGGTGTCGCACTTTTTGTGGGGGGGGGGGGGTCGCACTTTTTGTCGGGGGGGGGGGGGTGTCGCACTTTTTGTCGGGGGGGGGGGGGGGGGGTGTCGCACTTTTTGAAAAAATAAACCCCACTTGGGACATTTATGTTGCCATCGCTGAAGCCTCCCAAGAGACCCAATTCCAAACTTGTGCGTTACTAATACCTAACTGTTAACTTTTAAAAGACCTCTATATATATAAACTGTGTTAGTAAGATCTGACTGTTAAAGATTTTGAAAACTTTTATATTTAGGTCAAGGTCACGAAAAAACTTTAAAAAAAATAAGCCCCACACCCCCCTATGGGGGTGTGGGGCACTTGGGTTGTCATCGCTGTAGCCTCCGAAGAGACCCAACTATGACAACAAGGCAACATCCAATGTCGTGTACCCTTCGCCACGCGAGACTTGTAAACATTTACTGCATTTCCAACTAATAACTTTTCCAATAGCTAACGAAATGTCATTTACATATTTTGAAAAAAACTGAGGACGCCCTAGTGGCTTACGTCCTCGGTCCGAGTGCAGAGGCCATCGGCTCATTACCCCCGTATAAGCGTACAAACGGACCACCTCCTATTTCTCAGCCGCATTGAAGCATGCATGAGAGGAGCCTAACAATTATAAAACAAGTGGCTTTACACGGGGGCCTACTCCCGTAACCCTATCTTTAATATTTTTAATTTAGCAATGCAGTAAATTTTTACAAGTCCTATGTGGGTCAAGGCCACACGGACATTAAAAAATTTCGGCCCCCGTACATCCATGGCGAACCACGAATGTTCGGGGGCCTTGGGGACAAAAAAACACAAATAGCTAACAAAGTTTCATTTACATAATTTTGAGTTTCCAGAAGGGAAACTAACTGAGGACACCCTAGTGGCTTACGTCCTCGGTCCGAGTGCAGAGGCCATCGGCTTATTACCCCCATATAGGCGTACAAACGGACGCTCCTATTTCTCAGCCGCATTAAAGCATGCATGAGAGGAGCCTAACAATTATACAAAAGTAACTTTACACGGGGGCCTACTCCCGTTCCCTGTCTTTACGATTTACTTTGAGCATTGCAAAAGCTCAAGGGGGGATTGCTAAAACAAGCGTATACACTTTAGAAAAGTATAACACACTTACAACACACAATTGAGCTCAACGTAGTCAATGCTGGAACAAGCACATACATGTTAAACACATATAACAAAGAAGACACAAAGGATAAAAGACACACAGGAGACATAAGGTACAAGTAAAACACTCTCATATAAAACAATTCGCAATACCCAAACGCAAGCGCAATATCTTACAACTAATACAAGTCTTAAAGTTAGAGTAGACTTCGCTAAACACTGAAGGCGCCATTCAATGTTTAGTGATGCCTATGGCGGTCCGTCCCGATCGTTCACGTTCAACGCGCGGGAGCGGACTGCGAGCCGGCTCTGGCTGGGCCCCCTTATATCCCCACCGGGGCTGCCACGCCCAGGATATCAGGGGTGGGGGTGGGGGTGGGGGTGGGGGTGGGGGTGGGGGTGGGGGTGGGGGTGGGGGGGGGGCACTTTTTGTCGGGGGGGGGCACTTTTTGTCGGGGGGGGGGGGGGGGTCAGGTAAGTTAAGTGGGTCAAGGTCACCCACAACACTTGTACTCTAAGTGTTGGCTATACCCCCACCACAACTGGGTCCCTAGGCTGCACAACACCGCTTCGCCAGTATGTCTCCGGCTTCCATGTGGTGCGTCTCGCTGTTCTCTAGCTCTCTATATGTAAGTAATTTTACAAGTTCTGAATGTAGGTCACTACACTTTAACTCTGGGACGATATCGACTTGTAGTATTTCAGTGTTTTGACTCAAGGTCATCACACTTTAACTCTAGCACATCAGTTATCGTACCAGAGGTGCTCAATAACCTAACTTGTAATGTTTAGGGTGGCGTTTTTGCACGCCACGTGGTATCGCCATGAGTGTCCAGTCCAGGTTTTAAGTTAAATTAATTTTACTGTAATCTTTTCCATTTCCGCTTCGTTTTGCCAAAGTTTAAGGTGTCGCTTAATAAAGTGGTATTTCTCTAAAGTTATAGGAGATTGCAAGGATACAATTAGTTTATTTAGGAGACTCTTCATCTTGGAGTTTAACACAATTTCCACTTTGACTTTGCTTCCACGGCTCTCACAGCCTAAGCTGTACAGGAATGTTTCTTCTAGTGCCAACTCCGGCCAAGAGAACAGTGTGTTCACTGTAGGACAGCTCATGGTGAAGTGATGCGATACTCCAGCGTACCACCTCACCTTCCCCCGCCACTGTGACCTTCCCCCACTCCTGCTGTTTCCCCCACCTCTTTTCCCTTGACTCATGCGCTACAAGCAGTCTCTCAGTATTGTGCGGACTTTTGTGAGGTGAAGCCATGTCGCAGGACACTTTAGGTAAGAAACTTAGCCGTGTTAAGACTTTATTAGTTGCTCACTGTCCACCACTCAAAGTTAAGAGAGTTTCAACTTTAGCTAAGTGGCGCAAACTGTTGCGCGGACACCCTAAGTTTTATACAAAACAGACTAATGTCAGTTTTACTGATGAGGATTTGTTTAAAATATTGGATGAAATGACTTTTCCTTGCAAAATTCAGTTAGTTACTCCCATTCCTGACAGTTTAGAGTCTTAGTCTCTCAAGCCGATATACCTAGCATACACAGAGCCTGACAGTCAGTCACTCGGTGGCTGTCGTGGGGTGCGCATCGGTGTCGGCGCTCCGTTGTTAGGTTTTCAAGGTCACAGTAATATCAAATTGTTGGTGTTGTTCTGGTTCAAGGTCACCTGAGGGATAACCGATTGCCCATTTAGGCAGGGTCATGTCAGAAACTCGAGTTTAACTTGGCACTTTTGCCGTTTCTCGTCGAAAATTCGCTCCAAGTGGTCAAGGTCACGGGGACTCTGACTGAAACTCGGAGCGTAGTGCGAGAAACGGCAAAAGTGCCAAAAAATTTTAAGTTTCGGCGTGACCTTGACCTCAGTGGCGTCGGTGACGTCATTTTGATGACGTAAGGGGTGATGACGTCATCAGCACGTCATTTCTGTGACGTCATGGGTGTGACGTCATGGAAATGACGTCATTAGTGATGACGTCATCGATGACGCAATCGATGACGTCATCGATGACGTCATCGGTGAGGTCATTGACCTCGATGACGTCATCCCTCAGGTGACCTTGAACTGGGCCAGCACCAACAATTTGACACTACTTAAGCCTAGCCTTAACAATGCATCTATTGTGCGCAGCTTTATCGTGCAAGCTGAATATCTTCCAAGGTGAAGAACCGCCTTGAATCTACGATGTATAAAATACTATCGGAGGCTTTTCGTATGATATCCATGTTCATCATGTCATTGAACTAAAAACCAAAACTTTTGAGAGAAATTATCTTCTTCCAGAGTTGATTTTTTATTTGTTTAGATAAATAAGCAAATATAAAAACGGAAATGAGATTAAGTCACAGAATAACTCCATCGGCAGTAATCGATTTATCCAGCCTCCTCAAACTTCTTTTTAAAAAAGAAAAAAAATGCACCGGTAATGATTTGTTGAATGTTATTTTTTTACAATATCAAAATGTGAAAGTACAACAAATTGTCATAATACATTTTTTTAATGTACTAATATTCTTACATGGTTTGTAACCTTTCACAGTGATATAGATTAGTCGGATAGTAAACAAAATTTCATGCATTGGAACATTGGAACGGAAATGTTTAAAAATTGTTATTCCCGTTTTTACAAAAACTAAGCTATTGTAAATTAAAATGATTTATTTCAATGTTTTTTTCATCAAATTTATAATAATTTAACATTTGTTTAATGTTATACTACTATAAATTTTCCCTCAGGGGCAGTGGGCTTTCCACTGTACGGGTGTTTCTTGGCGACCCCGGGGTACCTGAGCCAAGCTGTGAGACCCTCCTCACAGTTCTTCCCGAGCTAGGGCCTTTCTTCTCATCTTTCAGGTCTTAGCTCACCGTCTTTATTCTTTCCTGAGCTAACCTTGCTCACCTTCTTGTTTTCGACCCCGAATCAAGGGTGTCTTTCCACCTTCTTTCGACCGGCGCACGCTGGGGGGTCCTGGGAGTGTCCCTGTTGTGTTGCAGGGACTGATGTGTGCCTCGCACTGCCGATGGTCTCCTCCAGTGTGTCGTCAGAAGCCAGCCGCTTCGGACCTTAGTCAGGAAGTGCGGCATGGATGCAGAGATCGGACTCTGCATTGCCACGGTGCGACCCCCAGCACGTCCGGCACATTTTGTGTATCGGTGCTGGGCAAACGGAGGTTTCGGGCCCCAGAGTCCTGGGGTAGGGGTGTCTTATCTCCTACGGGGGGTAGACCTCCGAGGGTGTACCCGCTCCCGGCCAATGAAGGGCCGCCTCTTGCCGCACGATGCGCTGGTGAAACAAAAGTATGGATTTTCAAAACCAAAACACGAAATTAAAGGAGAATGAGCAGGCCGCCTTTAAGCGCAGCTCAAAACTGCAGAGGTCTCCGACCTCGAAGACTGGGACGCCGACGGGGGGAATTAAAGCCTCCCCTCCGCCGATCCCGTTCAAGGCTGCTGGTGTCGCCGGATCGTCGGCCGTAACCGGAAAGGAGAAGGATGAGGTTAAGCTGGGTATGGGGGTGACTGAGCCGGTAACACCTCTAGCCGGGATGCAAGGAATTCCTCCCAGGAAGAGTCCTCTTCGTCCGGCATTCGAGATGCAAATGCTTCGGCAGCAGCAGGACGATGCCAACGAGGAGGAAGACTCATGTCTGAAGAAAATGAACGATCTTTTGAAGGAGATGGCCAAGGCTCTCCTTATTCAGAAGAACGTCAACAAGGCGATTAAGGACGGAATTCCAAAACTCGAGGATTTCCTTGGCGAAATCGAGGAATGCCGGAAGATCAGGCTGAAGGCAGTGAAGCAGGAGCGCGACGTTATGAACCGAGTTATGTCTGCTTCGCCTCAAGCTCATCTGGCTGAGTCCCAGACTCAAGCCAGAAAGCGAAAGAAGAGGCAGAGCGGTTCTTCGCCGGAAAGCCCTGAGCTTGTTGAGGTGGACTCAGTGCCGAGACCGGTTTTTGTCACTGCGGCATCGCAGACATCTCCTTTCCAGGCTACTCAATCCGCCCCGGGCGCTGTCGCGATTCCAGCGGCTACTCCTGCAGAGGTTCCTGCTCCGGCGGCTAATCCTGCCTTGGCAGCAAACTCTGCCTCAACACCTTTGGGGGGCTGGAAGACGCGCCTGTCTAAGAAAGAAAGGAGGAGGCAGAAGCAAGTGGAGGCAGCTTCGAAAAGTGCGTCGAGGGTGGAGCGGACGCAAGTCTCAAACCCGGTGGGGGAGGCCTCTGGCAAGTCTGTCAGAAAGCCTAAACAACCCAGGCCTAAGAAGCCCAGGACGGAGGCAATCTTGATCAAGCCCTTAGGGGGGCGATCTTTTGCTGATGTTCTGGGTCAGATTAGATCGCAGGCCAAACCGGAAGAGACCGACACCGTTATCAAGTCTATTCGGCGAACCCAGAACGGGGATGTCCTCCTCGAACTGGGGAAGTCGAGTGACAAGATCGGTTTTGCCGCTTCCCTCAAGACTGCACTTGGGGACAAAGGCTCCATCAAGGCCCTAGAACCGAAATGTTCGGTCGAGATTCGGGACCTCGATGCCCTCTCCACCGAAGATGAGGTGACCCGTGCGATCCAGGTGGCACTCCCGGAGATACCGGCTGATGGAGTGAGGGTATGGCTGACAAAGCCTAACCGAAGTCAACTCAGGATGGCTGTTGCTGAGATGGGCGAAAAGCACGCCAATAAGCTGCTTAGCCTTCAGCACCTCAGAGTCGGTTGGGTCAGTTGCAGGCTCAAACGGAGGGTGGTAGTTTCGAGATGCTTCCGCTGTCTCGGTTTCGGCCACTCCTCCCGAAACTGTAACGGGCCCGACAGGAGTGCCAACTGCTTCCAGTGTGGAGGCCAGGGCCACAAACGCAAGGAATGTTCCTCGAGCCCATCCTGCTTCCTCTGCAAGGATTCAGGCTCCAGTGCCCTCGGTCACTTACCCGGGTCTGGTCAGTGCGGTGCCTTCAGAGCCGCACTTGAACAGGCAAAAGGCAGCGGCCGGTAATTCGCATCCTCCAGGCCAATCTTCATAGATCCTGGGGAGCTGATAACCTTCTAGATCAGCTCGCCCGAGAACTTGGTGCTGACGCGCTCCTTATCAGCGAACAGTATCGGGACAGAGACCCAAACATTTGGATCTCCGACAGCCTCGGTACTGCTGCATTTTGGGCGCGTAATACACAGGATGTCTTGGTGCGGAGTCACGGGCGCGGCCGAGGATTCGTCTGGGTTCGGTGTAGGGACGTGACTATCTTCAGTTGCTACCTCACACCCAACGAGGCCGTCCAGGACTTTCGCGACAAGATAGATAGCCTAGAGGAGTGCGTTCTCGGCACCACCGGGCATGTCGTCGTTGGTGGCGATTTCAACGCCAGGGCCGTCGAGTGGGGAATGCCCTCTACCAGCTCCCGGGGGAAATACATCCTGGATTTCATCGCCAGGGCCGGTCTTGTCGTCCTCAACCAGGGCGACACACCTACTTTTCGGCGCCCCGGGCAGAGAGGCACGATCCCTGACGTCACCTTTGCGTCTGAGTCGCTCCTTCCGAGGATCTCTGGCTGGAGGGTTGTCGAGGACTACACGGGTAGCGACCACCAATACATCGTGTTTGACCTGCATGATCAGGCAAATCGTCGAGTTTCCGCATCTCGGGAAGGGCCACGCCGGTGGAACACCAACAAACTGGACGTGGTCAAGTTCACCGAAGTCATCTCTCGGGGAGCGCAGGGGAATCCTGGTGAGGCTGGAGCCGAGGCACTAGTAACATCCACGATGGAACTTATCGTCTCGGCCTGCGACCAGTCTATGCCGCGAAGGAAACCCCGACGCGACAAACAACCCGTTTACTGGTGGACTGAAGAGATTGCGGAACTCAGAAGAACATGTTTAAGAACTAGACGAGCCGCCACTAGAGCGAGAATTCCCGCAGACAGAGTTCGTAAGTCGGAGGCCTATAAAGCTGCGAGAAAATCTCTCCGCCAGGCGATCAACAGGAGCAAGGCGAATAGCTGGAGGAGACTTCGTGACGACGTTGATTCCGACCTGTGGGGCCTGGGTTACAAACTTGTAACACAGAAACTCGGCGCCCGCTCTCCACCTTCCATCATGGAGGGCGCCACCATGGGGAGGATCGTCGCTGCGTTGTTTCCTGAACATCCACAGCGACCGCCGGTTGACTTCGGACGGGTAGAAGACGTTCCACTTTTCACTTTCGAGGAGCTGGAAACCTCCGTTCTCTCCCTGAAGAGCAACAAGGCTCCTGGCCCGGATGGGATTCCCAGTGAGGCTTTAAAGAAAGTATTTTTAATCAACGCTGACTTGTTGTTGAGAATGTACAATGCCTGTTTGGTAGAAGGGGTGTTTCCGGCTCCCTGGAAAACAGCCAGGCTTGTACTGATCAGCAAGGGCAAAGGTGATCCCGAGCTGCCGTCGTCCCACAGGCCTCTCTGCATGTTGGACACGGCTGGGAAGCTGTTCGAGAAGCTGATCCGTTCCCGCCTGACTTCTGCCGTGGAAGCTGCCGGGGACTTATGCCCCCGTCAGTACGGCTTCAGAAAGGGACGGTCAACGATCGACGCTGTCACCGAAGTTCAGAGAGCTGTGGAGAGAGCCGCGAGCCACAACCATTTCTCCCGCCGAGTAGTGCTTCTTGTTACGCTTGATGTCAAGAATGCCTTCAACTCGGCGAGGTGGGTCGATATGTTGGATGCGCTTCGCAACACCTTTCGTATTCCTGCATATCTGTTGCGGCTCGTCGAGGATTATCTACGCTCTCGAAGCCTGATTTATGACACGAGGGACGGAACGCGGACGATTGAAGTCACTTCTGGTGCCGCACAAGGTTCAATACTCGGCCCGGATCTCTGGAACGTTGCCTATGACAGCCTCCTGAGGTCCGAGATGCCTGAGGAAACCACTTTGGTTGGGTACGCCGATGACGTCGCAGCTCTCATTGCTGCACGCAACGTTGAGCTGGCCCAACTGAAGTTGAACCGAGTTATGCGGGTGGTCAACAACTGGATGTCCGATCACGGTCTCTCACTTGCTCTCAGTAAGACGGAGATCGTGATTCTTACGAAGAAGAGGATCGACACCGTCGTCCCGTTTCGAGTGGGAAGGGAGGTGGTCACATCAACTCGTGCCGCCAAATACCTCGGGGTTATGGTGGACACCAAGTTAAGCTGGAGGGATCAGATCTTCCGTACGGCGGACAAGGCCGCTAAGGTAGTGACTTACCTTAGTAGGCTGATGGCCAATGTCGGGGGTCCCCGATCCAGCAGAAGACGTCTGTTGATGTCCGCGGTCCAGTCCGTGCTTCTTTACGGGGCAGAGGTGTGGGCAGGCGCTCTAGATAAGGAGTGCTACAGGTTGCGACTCGCCCGGGTTCAGCGTCAAGCTGCGCTCCGGGTGTGTTCCGCCTACCGGACAGTGTCCGAGCCTGCCGTCCTGGTGGTCGCCGGAGTCATCCCTGTCAAGCTCTTGGCAGGGGAGAGGAAAGCGATTTATCAGAGACAAGGCGAGATCGGCAAGGACACGGCAAGAACAGAAGAGCGCTCCCGAACCTACCAGCAGTGGCAACACAGCTGGGAGCACGACACCCGAGGACGATGGACTGCGCGACTTATCAAGCAGGTCCAACCATGGGTGGAACGGCGGCATGGGGAGGTGGACTACTACCTGACCCAATTTTTGACAGGTCACGGCTATTTTCGGTCGTACCTGAACCGTATGGGAAAGACCGGTTCACCGGACTGCATTTATTGCCCGGGTGTTCCCGACGATGCGGAACACACATTCTTCCGCTGTCCCCGTTGGGAAGGGCCCCGCCTGGAGGCCACACAAATCTTTGGTGCATTTTCGGTGGACTCGGTCTGCCAAAAGATTTTGGAGGATGAGGGCAACTGGGATTGTTTGTCACAGTTCGTCCGGGGCATCCTCCTGGAAAAGAAAACCGATCTGGACCGTGAAGTGGCCCAGATCCCTTGATCGAGCGGCTGGATAAGGAGCGAGCCCCACGGGCGTAAGCCAAATTTAGGCCTAGCCTGACGTAATGTGACAAACAATTCCAGGTTAGATTCCTAAAGAGTAGAGGAGGTTTTTTAGTGGGTAAACTCGTTTTTAGGGGAGCCCCACACTACAGGCTGGCCACCTGTGTGCGTAATGCATTTTTCCGCCTCTCCCTCAAAAAAAAAAAAAAAAAAAAAAAAAAAAAAAAAAATACTACTATAAATTTATTATAAATTTAATTTATCAAAATAATTATAAGTAATGTATGGCCAACCGTTTATATCCATATAAAATAACATTTAAAAATCATTCATTGTATAAAAACTGTTCTTAAATTTAAAAGTTTCTGTTCTTTTCATACATATCCACCCATCAGATGTAGATACTAAAAATAAGTTTTTAAACGGTTTTTTTCTTCACCTATTCTTCTCCCCACATTTGTATAATATGAACCATCTATGTTAATTTCTATATAACATACTTCTAAATATAATAAAAATCTTTCATAAAATTGAGAAATACGTTTCGAGCACACACGTTTTACAATTTATCCTAATTCAAGGAAAATATTTTGCTATTAAAAAAGTTAAGAAACTTTAATCCTTAAACTTGGTCTTATGTATGAACCATTCAAATGTATTTTTTCATTAAGAATAACTCGATAACTTCTATTATAATACAATAAATAGTAAATGAAAATCCATAACATACCACGCAAGATTGTGCGTTTGACACGATAATCGCAGTAGCTTATTATCAAACAATATTAAAAATGCACTGACCATGTATAGCTTAATCTTATTTAAATTCTACACATGAGACATGGCAAAATTTTTCAAACGATATTACTTTTCATTCATTTCATTTCATTTCATACTTAACATTCATTCATATAATGTCGAATTTTAAATTATGTCTTAATATGTTTTAATTGTTGCATTTGTTTGTTTAATTACAGTTTGAGTTTGAGTGTGAGTAATGTAGTGTAAATAATGTGTTATGTGGTATGAATTGAGAATACTGGTTTTTAAATATTTAAGAGCCCTTAGGGAGATAAGCAATAAACACCAATTATTTTTAATATTGTAAAATAAATCACTGTCAGCGAAACAGCTCAATCACTAATTCCATTATAATTGAAATTGAACGATTATATTTTTCCTCAGTTACATATAAGCCATGATTACAATACTTTGTGAAATTTAATTGGGCAGTTTTTACAAATATGATTAGGGTTATGTAAAATTAAGTACAACTAACCACCCTGACTGTGTGATAACAAAACTTAAACTTTTTTATCTGCTAAAATATATATTATTCCATTAAATTTTTATTCGTAAAATCAATTCTATTCTTCTCAAAATAGTAGCAATACTTCAACAAATAAAATAAAATTTAGCAATTATAATACAAATAAATTTTAAGATTTAAATTAGAGGTAGACCAATATTTGTTATATATATTTTATTAAAATTGTTATTAAACATATAGACTGGTTTCTACCTAAACCTTGATGAAATAATCAGTTTAATACAGTAAGTATCCTAGTAATAAAAAAAAAAAAAACAATTTTCGACTAAAAACGATTTCAACGAAAAAACAATTTTCGAAAACAATTTTCAACTAAAAATATACATATAAAATTAAAAGTAAGGTATGCAATAATAAGTTTGATGAAAACAGAGAAATTGGTTCATTAGGAGTCTTAGAGCCATTTCTAAGAATTACGATGAACCTTTGCTCTTTCTCCCTTTAGTAAAAAGGCAGTTCCTTTGCTGAAACCTTTAACAAAAAATTCATGATTAAACTTTTACAAATTAACTTTTATTGTAAAAATGTCATTATTAAACGGCAAAAATTATCTTTCCAGAGAAGAGTAAAATATTTGCACTGCTCAGCAAACATTTTCTTTAGTTTCTTATTAAAAGATAAAAATTTTAACACAAAACGTTTTGAGAAATAGTATAACTTTTTTCAGAAGAACTTAATTACCTTACCAGCTAAATTACTTAAGTCATTTCAATATAACACAAAACAAAATTATTCTAACATAAAAATATACTTTTTATTTTCTTCATGATTTATAAGCAAATTATATTTAGACTTAATTAATACACAGATGCAGTGCCATTTGGTTTTAATTCTTACGCGTTTGTACTCGTAGTAATTGGTAACACGTCAATTAACTGATTCCTCGTGCTAAAATAATATAAATAAATAAATCCATTGTACAATTTAAGATCTTTAACCATCGCTTACCGTTCCACCGGATAATTGCCAACAATCCCTGTAGAAATTTACATCCTACTCATAGATTCTTCATGAAAATTTATTTTTTTTAAGACATGCCGTATCTTAAATATCTTATGCTTGGAATATAAAAATTATAATTATATTAATTAGTGTCTTTATTAGAGGACACTTTATCCATCTGATGAAACTAAAAAGGACCAGTAAGACATCCACGTGAAGATATGAATATGTAGGTGGCACTGGCTAATAGTAGGGAATAAGTAATTTAATCATTAACAGGGGGTGAAAGGGTTCCCCTCAGAACATCATGGAGGGCTTCGCCCGTTCCCATTTTGTGCATTTATTTTAAAATCAAAAGGTTTAAATTACCTGGATTGTCGCCAAGTGATCCTGTTAAATGGTTGTAACTACCATTGGTTTCGAACCTTAAATTACAAATTTGACAATATTTCAAGTCTTTATCTTTTATTAAAACCTCTTTCTCACTTTCATTGGACTTAAATTAAAGGCAAAGATGGGAATGGGCGAAGCACTGCACGACGAATTTTACCCATGAGACCCCTGATACTGACAGCATCTAGTGCTGAAACTGCTAGGCGCGGAGGCCTAGTTATGGATGAAGACAATGAATAAAATCTATATCCCACAGCAAAATCCCTTCCCTCCTTGTCATCATCTAAATGATTCTTGGGTCTCACATTTACTGCTGTTGTCAAGTGGCATTTCTTTGGCCACAGTGTCTTACACCGAATACTGCGTATGCTGTCTCGCCTTCTGAATGGTTGTGTAATATTCCGAACCGTATTCAGGTAGCTAACGCAACGGCCACTTGACTGAAAAGGAAATATAATTGGTCGATCCCTTTCATCTTAAAGAACAGAGCTTCGTCGGTCAGATCTATGATTAATAATTCACTCGAGGCTGCTGGGTCTCATCCCCGCGTGAACCAACGTATTTTTTTAAGCATCGTAAATTTAAAGTAATAAACATCTCAACCATTTATAGGTTAGGTCCATCCTTTAGGATCAAAAGTAGATCATTCATAGGTTAGGTCTATCCAAAACGTAGGCACATCCGTTTTCGATTGACTTAGTCGTCGTCCTCACTAACATGATTTTGGGTCAGTAAGAAACTTTAACATGAATCATAATGGAGCAATCAGCCGATTTGCGAATTGCGTATTTCTATCACAAAATTACTTGCGTCAAATCATTGCTCTAATTGGTGTAGATCCTGTGTAGTAATGTGACTCTAGAACCGTGAAGAGCTCATCATGCAACGGTTTTGTAATTGATTTAAAAAGCTCTTTACAATGTTCCTTGTTGGATCATTATTGTTACTTATTGCAACGATCGTAGGTGAAAGTCTTTAAACGATAATATTACAACTGAAAAACAATTCGATCTACTATTGATTTTCAGAAATTTACCCCCCTGTCATTCCTTAAGAAATTTACGTTATGTGTTATCGGTGCAAGATCGAGTTTGAAGTACGAGGCGAAGCCGAGTACTTGAATTCGATCGAGCACCGATATACCACTTTCGGACGAGTTACGAACAGTACTTTTCATCATATCACCTTTAATAAATTTACAGTTTAGATAAAAATTAATAAATTTTAACCTGTATACCCCCTCTTACGTTGTTATTTGTCTATCTTGTATTTGAACTATTTAAAGCTGTTATTAAAAATTTAAAAAAAATTAACTTGTTTAGTGTCCCGAAAACCACTGTTTCGCGGTCTAGTCCCGAAAACTTTGTTTACCAACATGTTTATCCAACCCACCGGGAATCAACTAGTTTCGATCACAGCTAACCGTTCCGAAAACAACGTTTATCGTAATAGTATGATGAAAAAGTATAACTGTTTCTACTTTACTTTGGCATCACATAGACTGTAGACTGTAGCACAAGTCAACGCTACTGATAAACTCATTTGGCAGATTCGAACACATGACATTGTTGAAATTTTTCAGTCCAACGCGGTTTTTTTTAGAAACTGATTTACTGGTACATCTAAGCCAATAAAGTATTGAGGAAACATTTTCTCCCCCTTACTGTAAGTTCAATAGCGAGCACAGTGGGTAGGACAAGACTGCCCAGTTACCCTTAGGACTTTGCTACATGTTAGTATTCTTTCTTGGTTTTTTTTTTCTTTAAAGCTATGACTACGAATAAATATTTAGTTGCAGTATTGAATTCAGTTTAGAGTTCACATTTAAAAGGTAATAAATTACACATTTGCTATAACTTCCTACTTAAATAGTTATACTAATCTCTTATAGATGATAAGGTGTCATAATTTATGGCGATTTATGGGTACCCCTGGCTCCGATCTGTAAATTTTTTTATTTAAATGCATTTCGCCACATTAATTTAATGGTTGCTTGTAAACATAAAATTTAATAATGTAATTGTTGCTTGATGTTGTAATGTTGTAGTTGCCTAATGTTGTAGTTGTACTAATGTAATAGGTGCTTGTTGTTGGGTTACTTTATCTAATACAATCCACGCACAGATCAATAGTCTATGTGGATGGGGCAAAGTAAGGCAAAAAAGAGGCCTGCCAACCTCTTAAAAAATCGAAATTTAAAACTGTGCACTGGTGTAGAAGAAATTATTTAATACAAACAATTTAAACGCCTATACCGGTTGCGGCAAATAAAAAAACGAATCAAGCTAAATGATTATTATCTATCTTATTTCTTAATTCACCTTGATACCATCACAGATTTACACTTCTTACAGTGATATTTAACAAATTATCATATACTTTTAATACAGAAGAAGGACTGTCTTATTTATTTTGATGTTTCAGCCACCCTTTTTTTAACTAGGAAAATTTAAATTAAATATAAATCTCTTCCTAAAGCTTTGTAGATTATCCGTGGTAGTTAGTAGCGTTAAACAGTGATTTTTTACCTCTAAACAGTTAATAATCAGAAAAAAGTCCTATATTTTGTAAAGAATGTTTTTTTTTGTTCTTCAATGACTTTTACTTTTTTATATTTTAAGTTAACATTATCGTTTCTAGAATTAGTTGGTAAAAATCCTATGTTACATAGTTAGTATAATATAGGTATTATGAAAAAAGATTAAATTATACGTACAAAACCATATTTTTTAAACTAATTTAATTTTTTACACAATATTTCACTGTTTCTAGGTGTTCATTTGTTAGATATTAGAGTTTTAATATATAATGAAAATACGCACTCCCTTTTGCTAAATATAATGGCATTTGTTTATGAAACCAATACTTTTATTGCTTTAAATAAGCGGTATAATTTAGCTAAAAATATTCAAGGCATTACTTTTAGCGAATAAGTTTTTAACACATATGAGTTATGGTTTTCATAATTACTTGCGAATTTGTCATAATAATACCATTTTAATTTAAAGTAAGGCGAAATGATAAAATGAGTGGTTACTGTCCCAAAAAAAGGTTACAATGTTGTCCCAGATCTAACAGAATCAACCGGAAGCCTGAAGTTGGCAGACCTTCGCCCTCTAAATCCCCTCACAGCCGATTTAATTATTTGGTGGTAATTTAGCTTTAATTGTATGGAAGCACCCAAACACGGGTAGTTGGAAAACACAAAATTATATACTCCCGAATGTGTAACTGACTGACTCACTCATCGGGGTATCAGAAATTCGTCAAATGTCGGTAAAGTAGATCTCCTATATATCACTTACTACAGAGTGATTCCCAAGCGAGAACTAAACTTACCGACCTGTATTACTGAGAAAATTGCCAACATACTGGGAGTCGCGGATTACCGTAACACCCTTTTTAAGAAATTTTATAACATTAACCAATTGTGCCTTTATAGGTAAAGCGGTCTATCCACCGAGAGTAATTTCAATGTACAGGGTGTATCTGAAATTACCTCTCCAGACCGGAAGTCACTGATGTCAAATACAAACTCTCACTTTAAATATTTTTTTTAGTTTTACACGATTTTTAAGAAAATTTTACAATTTGATCTTGTACGCGTAATTTCAGCAGTTTATTGAATATTTGAGGTTGAAATTTAGATTTTCCTCATTCTTCTCTGAACATTTTAGGTTGAGCAAAAATGTCTCGGCACAAAAATGTCTTAGACTCTTTTAAATACGTTTCCAACCAAAATTGTCAGTTTGGTCCAAAATGTTTTTTTTTATTAAATTTACAACATGACGGAGATTAATGAACATATATTTAAATGTTTAGTAAAACTAATCACGTGATAATTGATGTTTTATGATGGTATATTATTTTAAATGAAGTTCTTAGACATTTACATGTTTGGTAAGTTCTGTTATATGTAAAATGTTCAGACATAATATAAGTTAAACTTAATGTTATTTTATTAAATTTACATCATGACGGAGATTAATGAACATGTATTTAAATGTTTAGTAAAACTAATCACTTGATAATTGATGTTTTATGATGGTATATTATTTTAAATGAGGTTCTTAGACATTTACATGTTTTAAAATATTCAAGGCATTACTTTTAGCGAATAAGTTTTTAACACATATGAGTTATGGTTTTCATAATTACTTGCGAATTTGTCATAATAATACCATTTTAATTTAAAGTAAGGCGAAATGATAAAATGAGTGGTTACTGTCCCAAAAAAAGGTTACAATGTTGTCCCAGATCTAACAGAATCAACCGGAAGCCTGAAGTTGGCAAACCTTCGCCCTCTAAATCCCCTCACAGCCGATTTAATTATTTGGTGGTAATTTAGCTTTAATTGTATGGAAGCACCCAAACACGGGTAGTTGGAAAACACAAAAATAAATGACATTAAACGGTTACAACAAAAAAGTGATTTTTGAAACGATTAGGTTTTGCTGGCATTAATAATTTAAAATATAAATTTAAAATTTAATAAAGTGTGTTGTTTGAAAAATTAAAACAAAGGTATCAAAAATACCCAATGAATTCTCATCGTTTCGATTCTTATGCACGTGATACGTTTTAATGACCAATCTGTTCTTCAGTTTTTCAGTAACTTAACTTATATAGTGTAATTTTATTACTATGTTTTATTTACATAATCTTATAGTATGCCCTTGAAAAAGACTAACAACCCAACAACTGGTTTATTTTTTATTCTGTTAAAAAAATTGGAGATTCAGGTAATCTTCAAGGGGTACGAAGCCACTCAATTATTCAGTCTGTTAAAACTGTATAGCTATTGGCATAAGTAATGGACTAATATAGAAATGTCATAATGGGAATAACTTAGTACCTCTAGCCCCTATACAGACAGCACCACGGTTGCAGTTTTGGTCGAAGCGAGAGTATTATTAAAAGTGTAATTTACTTAAGTTTACATAACCTATCAAGAATAAAGTTATAAATACGAAATCCTACAGTCAATGGTACAACCTGTATTGGCGTTCGGGGTACTTTGTCTGATTCCTTTAATACTTTTCCCCATTAAGCTGGTCTGGAGGCGGCTTAGTATTTTTAGCGTTAATTTAGCTAGAAGATTAAACCTCCCCAAATTCAAATGGGAATGTAAAAGCCGTTTTAACGTTATTACTGACAGCCCGCATCTGTTGGAGGTCCAACGACAGTGAGTCTGAAGAAAATCTTAAATTAAAGCTTATTTTACAAGTACATAAAATAATGAGCTCACTTAAAAGCGTACAGTGCCGAAAACGGCTTAAAATGTTCAATCCATCCACATTGGAAATGGCTAGACACCAAACATTTATTGAAATAAGTTTCCAGAAACTTTTAATAGACTTTAAAAATATAATGAGGTAATAAAAAAGTATGTCAAACAACTTGATGATTTTTAATAGTCGTTTATATAGATAAAATCGTGATATTTTCTTACAATTGATCTACTTTTATGTTCGATTCTATTTCTCTTTTTTCAAAGTCTGAGAATTCATATCTTCAATATATGGTTTAGTACATAATAATTAGTATCGTCTTCATAATAATCACTGTTTACTTTATTTAGTGTGTGATATTACATGGAAATCGCGTTTTAAATAGATTTAGTAAGAACAAGAAAACATAATTAACTACAGATAAGGGAGAGGGAAATACTGTACTCTAAGAAATACTGCATGTATCTTACCGTTAAGCATACCTGTACAATGCTTCAACGATTAAAACAATTTTAAAACATCACACTGTCTGAATGTGAAATTTCATAACTACACAAACTATTAATAATGATCAATAATACATTTTTAGAACAAAATTGGAATTTACGGACACGTATTAACTAGAAACATTTTTTTCAGATAATTGAATTAGTCTTGATAATAAAGGGGCTCTAGTACTTGTCACTTCAATTCGGACAGCAGGCAAACACTGGACTTCGGCGCGCTCTGAAGAGGTCATCAATAGAATTTACTCTTCTTATTTACTCAAATGTTTATTAAGTAGTGTGTTTAATTTTATATCCCCATATAGTATATAGATTAGACTAAAGTAATCATTAAACATTTAATTATTTAGTTTTTTATAATTTTTGTATTTTACTAAACAAAGCTTGCCCGGTCAAAACATGTTGATATATTATTTTCCTCTGTGTTCAATTTGGTTTTGTTTGAATCCTGAAATTTAGATTTGCTAGTAGCTAATACAGTAATCAGAAAATGAGTTCAAGATTTATGGTCTTGAATTTAATTACCTAAATTTGAAGTTAAATGTAAATCTTTCCACTTATCACTGTGTAAATCAATATAAAATAAACCTTTCAATTAGACAAAGGAAAATTTATTTACTGGCTCCTTGAAGAGCGATGTTGGCAACATAAAACTATCTACCTATAGCTTTGTACTATTTTATGAAATATTTAGTTTTAAGCCTGGATATTTTATTATTTCAGTGATAAGTTTCATATATTAACGTTCTGCACCGCAGAAATTCTTTTATTATTTTTAGAACATGATAGCTGGCTATAAAAACCATATTTATATATTCTTCTCCAAAGATGCGGTATAATAGAGTTGTTTTAACATGATTCTTTTATGGCCTTTTGTTCGTTATTGGGTCGGATCAATCGCCAAGTATGCCAACATTGCTGGAATGTATTGACCATATCAGAAAATCGGCAAGATCATTCCATGGAAAACTGCCAAACACAGAGCCCTCAATGCATCTATTGTGTAGCTCGGTCCCGAGGGATGATCATTTTCGAGTATATGGCCACCTTAGGGTTGCGAGAGTACATACGTATATATGGGGGTCGAAACTGTTCTTTCAACCAAAAATTAATATGGCATCAATAGTTTTAGTAAAATATGCATTAAATAAGGTCTTTATAATAGGTCAATCATAATAGTGATAAAGCCTTTTTGCATCGAATATAAAATCAGCTATCTCTACCTGAAATTGTTTCGTTTTTTACAATTTTCAACACTCAAAGAGGCAAATTCCGCTATAACGTATTTAATAAAACTATAGCGCTTAAAGGTAAGTATTATTTCAGCAGTCAAATTGTTTTACCATTTCTTCGCTAACGGCATTTTTGGTTTTTGTTTTTAGTTTGAGTGCCTGCCATTACCGTTTAGATAACCCCTTTAATTTAAAATTAGTTGCTTTGCATTATGCTCATTGGTACCTTTACATGCCGACATTAACTATGATTAGAATTACGATTTTGTTTTGATCCCTACAGGGCCAAGCCCATGACATAATACAAAACTGTTTTCCTCGAATACTGTAATACTGGCTGGGTATCTGAGTGATTATAGTGTTCGCTTTTTAATGAAAATGTTGCCGGTTTGATTCTGAGAATAGTTATTACTTTTATAAGGTTCGATTCCGGATCCTATTGCTATTAATTAATGATGATATCTGACGTCAGGTCGACGTTGGATAGGAACATGACCAGGGATTAGACAGTTCCCCTTCAAACCGTTATACAATACCCCAGGCATAGATGTACGCAAATAAAGAATAAGTTGATTTTTAGAAAGTGACAAATCTTTAATCGTTAAAAAATATTATGCCTGTTGGTGTCTATTGTACTCCCTGAATATCACTCGAGCGTAAAATACTCAAAACGAAAACATATTTTTGTGTGTCGGTTGCCTAACTGACAAGTAAGTATTCCTGAAACGTCATTTGTTTAGTCATGAAACATTATTTGTTTTAATTTTCTAGGTTATGGAAAAGAATTATTTCAAAAATTTTAATTACAAGAAAATTGCGGTTAAAAATAACAAAAACCATTTAATTATAAAGGTATATTATCTCTAAGTCGCTTAAAATAATCCACTTAGACAAAAAATATTCTTTACCGTAATTTTTTTTATTTTTATTTATGGTTTAATTCAGTAATATTGGTTAAAAAAAAAGCACACGTTTGAAAAATTAAAATAGCCCATACAATGTCTGTTAGGAAGGTTTTATAGAAAATAAGCACTTAGAGTTTCTGGCCAGCCCTAAATTTAACAGAGCTCAGGGCGTTTATTTAAAACAGCACTTAACAGCTAAAAGGGGCCTCATAGAGCATAGCCATTAAATCTACGAATAAACTTAAAACCAACATTAATTCCTTACAGTCATCTGTGGTGCTAGCCATATATCAAAACGCTTCCACAGGTATCCTGACGTTTAGTTTTATCCTTTTAATTAACTGGGAGCGTGTAGTGGGAGCAATCTCTCCCTGTTAAAATATAATAAATGACAAATATTTTTGTTTGTTTGGTTAAAAGATTTTTTTTTAAATACGTTTAGTTGTAAAAAAAACCAACAATTTTTTACGTTTCTAAATTTGAGTAAACCAGTTTCGAGTAACTAGTTTCGAAATTCCCATCATCTAATAAAATAATTTCTATATTTTATGTTAACACCAAATTAAAAAAGATTAGAGAATCTATTCTAGAAGGATTTCTAGGATATGAAACTCGGAATACGCATTCATCTTATATGTATAAGAATTATTTCAAGAATCATAAGACATTTTATTTGCTTTGCTCGCGTTCTTAAATAACTTTCAATGAGCAATCTCATTCGCTCCGCTCACTCATTCCTGGCTGTGATAGTTTGAATTGCTCATTATCCCACAGGATGAACTCGACCGTCCAGCTCTGGTCCCTACATACAGTTACAAAATATTTTGAAATTTCCTTGTTTACTCTGAAAAAAACAAAAACAAAACTAATGGTAATCTCTGACATTTTTCTTAATTACTGCAATATTTCAGCTTAATCTCGATGTAGAAGTACAATACGCGTGAGAGCGTAATGAACATATTCGTTTTCTCATTTATAATTTTAAGTAGGATATCAACAAAATCAAACAATGCTCCCTGACACATTAAATAGATTGACACATTAGTGAGCCAGCGGTTTCATTCCGAAAGTGCAAGAGGAATTGAAATTTATTAATTGCAACTATCGTGGCTTTTTGTTTTATTTATTGGTTATATTCATTGTTTTTTACTTCCAAATTTTTATTCAGTATATTTTTAATAAGATGGAAAACCTACTTATGGCATTAAAAATTATGTTTAAAATGTTCTTAAACCATCATAAAAAGGCCTTTTTATTCTTGAGTAATTGGTTGTTTTCTGCATGGTTTCGAGCAATATAGGTATTTCAAGTTTGGATCGTGTTATTCTTACTAGACAAAAAATGAACTTAAACAGTTCATTCCCTCCCTGAACATTCAAAAAAAATATTTAAAAAACATTACAAAAGTGTTATAATTTAAACATAAATAATAATAAATTATTATTATATTTATAAAATCATGTATAGAATACAAGAATAACATAAAATGGGGGGGTTCGTATTATTTTTTTATTGGCCGCCATGTTGTAAAAATGTTATATAAACAAATTGCAGATCACCGCAACAAATATAATAAAAATCCATGTTAGTTGCTACTTAACTTTTCAAATTCCTATTATTACTGTTACTGTTTTTTTCCCTAGGTTTGTACACTCACATCAATCAATTTGTAGAATAAAACTATTTTCTACCGTGTGGCAGTTTTATGTTTATAAATATAAAATATCATTAATTTTATATTCATTACTTATGCAGGGCAGTGTTCTGAGATGTACATCAATACGTGTTTGCTGCTTAAAGACTATTGGAGGAGCTACCGACGATGTGTCGGGGAGAGCTCTCAGGAAAACTATGAATAAATTAAAACCTTTCAGCGTTTTTACCTGATCGATAACACTCAACACTCATCACATGTGGTTGCTATCATACAGCTAGGCAATCCTGTGTTTTAAAATTCAAAATATTTGTAAATTTTACTTTCTCCCCCTATACCATAGTATATGGAGAAAGTGCGTGCGTGCGTGCGTGCGTGCGTGCGTGCGTGCGTGCGTGCGTGTGTGTGTGTGTGTGTCTGTGTGTGTGTCTGTGTGTCTGGATGTAAACAGAGCTAGAGAATTCCCCAATGGTCCGATTTTGATGAAACTTGGTATGTAGGTTCAAACCCACGATAATTCCAGGCGTTTTTTTCATTTTTTTGATCTTTTCATTTTTAAGGGTAGTTTACCCCCCAAGACCCCCCAAAAACGTAAAAAATCAAACTTTCTCAAAAATGGCTCTAACGATTTTGATTAAAATTTTGTGGTTTATCAAGATTAAAATGCCGAATAAAATGACACCACCCGCATCTCCGGGAAAATGCGCGTTCAAAAGTTATAGAGCAAAATGTGTTAAAAAACTCAATTTTCGGATGCAAAAACTCGTGCTGCTCACCTGGTGGCTATCCGACTGAGCCACAAAGACATTAATGTTTTGAGGCTTTTAACACCTTTTCATATTCTTAGGAGAAAGTATGTGTCAGTTATCTGATACCGTTTATTTTAACTCTGATAAGTAAAAAAATAGTGGATCTCAAACAACCTTCTAAATATATAAATTTAATAGATTATTTATTCTTTTAATCTGTGCCGTGGCAAATTTTGAAGACGAAAATTCATTGGATTTTCTTACTGTATTTGCCTCACGTCACAGTGCACTGGCCGTCGGTCTTGCCGAGGCCGTTTGCTTTCCAATTCTGTTTCTTTCAAGCCTGGCGGAAGTGCCAGTTCTTTTGGTCCAGATGTTCTGGAAAGTTCTCGAAACCTTCCTCGTGTTCTGTGGCTTCCGGCGTAGTTGAAAGTTTTCATGAAAAAGTTTTGCTCTTCCCACTTTGTCTTTGGTCGGTGCCACTAAAGGTTCTTATTGCCGTCTCTTTACGAGATGGCGTACTTCTAAGAAGACACAATTCACGGGTAAGTAAGATTCATCTTTTTCTATTTCATATTGATGTATATCCATTGTTCACAGAATTATTATTTGTTGTCTTTTTTCAAAAAAAAAAAGGGAGAAATTTCTTCTTTCCCACTCTGCCAAAATCGCAGTGTGAGTTTCTGTTGTACATCCGAGTTGAGGTTAGGACAATTTCAATTCAGATTTAAAGTGAGAATTGTTCACCAAGTGCAAGAAATTGTGTTTATTGTCAGTCAAATTTTGTGTTTTTGGAAAACCCATTACTCAGAGCTGGTTGACAGAATCCAGCCACTTTGTCACATTTTGCTTGGACTAGGCCTAGCCTAGCCTAAACTGTAAGTTTCCTTTAGATTTTGTAGTTTACATTTTGTATGAGCTTTAAGTGTAAAAATTTAATGTATTATGCTTATACAAGTTACTTTACTCCTTTCACAGACATAGATAGGCTTTTCATGTATGAACCAGCAAACAATGTGCAAGTAGCTTCATGAAATAGTAACAAACCAAACTCATGCAAGGAGAAAATAAATAATTAGGCTACTCATTAGGCTATTACTTTACGGAACTGATCTGCCTTTTTTCCAATTTTCCTCAATTTTTGGCTAAACAAGTTCAATACAATTGAGTTAGGAATAAAAATGTAAAAAAAATACAGAAACAAGTAACACATTGTAACAACATAGGGTTTAGGAACCGTTTGTTATTGTGAGTGGATTTGTGACAGGGCCCATGGATGACGGTCACGCTGCCCACTGAACACTTGACCCGATGACTGCTGCGCCACTCGGCATGGAACCAAACTGCCTGCTGTCCTAGGCCTACACCTGCAGGTGCCCATGATCACCCACGCCGGATGACACTGCCGCCCAGGCTATGACCACCGTAGGCCTATTTCACCTTGGGGTCACCTACACCTTCTGGCTCCACCGCCCAGACTACCCCGGTAGGCCTAACCTCTGGGCTCCTTCTACGGCTGACGTCAGTGTTAACCATTACTACTGCGTGCCATCCACCATCTCAGTGCAGTGATTCCACCTGGACTTACCATCTTGCCAAACCAACAATGGTGTGAAGTTTTGGGCCCATGTCAGGCTAGGACTTTATTCTTGCAATAGTACAAATTCATATTATGTTAAATTGATCTTGTTTAGTCTGTAAGGTTTCTATCCAATTAGGAGCCCGCCCTTTTCAGCAGGAGGATACCGGGTGGAATTGGTTCTTCCATTTTAAATCACTGCCGTGACAAATTCATCTTAACTTATTTTTTTTGGCCAATTTTAAAAATCTTTTCACTAATTTAACTTCAACTTTTCAACTTCAACTTTTCAATTTTCAATAGTAATAATTTTTTTCAAGAGATTTTCTTGAGGGCTGTGTCCTATCTGTAGGCTAGGCTGGCAGGCCTAACTAAGTTTTTTCATTAACCGCTGTTGCGGAAGGTTATTTATCAGGCGATCATTTCCGTAAATCGTTAAATTGTTATTTATTGTACCTTTTATGTAATGTCAATGTGTGTTGTTATTTATTTATTTATTGTTCAGTATGGTTATTGGTGGCCACCTTAAATTTAAATTAAAAAAAAAGAGAAACAGCATTTACTAAATTTTAAGTTGAACCAAATCTTTAATTATGTTTGCCAACACTCCAAACCAAAATATTTGAAATATTTTTAACAATATCAGATGGTTATTTATCAAGTTAAGGTATTTGTTGTGAATGTCTGTGAAACCATGTTTAATAAATTTTACAGATGAAAATAAAATGGATTCTGTTGGCCAGCTCTTGGGTGTTTCTTGGGTCCTTTCCACTCTTCCTTTGAGCCGGCCTCTGCCTTTGACTCGCTTCCAAGGGCTTTGCCCTGTCGAAGGCGTTGAGTCCGGTTTCAAAATGGTAGCAGAGCGTGGTTGGCCACTGGAAATGCAGTTTTGTTTAGGCCATGTTTAGGTTTTTGGTAGTGTTGGAGGACCCAGGTTTTTTTTGTTTGTTGTTGTTTGTAAGTTTGTTCATCAATGTGGATAGTGATCGCCTGATTGTCAAATTTTGTTTGTTTTTTGATCATCCAAGTGGGTAGTGGGACCTGTTGTTCTGGGCCCCTTGAATGTTTCTCATCCTGGTCCCGTAGCCTCAGCAGCTAAGTTGTAAATTGTTTGTGGAACGTTGTTTCGTAATTTGTAATCATGGCGCTCTCTTTGACTCCGGAGCATCTTTTGAAGGATGAGCTCGTTTTCGAGGTCAGTGCGAGAGGAGCGAATCCAGCTGGCGATGCGCGGTCTCTTCGCACCCAGCTGAGGGGTTTGTTGGCCAGCGGTTTCCCCAGTTCGTGGCCGGCGAAGTTGGATCCTGAGTCGGAATTGAAGGCATGCATGACCAAGATGGAAGAGTGGGAGGGGAGACTGGAGGAGTTCAGGGAGGAGACGCTTCCTGCCAGAACGAGACTCCGACTCCTGTCTCGCCTTGTCCACTTGCAGGGGCGAGTGAAATTGCTTTTGGAGTGTGGCAATCGCAGGGGTGATGATCTGACTTGGCTGCAGGAATGTTTGAAGTCCGTCGAGGAGCTGTTGGAGGTGCTTTCCGCTAAGCCTCCTGGCGCAGCTACGGTTCCTCCTCCTGCTGATTCCCCGATCGTTCCGGTTCCCCCTGCTCTTCCTCTGACCACATCTGAGGAGAATGCAGAGTGTTCCACTGACAGGCCTGAATTTGGACCTTTGGCGAATGCGGGCGAGTCTCTGGCTGCGCCTGTTCTGTTGGTTGAGCCTAAGACACCAGCAACTGCACCATTTTCGCCCGGCGCGTACAACAAGTTGCCGAACCCGTTGACGCCGTTGCTACAGGCCTTGCCCTGTGTTGATGGTCTTGACGTCCACAGGCTCCTGAAGTTTCTGGCGGACGTTTTCCGAATGCGAGAGATTCCGGGCGTAAGCGACTCACTTCTCCTGAGTTTGCTGATACCGTATTGCCGTTCACCCCTATCTGACTTGCTGAATGCTGTGCTCAGCAGCAAGGGCGATTTTGAGGAGTTTCATCGTCAGGCACTCGACATGTACGTCCCCGGACGAATGCGGGAGGATTTGAAGATGCAGATGTTTTATAGGTGCCAAGGATTGCGGGAAGGCCTCGCGGCATACGTGACGGCTGTCCGCTCTGCCGGACGCGTGTTGCGCGTGGGCTTAAGTGAAGCTGAAGTTGTCCAAGTGATCCTGGATGGTATCACTCCTGAGGAGCGCTCTCGACTGGTGTTTGCCACTAAGCCTGACTCATTTTCTGGCCTCGATAAGCTGGTTGTGGGTGCTAGAAATGTGCAACTCATTGACCAGCGCAGAGATGAGAGTGCTAGATCCACCAATGCCAGGCAGTCCCGTCCGTTGGTGGGACAGGTGTCCTCACCATCGGCAACTCCTCAACACCGCACGCCCCTCACGTGTTATGGGTGTGGTCAGCGTGGCCATATTCGCCGTTTTTGTCGTCAGGTCTCGTCCGGGCCAAAAAACGGGGAAGGCGGGGGTCTACCCCGGTAGGCCCCCGACTCTTATACCTAAGCCAGCGCCGGAGGCGACGAGCCCAGCCGATCCTTTGTCTAAAGGTGTCGCGGGCGTAGCGACTCTTGGCATCAGGACCCAAAGACCTGTTTGTCCCTACGTTGACCTTCTCATTGGTGACTCAAATTTTCCGGCCCTCGTTGATTCTGGAGCTGCGGTGAGCCTGATCTCCACCGATTTTCACCGCATTTTGGTGGAATCTGGGGCGATCCTCCGCTCGGAAGATGTGTCCCTGACTTGTCTCACGGCAAGTAATGCCCCCATGGACGTTTGGCTCAAGGTGGCTTTCAAGATAAAAATCCAAGGATTTTCATGGGTCTGGGATTTTCTTGTGTCCAAGGATCTGGGCGTCCAATGCATTTTGGGTGCGAATTTCATTAGAGAGACCGGCCTCATTGTCGATTTGCAGCGAGATTGCTGCTACTTCAAGTTTAACCGTGACGTGCTGGTGCCTTTGGTGGCCCCTACTCCGTCAATGTCTGTCAGGGAGGTGGAGTGCCCGGAGGAACCGGATAGCGTTTCTAAGGGCGACAGTTTGGGTCATTTGCCTCCGGAGCATAGGAAGGCTGTGAGGGACTTGTGCTCTCGCTTTCCTGATGTGCTCACTCCCCGCCTTGGTCTCACAAGCCTGATGGAATATGAAATTCGACTCACTGATAAGGAACCTGTGCGCAGCCATCCGTATAAGCTTGCGCCCCCTAAGATGGAGGCCTTGCGAAAAATCATTGATGAGCTTTTGAAGGAGGGAGTGATTGAACCTTCCAGGTCTCAATACTCCAGCCCTGCGTTTTTGGTTCCAAAGCCCAATGGGAAGTCACGGCTAGTCCTCGACTACCGTAAGTTAAACTCCAAGATCGAGATTGACAGTGTGCCGCTGCCTGACCTCCATTCGGCCTTTGACTGGTTTGGAAAGGCGAAATTTTTCACTGTGTTTGACTTGAATCAGGCCTATCACCAGATCCCTCTGAAGAAGGAGTCCCGACATGTCACCAGCTTTTGTGTGCCATGGAATCTGTACCAATTCACACGTGTCCCAATGGGAATTGCCGTGGGAGCTCAAACCCTGACACGCTTGTTGGATTCGATTTTCCATGACATTAAATTCAAATATGTGTTCAATTATTTGGACGACTTGTTGGTGTACAGTGAAAACTTTGAGGAGCACATCCAACATTTGGAAGAAGTGCTGAAGCGGCTGCGTGGGGCTGGGCTCACTGCTAACCCCGAAAAGGTATCCTTTGCCCAATCTGAAATTTCCTTTTTGGGGCATTTGGTTTCTTCCCGGGGAATCCGTATTGACCCTGCCAGGACTCAGGGGATCCGCGATTTCCCGGCACCGAAAGATGCAAAGGGAGTTGCCCGTTTCATTGGGATGGTCAATTTTTACCGCAGGTTCATCCCAAAGGTGGCTGAGATTGCTGCCCCTCTTAACGCCCTCCGGAAGAAAGGAGCGAAGTTTGAGTGGGGAGAAGACCAGCAGTTGGCTTTTGACCGGCTCAAGGAGGCGATCATGCAACCCCCGGTGTTGCGGATGCCAGATTTTTCCCGGCCGTTTATTCTCCAAACGGATGCTTCTTCCAGCGCCATCGCCGCCGTTTTGTCACAGACCTTTGATGGCGAAAGGCAGCCAATTGCTTTTGCGTCCAGGACCTTGACCCAGGCCTAGAAAAAGGCTTCTTCTGTGTACGAGCTTGAATGCCTGGCAGTAGTTTTCGGAATGGACAAGTTCCGCCGTTTTCTTGAACATGCCGAGTTTCTGCTCGAGACTGACAACCAAGCGGTGTCTTGGCTGCTCTCTCACCCCAGGCAGCTTGGAAAAATTGGTAGGTGGGTGGTGAAAATTGCCGCTTTCAAATTCAAGGTGCAGCATGTGAGAGGGACGCAAAACATCATTGCCGATGCCCTTTCCCGCATGTATCGTGACACCCCGTCTCCTGCGGAGAATCCGTTGTGTGGGACTGTCCTCCTGGAGTTTCCTTTGGCTTTCGGGGATATCGCTCCCTACCAGCGTCAAGATCCAGAGCTGGGGCCTATCATGCAAGAAATTGAGGGAGTGGGGCCTCGCCCGCCTTACTCTCTCTCCAAGGGGGTCCTCTGCTGCCGCCCACGTGTGGGAGGTGGCACTCGGATTGTTGTCCCCAGTGTCCTGGTGCCCATGATTTTCTCCTACTTCCATTCATCTCAAGTGGGGGGTCATCTGGGCATCCACAAAACTATCGCAAAGATCCGAAAAGAGTTTATCTGGAAGGGCATGGATAAAGACATCGCCGAAAGAGTGAGAGCTTGTCGATTGTGTTGTTTGAGCAAACCCGCTCAGAACACGAAAATCGGACTTTTGTCCTCGGACTTGGCCAGCCGCCCCTTTGAGAAGGTGTTCATTGATTACGTGGGACCTTTTCCCCGTAGCAGGTCTGGTAACACTTACCTACTTGTTTGCGTGGACGCCTTTTCAAAATTTTGTTGGTTGTTCCCACTCCGTAGGGCCACGACAGATCTCACCATTAAGGCTTTGAGGTCCCGTTTGTTTCAGAATTTCGGTGTACCTGAGCAAATGGTCACTGACAATGGTCCCCAGTTCACATCTAGGGAGTTCCATAGATTCTGTTTTGGCCACGCCATCGAGCACATTACTACGTCGCCGTACTATCCCCAGCCCTCACATGCTGAGCGTTTCAATCGCAATTTGAGAGCGGCCCTGATCGCCTTCCATGCCGAACGGCAAACCACTTGGGACGAATCGCTGGAATGGTTGCAACTGGCATTCAACAGTGCGAAACATGAGAGCCACAAGGCCGTCCCTTTCGAGTTGTTTTTGGGATACCCGCCTTCGTCTCCGCTCTCAAACCTGTGGCGCGTTTCAGACCTTTTGCCCTCACCGGGGAGTGGGGACGTCTGCCGTGCCTGGCGCGCAGCGAGAAGAAACCTGCTGCGCAGTAGGGAGAAAGTCCGGAAACGCTACGATAAGGGTCGCCTCGCCAACCCGTTCAAGGTCGGAGACCTTGTGTTTTGTCAGACTCACCCGTTAAGTTCCGCCGCCGACAAGAGAGCTGCTAAACTTTGCTACCGTTGGTCTGGACCCCACAGAATTCTGAAGTTCCTATCGCCTGTGACCGTGAGACTTGGTCACCCAGACTCGGGTGCCGTGTTCAGGAAGGCTCATGTCTCCCAACTGAAGGCTTTCCGGGGTAAGGATGTACCCTCCAATTGAGGGTCTGTTTTCGGAGGTCCTACGGAATGGGAGGTCTGATCACCCTCTCTTTCCCGTGGACCGTGTCCTCCACTGTCATTTTTTTGTTACCAGTGCTGGGCCCAGCAAAATTCCCGGAGGTGAGTGTTCCCTCTGGAAGGTGGAGGTTCACTTACCGTTTTTGTGCCTTCTCTCCCCGGAGGTTTGGTTTTCGTGGGGGAGGTTGTGCCGTGGCAAAATTTGAAGACGAAAATTCATTGGATTTTCTTACTGTATTTGCCTCACGTCACAGTGCACTGGCCGTCGGTCTTGCCGAGGCCGTTTGCTTTCCAATTCTGTTTCTTTCAAGCCTGGCGGAAGTGCCAGTTCTTTTGGTCCAGATGTTCTGGAAAGTTCTCGAAACCTTCCTCGTGTTCTGTGGCTTCCGGCGTAGTTGAAAGTTTTCATGAAAAAGTTTTTCTCTTCCCACTTTGTCTTTGGTCGGTGCCACTAAAGGTTCTTATTGCCGTCTCTTTACGAGATGGCGTACTTCTAAGAAGACACAATTCACGGGTAAGTAAGATTCATCTTTTTCTATTTCATATTGATGTATATCCATTGTTCACAGAATTATTATTTGTTGTCTTTTTTCAAAAAAAAGGGAGAAATTTCTTCTTTCCCACTCTGCCAAAATCGCAGTGTGAGTTTCTGCTGTACATCCGAGTTGAGGTTAGGACAATTTCAATTCAGATTTAAAGTGAGAATTGTTCACCAAGTGCAAGAAATTGTGTTTATTGTCAGTCAAATTTTGTGTTTTTGGAAAACCCATTACTCAGAGCTGGTTGACAGAATCCAGCCACTTTGTCACATTTTGCTTGGACTAGGCCTAGCCTAGCCTAAACTGTAAGTTTCCTTTAGATTTTGTAGTTTACATTTTGTATGAGCTTTAAGTGTAAAAATTTAATGTATTATGCTTATACAAGTTACTTTACTCCTTTCACAGACATAGATAGGCTTTTCATGTATGAACCAGCAAACAATGTGCAAGTAGCTTCATGAAATAGTAACAAACCAAACTCATGCAAGGAGAAAATAAATAATTAGGCTACTCATTAGGCTATTACTTAACGAACTGATCTGCCTTTTTTCCAATTTTCCTCAATTTTTGGCTAAACAAGTTCAATACAATTGAGTTAGGAATAAAAATGTAAAAAAAATACAGAAACAAGTAACACATTGTAACAACATAGGGTTTAGGAACCGTTTGTTATTGTGAGTGGAATTGTGACAGGGCCCATGGATGACGGTCACGCTGCCCACTGAACACTTGACCCGATGACTGCTGCGCCACTCGGCATGGAACCAAACTGCCTGCTGTCCTAGGCCTACACCTGCAGGTGCCCATGATCACCCACGCCGGATGACACTGCCGCCCAGGCTATGACCACCGTAGGCCTATTTCACCTTGGGGTCACCTACACCTTCTGGCTCCACCGCCCAGACTACCCCGGTAGGCCTAACCTCTGGGCTCCTTCTACGGCTGAGGTCAGTGTTAACCATTACTACTGCGTGCCATCCACCATAAAATATGAAGAAAACAGAATATGTTTAAGAAGGTTTTTTCGTACTAATGGCCTTAAATCGAATCTGAATCAATAACTGTATAAAGATTCACCTATCTATAGATGGAAATAAAAAATATTACCTAAGTGATTCCAAAGGAAAGAATAAAAAGAATATTGGTTCATTAGTAGTTTTCAAGCGGTTTCTATGAAAAGTGGCTAATCTTTTTTGTTCTTTCCTTCTTCGGACCTCATTTACTTCAGTTTTTAACAATAAATAGCAATCAAATTCGTGTAATGAGTTTGTTTCCAATACACATTAATTGTTTAAATATTACATGCGAAGTAAAAATCAATTAATTTACAACTAACTGGTTGGTATAAAGAAATGCAATTTGATTTGAATGTGGAGGGGTTAAAGACGTTAAAGTTAACGTAATAACGTAGAATTTTATGATATTTGAATGTACAAAACTATTTCAATTCGTTTTAACAGATAATCAATAAAAAAAGTAAATCAAGTCACCATAATAATACCTACAACTTCTGACACATATTAATAGCGTAAGTCAATATTTCTTATTATCTCCAAACACGCAAATAAAATAACTTTTTCATAGCACTTTACTCTCATCGGTAAGACATATTACAATATTTTCTACGATCCTATAAAAACTGTGGTTACATCAAAGTTATCAAATTAATTTTTTTTACAAAATATTTCAATCCCGCGGATGTATATCTGTTGAACACTTTTAATATTTTCAAACATGAAAGCAAATCAAGTATAATTTTAACTTAAGCTGGGTTATTCAGTTTAAAAACTTATTCCATAGAAAAATTCACAAAGTTGGTGAAATCAGTTATCTCTCGGTTGAGCCTGCGCCATTTATTCCAATTAGTCTTCGTTCTCAGCTGAACGCTTAATCCTCGCTATTCCTCGAAGATTTCGAGCTTAAAAATATACGAGTGTTTTACATTCGCTAGTAAAATGGAATCTTTGGTCGTTATTAATGAACTTAACCTTTGTCTCTTTAATCGGACGTGGTAGAGAGCATGTCTCCTCAATTACCCTTTTCACTCGAATTCAATCTCATTTTCCTCTTGTTTCTACTAGTAGAAACTTTAAATTTTAAATGGTCAAACGCATGTAGAGAAACTAGCATGTCAATGCTAATAGAAACCAGTGATTAAAAATGGTTTCCAAGATTTATGAATTCCAAGGGGTTAGATAAGTAAACGTAATTGGTTAGATATGATTAAATTAATTTTATTTTTCTATAAATTTAAAGTTTTTATTTCAATACTATTTGTACTTAATTTGAAAGTAACCCCTTCAGTTCCTATCAATTGTGAAAGGTTTTCATTATATTTCTATTTTAGGTAACATTTTTGTGGAAGCAATCGCTTACACTGAAAATAAATCTGAATTACATAAAACTGCTTAGTTTTGTTTGTATAGTTTCCATTACTAAGTAATTAATACTATTCATACGTCTACGTTTGAATGGATGAGGCATGCTTGAGGATGGAGTTTAACAAAGGCAGTTGAAATTTCCCGGGAACTCATTAACGAGCAGTTGGTTGTCGCTGGGTCCCGTCGTGTAATTAACACCAATTTTTCACCTGTGAAAAGTAACCACACAGACTGTGAGAATATATTAATGTTGAACACGTTCTCATACCTTTTTCTTGTACTTGATGAGAAGAAATATTTTGGTAGGATTTGGTTGCCTGCTTAGTATTAATTTTATTACTTACATTCCAATCCCACGTTTCTTATCACACATTGATGCTGCTTACCTGAAACAAGACAAAATGTCAATATTAATAATTTAAATATTCCATCTCTGAGATGCTCAAATGTACATTTTATAAAATAAAATAAAAAAAATACAGCACATATTTTGGGGTTTCAGGTAAGTTTTTAATAGGAATGTATTAAAGTGTAATTTTCATTTTTATTATTTATAAATTTAAACTTTCTACAATTGTTTTCCTAGTTAAAATATAAAATGCTGATAATATTAAATTATATTATTAAACTAATACTTCGAACACATATTACTGATGAATTTATTACGAATAAATAATAACATTTAAATTTTTTATGTTTTTTAATAATATAGACACACGTACCGAATACGTGAAGTGCCCTAATTTCATTGCCCTAATTTCACCAGGAATTTTTTTTATAGTAGTTAAAAAAATTGTAAATGCAGCTTAAATAATAATTCGATAAAATATATTAATTTCATTATTACAGGCACAGTAGTCGTTTGGAGAGTATTAATTGTTGATGTAATTTAGGTGACTTTCACTTTCACGCGGGGTCACATTGACTGCGGGCAAACACTGAGTCGGTTTGTGTGAAAACTGAAAAGATGATGAAAAAATATTCTTTCCATCCAGTCAATTGCCTTGTTATAAATTACCGTTGCTAGTGTTGTTTTGAAGTGATGTTTATCTTTCGGAGCACACGAAAATTCAATGTTTTTTAAATGAAAAAATTAATTACTCATGTTGAGAATGTAATAAATTGTATTCCAATTCAACGCAAATTGCAACTTGGTAGGTATTAGAGGGGCTTAAACATTTTCCAGAATTCATGATGTAAAGAACAAATATCAATTGAACATTGAATAAGAGATAAACTGATATTGTTGTAAATATTTTTTATTTGTAAAAATATTAATAGATGTTCAATATCACAATGTGTTATCTTTTATTACGTTATTGAATTACCAAACCTCTCCGTCTCATTCATTATTTTTAAAACGTATTCCAATTTTGTAATCAATCATTGAAACAATCTAAAACCGTTTATAAACTCTTTGCTTTAGTTTTTTTGAGTATTTAAGTTCTGTAATCGAATCTAAAAACCAAATCATAAAATTTACATTATAAATAGTTTTAATATTGCTGCAAATATCCTTTGATATTTATTTAGATGATTATGATCAAAGGCAAGTTGTGGAGCTATGGAGAAGTGCCAAAACAGCGACAACAATGCATCTATTGAATGGAGGCTGCACAGGAAACGGAAACCTCTCAGCTGTCTAGGTTATCGTAGGTTTATACTTATTATTATGTAGGATAAAAGTCCTTTTTCTACGACCATTGAAAAGAGTACCAATAATGATATTACTAGTACCTTCATAACTAGGTAAATTATTAAGTCTAATACAAACCCGTTACATGAGGTCTTAACTATATTGGGGTAACATTATGATATTTCCTGAGACTTTGTTCACTCGTCAGAAATTAAGAGCACTCGCTAACATCTCACTTATGCCTTATAGGGTTTGATAGTACAATTGTTTCATAAGTACTATTGTGTAGTTAATTCAATTAACAAGTGGCATGCGAAGAATAATTCACGTCTGTAATGCATCGCAAACGCGTTTTTGTCCCCATTCAGTAAAATTTCTTGAAATTAATATTAAAATTATCAAAGTTCTATGGTTATGTTTCTCATTGGCATGTAAAATTTACCTCTAGTCATTCCAATAAGTAGCCACCGGCTATCCTAATGGTTAGCGTCTTGGACTTCGATTCAAGAGATCACGCGTTCGATTCCTGGGGTGGCCAACAAAATTTGATGGGTTTGATGGGCGGGACGCTTTCCCAAAAAGCGTTTAAAATGTGTACTTGGTACAAATCTCTATAACAAAATGCCTCTGGCGTGATACGAGCAAAAAATATTAAAATAAAATAAACATTAAAAGCACTTAATAACTCATATTAAAATTGTACAGAGTACAAACTGTAAACTGTAATCTTAATTAGGTATAATCATTCATAAGAAATGTGCCAAGTTTGAAATTGATGCCTCAAGAAGTTCGAGAAACATTAGATTATTAAAAAAAGATACAGACAGATGGAAAACTAGGCACCGCAAACCTATATTTATATTGTAAAATATATTTGTCTTGATCAAACGAATACGACTATATAAGTTTATTTAGAGTTACGAGACACTCTATATACTCGTAGCACATAAACCATTTTAAGTTTAATTCCTAAACCAAGTTCATTAGAATGATGAGTAAAGCCGACCCGGATATGAAAGGTTCAAGGGATTTTAGCGTGACAAGCAATAAACCGCGATTACTGTAAATATTTGACTAACCATTGACTGTCTCCTCAGCCAGTTAGTGGGCACATTGGTTTTATCATTCTTTGATCCTGTTTATGTTATTAACAGAGAGCTTTTGCGACATACCGTAGGTAAATTTTACGGTAAACGCGAAAGCTATTTTTATATTGATAAATAAATCTATAACGTGTTGTGCAAGATGGTTGAACTGGATAGATAATGTTTGAAGTTAACCACTTTCCAAAAAGCTTGTCGCAAGTTCAAGAATAAAAAAATTGGAAAATATTCCATTATTTAAAATAATTTTTAGCTTTGGCTAAAGTCAGATATGGCATGAATCTTTATCATAATAAGGATGTTCTTTCCAGAAATTAATATTATTCTTTTTCTATGTCATATGGATTTTTAAACTATCGTAGATTTTAAATTTGTAAACTCAAATATCTCAAAAATGTAAATTCTACGAAAAATGTTTAACGAACAAAAAGTTAAGAAATTAAATTGTTTAACGCATATTACCAATTTTTTAAGAATCTGACAACAAATATCGGAATTATACTTATTTTTCTGCAGAACATTAATTTTGCATTAAGTTAATGCAAATTTAGATTATTTTAAAGAGAAAAATCGCAAAAACTCCGTAATTGGTTGTCAAACCTTCACAAATTTGGTATTATCGTTAAGAAAAAAATAATTTTCAACTCTTCAGTCTCTTGTTAAGTTTTTGTAAACTGTACCGTTTTTGAGATACTTGTGATTAAAAATTTTAAATAGTTGGAATTTTGAAAATACACATACTGGAAAAATTTCCTATAAATGAACATTAGTGTTATTTATGCAAAAAGTGAACTCAATACAACCACCTGTTATGAAAATAAAAATTATTATATGTAAAAAAATTGGTGGCAGTGTGGGTACTAGCGGCATTTGGACGTTATTTCCATAATATTCATAATTGTTTTTGGTCCAGGAACAATGTCCAGAAAAAAATTACAGAGGGATCTGAAAAACCTTACTGTAATGAAAAATCGGAATCAAAAAGTTATGATATCTATAAACCGTTAATAAAAACCAAAGTTTCCAAATTATTGAAATTGGGATTGTCTAGTAGTAATAAAAGTTAACAAGGAATGTTTACCTTCAAAGTCGGAAAAATTTTGAAGAGCTTTCCATTTACCATAAATTCTAATGACCTTAGTTCCAAAGTTTGTGTGTTTATGCATTTGTAAGTTGTGTCCCGAATCCACACTATTCCAGGGAAGCCGAGAAGGTGGCGGTGTAGTGAGCGTGGTCGCTCCCACGCAGATTGGCAAGGAGCTATTAGGCTGGCGGAGAGAGCTCTCAGCTAAAGGGTGAATAATTTACGACCTTTCAGCACTTTCAGAGTTTTGTGTAAAATGAAATCCATATGTACGTATTTACATGACGTAAATACACAGTTTTGCTTGAATGTGAGATACGAACTTATTAGTTTCTCATAGTTCACATTATTGAACATCGGCGACACCAGAAAATAAAAACGATGTGAGATATGATGTGGTCAGACGCATTTGAAAATAAATTTGGTGACTAAAATTTACATATAATTTTGTTTGTTTAATTCACTCGTAACACCAAAAATAAGTTTGTGACAGTTACAAGCTCATTAAACGCTATTACGATTGATTAAATTGAAGTGAACAAATAATTAAATAAATATTTACTAAACATAAAAAAGTATATTGTAAAAAAGAGAACACTAGTATTTTTCTGCCTAATTAATTGTATGCAATTAATTATTAACGACACTTATAATTTAAAAAAATCAAAATATTAAAAGGGAACGTGTAAATTGGCGATGCAAAACTAATGGAGAGGTATGCCATAAGCCAGACGAGGAGAGAGATGGTGGGAGGGAGGGAGGGAGAGAGATAGAGAGAGAGAGAAATTGGTTCATTAGGAGTCTTAAAGCGATTCCTAAGAAATACTGAGAACCTTTGCTCTCTCTCCTGTAACAGACTTTCTTGCTAATTCAAAAAAACAGTGATCATAAAATCTTTCACATAAATTAAAGAAATTGAATTAATTAAAATTAAAAAAATCCATGTTGTATGGAAACAAAATTACTGAACTGTATCGTTTCAAAGTTATTTCATTTGCATAGATCTAAGTCAGTGTAATTTTTAATGTTGAAAGGAAACACTCCAACATTAGTTCTGGACTGGTTTTCCTTGGATGTATTTCCAAAAAGGATAAAAAGGAATTCCTTGCAAAATTTTTTGCAAGGAATGCTAAGTATAATTCCTTACCTATCCAACTTTGATTTGTTTGAAAGATGTTTTTAATCGTTAATTTATATATGAAAAATGACAACCTGACTTAAAATGACCCATTCGGGTTTCAATCCATCGAACTATTCTTATAAGGTGAGAATGATCACTTTAACCACTCGATTACGCATTCAATTATTTATTCTATCCATATCTGTTTCCCATGAGTAACTAAACTCAAATATGTATTAGTTATGTATAAAATATATTTTATTTTTGATAAAATTAATTATGTGAACAGGTTTGTTGATTAATCAAGAAGACGTAGTTTAATCAACATAGGTGCAGAGGTGAGACATGTAAACACTCGCACCCGTGAAAACGCAATCTATCAACTTAAGACCTTTTATTGATAAGGTTTTTAAAAATCAAGTTCTAATTTTGTATTTTACAGGCTAATTATATTCAAGATATTTACAAATGGACTATTCAGTATGAAAATAACTTTTATAATAAAAAGATGAGAAATATTTTAAATAATCTAGGAAACTTGAGAGAAAACTACCAAACATGTAATATGTAGGTGATTGAATAAAAATAAAAAATTTTAATTTCGTATTGTGTAAAAAAGTAATAGAAGGTCAATATAACACGTAACTTATTGTCAACAACTTTTTCAGTAAATATTTTGTTATGGAGTTATCCATATTATATAATGAACCTTTATTAAAATTTTATTTCCTATAAATTTAAATAATTTGCTCAATTTAATATAATAATACCCCCCGTCGCAGCAGACCTGCGTACTCAGCGAATTTCCAAATTAGTAATATTAATTTTGACCAGCTAAACTTGTAAACAAAATTTCATCACGTGCTCATAAATAGGGAAATAAATGTCTATTCTCCTTAAGATAACTATAGGGAAAGAGTATGCAGGTATGCTGCCATGGGGGACACTAAAAGTAGGTTTTTAGCATAGAAAAAAATTATTTCGACCTTATAAAGCCATATAGTAAGTTTCATCAATATCTGCCCATAAATAAAAGAGTTTGCCTATTCTCCATATGATTAACATGGGAAAAGAGTATGCAGGTTTGCTGCCATGATAAGTACAAAAACCAAGATTTTTTACCTTAAATGGATGAATCTCAACCAAATGAAGCTAAATACTAAGTTTCATCCAAAAATATTGGTTAATAAGTGAAATATTAACACATCCTTATTCTCCATAAGATTAACATTGTAGCCCCAAAAGACCACGTACTGTATTTAGACTTTGTAATATCTCGGTAACCAATGGAGATAGAGCAAAGCTTCAAAATACTAAATTGTGTGTTTTTTTGAGCTAAATCCAATGGTCAAAATAAAAATTTAAAATTTTTAAAATTTACATATGAAAAATGCAAAAAACCCATTTTTGGGGTACAAAACCCCCCAAAACTACCCCTTCCGGTAGGTCGATATGTCTGGTTTTCGAACTCATCCGAATAAACGTAGGATTACACATCTCTACCAAATTTGGTGTCGATCGGACAATTTTTACGAGAGTTATCGTGTCTAGGGACACATTTATATATATATATATATATATATATACATATATATATATACATATATATATATATATACACATATACAGGGTGTCCAAAAAAAACGTTTACAGACTTTGGGATGTGATTCCTGATACAAAAGTAAAGAAAAAAGTTCCTATGAAGGTATGTCCGAAAATGCATATCTACCCAGATATCCGCCATTTTGTTTTTTCCACTTAATAATTTTTATTTCGGTGACGGATTGATCTAGGAACTTCATATTTGGCATGGATCTTTATAATACTAATGTCCATTTCCATAATAAAAATTATTTTTTTCCGATGCATATTTTCAAAATGGCGGCCATTTTAAATTTTTAAACTCAAATATCTCAAAAACGGTAAATTTTATAAAAATATTGCAAGAGACAAAACAGTTAACAAATTAAATTATCTAAACAACAAAACCAAGTTTGTAAAGATCTGCCAACAAATAACGGAGTTGTTGAGATTTTTTTTCTCTTAAAATAACCTAAATTGGCATTAATCATAGTGCAAAATCAGTGTTTTTCTGCATAAAAACCACAATAACTCCGTTATTTTTTTTCGGTTCCTTACAAACTTGGTATTACTGTTTAGATAATTTAATTTGTCAACTTTTTTTAACATTTTTTTAAATTTTACCGTTTTTGAGATATTTGAGTTTAAAAATTTTAAAATGGCCGCCATTTTGAAAACATGCATCGGAAAAAAATAATTTTTTTTGTGGAAATGGACATTAGTATTATAAAGATCCATGCCAAATATGAAGTTCCTAGAGCAATCCGTCACCGAAATAAAAAATATTAAGTGGAAAAAACAAAATGGCGGATATCTGGGTAAATATGCATTTTCGGACATACCTTCATAGGAACTTTTTTCTTTACTTTTGTATCAGGAATCACATCCCAAAGTCTGTAAACGTTTTTTTTGGACACCCTGTATATATTTATATATATATATATATATATATATATATATATATATATATATATATATATATAAATTTTAATGACTATTATTTTTGGTCTCTGGGCACCTCAAAACGAAAAAGTAACATGGTCCCGGGCTTAAGTCTTACCATGAGACCTACGGTAATAGCTTATTCCCTATGGGAAATTCGCTAAAATCAGTAGAAACGAACGGAATATTAAATTTCTCATCATCCTTCCCATACGTCAGTATGATCTTCGTAGGCAAACGCGGGTAAACATGATGAATGAATACATAGTTAGTCCAATAAAATTAAAGCTGTAAAAATATCACTTTACCTAAGTTTTTGTTATTGTTTTTGGATATTTAACACAACCTTGCAACAAATACGAGTATGTTTGGGAAAAACTTTTCCACTGTTGAAATAATTACAAAAAAATAAATAAGTAAAAATAAATCTAAGGATTAACGTAGTATTTATTTTGGAATCGTTTTTCTGTGTGAAAGAGGAAGGAATAAGCAATTAATGGGGAATAACTAATTACATTCCTCAAAGTACAGAACTTTGCTTGCCCGTACAATTCTCTAAAATCCGGGTCAGAGTTTCCTCGCCTCAGGTACAACCTGTCTGCCAATTAAAACCAGTAGTTAAATATACACTTCATTCTTATTAATTTTAATACTTATATAAAAAAGTTATTTTAGAATGATGTTGTTCCTTTGTTTATGTTTGTGTCGGTATGTTCAATCAGTATGAAAAATATTGATGCTGCTATTGATATGATGTTAGTTGGTCTTAAATTGAAATATCACCAGGAGTTACTCCTATCGAGCAATGTTGCTTTCTCGGCGAATTTCAAAGGGAAATCGGCTATTTATTGGTGTTTACCATAAGTATTACATAGAATTGAGTGGATATGCTGCCAATATGTTAATCTGTTCCCTGTTGAAGATACCAATTAAATTGTACCAAGTTCAGTTTTTTATCTCCCCATTAAAACCACTCAGTACGTATGTTTGAATTTAGTTTCTTAATGCACCTCTTTATGATGCTACTTAAAGTTCATTGTTGGTGATTATTGAAATGGTCGTAGACAAACGTCATTTAAACAAAACTTTTAGGTACTTTTTAATGACAGGTACCACCCATTGTTTTAAGGTTACATGAGGAAAAACAATTAAATATGTCACTTAAACATATTTTATTGATTTTAGCTAACATTTTTGTAGGAATTCAGGTATTTGAGATGTTTCTGAATTTACAACAGAGTTCCAGCAGGCGGAAATGTCAGCAAGAAGAGTGAGGAGTGTACGATAGTGTGGTTTGGTTAGGACAGGTCAGGTTAGCATAAATAAGTCAATAATGGTTCCGATATCTTTGGCCACTCATTTTAAAATTAAAACTACATAAAAATACAATAAACAGCGTAAACTAATTCATTACGAACACCGTACGTCTATTACCCATACAGCACACTAACCTCTTCAAGATAGTTAAAAAAAGTCTTGCTCCGACTTGGTAAACGTCTTCAAAACGACTCGCGAGACTCCTAAACCAGTAAATTAAACGTTTATTTGACCAAACTTTTCGTACACTTAATCGGTCTAGAGGAAGTCTAGATTCCGTCTCGGAGGACATTTTCAAGACATATTTTAGCCGTCTACGACTATAAATTTGACCATAAGGTATAATGGTATCCCTCTATTAACTGTTTTAAAGCCTCCTTTTTAATGTATTGACATCTACTGTATATCTTGAACACATTGATAATGTTAAAGAAGTCTTGTTGATGTCTCTTTGAGATGTAATTAAGATGTCAATCTATTTTGTACTAGAAGATGTATTCATTTATTTGCCTTGAAGATTAAAATTACTGGTGTGAATGAGTACATCTCAAAGTGGCTCCTAAAAGAAATCTGTGACATTTTAAACATATCCAGTATATCTATAGTATATCTATTGGTGTGATATACAATAGATATACTGGATATGTTTAAAATGTCACAGATTTCTTTTAGGAGCCACTTTGAGATGTACTCAAGATATGAAATCACCCAATAAAGAAATGTTCTCCCAGTTATAATTATTTAAGGTGTTACTGTAACATTAAATTGAGTACATCATAAAAAGTCAATAGGCTATGTATATCATTAAACTAGGTATTTGACAAGTTTTACTGGATGTAGCATAATTTTCAATAATATGTAACAAAATGTTTACCGTACTACTTCAATTTTTGTCTGTTAAAATGAATTTATTTAATAAGTATAAATTTTGCTGGATGTATTTTCATCTATAATTTAATCAATAATAATAATCATTAAACTCAATTATAATTATAAAAAAAATTGAATTAAATGTACAGCAAAGGATTAAAAAAAAGCCAATAAAGTTGAATCTTAATATATTAAAGATAACATATTAATTTAACAGATATAAGATTTACACTGCAGCCCACAAAATAACATGTACAATGTCAAAAGAAGTTTCCCGTTTCCCAAATGTGTGATTCATGCGAGAAGATCAGCCACCCAGATCTGAAACAAAAAGAAAAGAAAATCATTAACAACTGGAACCAAACCTTTCAAACAGGGAGTTAAAAGCGAGGGAAAGAAATTAAAAAAACAAATTGTTTAACAATTATTTTAGAGATGAGGGTAATTTGCTCAGTCCCTCAAGTTTCACGGACTTTGTTGTATTGAAATTGAAAGAATAAAAATCGATAAATCTTTATCGGTTTTAAGGTTTTTGCCAACAAAAACCGTGTTACCGATCGCACTTCGCAACTGGCGGCATTTTTTATGGGAGCGGCCATTTTGAATTTAAAAATAAAGAAAACTAGCAGCGCGACAATGTTCCTAGTGTCACGGCTGGATAGCCACTGAGGCCCCGAGTGCTCTCATACCCTAATATGGGCGATACGTGCGCGCCTAACGGCGTAAGACGAAAACGTTCCTTACTTTCTGGATAGCCCTGGTATATAGCGGGTAGGCTATATTTTGAAGCTGTATTGAACAATGTATTTTAACAAGAAAAGATTCCCATGTGTTATGTTAAAACAGTCATCATCAGATCCACCCAAAGCCAAGAACTCTTACTTAATACTTGAATGTTGAGTTGAATTTTAGAAAAAGTTTACAAATGTCCCTAAAATAATAATAACACATGTAGTCTACTTAACCAAATCAAAACTTAGCGCACAAAAATATACAGTGTATATATACTATATATATATACATATTTTTTAAGTAGGCCTACAATTTTTTGTATGGTAGTTGAGTATGGTAACCACTTTGATACAAACATCAGTTAAATTAACAGAGAAACAAAATTAAGATCTTGAAACTGTACTGCAATACTTCACAGAAATGAACAAAATCAGTAGGATATATTGCCGCCGACACATTGTTGGTTTACAGAATGTGTTAGGCCAAATAATATTGGAGTACAGTATCAACAGTCTACTGTACTGCGACCATTTATGAAAGCCTGATAAAGCTCTGAGTTTTCTAAAAATAAACCTGCTTATGAATTTATTTTTTAAGGCAATTAGCCTATGTTACAACCAAAACTGTTAGGCCCTAAACTTTAAGGTGACTTGGGTGAGATACTTTTAGTAGCTACTGAACAATAGCCACTTTCCTTTAGACATTAATAATTAAATGGCTTAGAGCTATATCAAACAAACAATAAACACGTAAGGTTTCTTACGTCAAATTACGTTTACGTTGTCAAATTTCATAGTACAGACACCCTCAAATCCGGCGACCGTCGAACCGGCACACATGCCGGTTTTAAAAATGGCCAGATTAACCGGCGGTTTATTGAACAAGTTAGAGTTACAAGGGACCTTTTTAAATGTGTTCGAAAGATAAACTATAAGGTGTATTTAACTAAAAAGAATAGCATAACATTTAATTAATGTTTTGCTACAGACTTTACACTAAAAGGCATAATTTATTCACTCAGATGTTAATAATAGGGCTGAAATTCAATTGGACATTGGATAAGAGGTCGCTAGTGATGAAACTGCGTTCAATGAACAAACACCTAGCAAATGTTTTATCGGCCATTAACAAAGGTCCTTGATAGCCGTTTCATTGTTTCACGGTATCATACACCTTGATAGAAGTAAACGGCAAAGGTAAACGAGTAATATCTTAAGCTTTTTTAATTCTCCCCATTCCGCAAATTTTCAAAACCTAAAAGGGTCCAGTCTTGATTAGTTAGGCTTAGTGGGATTCTACTATACTTTGATAGACAAGTCTGCGTAATCACTAGTATAGCCTACATGTAAACGGATACCAATAAATTAAGAAATTATTCAAAGTATTAAGTTAATGGTTCAAAAACTTTTAAAGATAATCTTGTCCCATCCATGTTGAAATTTGATTACATTATCCAATATCAGAACACGGTGTGCCTAGCCAGCGCACAATAACCAGTCTATCAGACGTGCTGCGAAAATTTTCAATCTACCAGACTGAAATATAAAAAAATACATAAAAAGTATAAAAAAATTGACTTATAGTCGACTCCCTCTTGTTCGGACTCCAATGGTCTGGACGCCGGATGGTCCGGACAAGGTCTTGAAAATGAGTCATCAGCGCGCCTGGTTTCTTGAGGCCAAAATTGACAGGATTGAACGTGTCTATATGGTCAACATGTAAACAAAGAACCTCAGTTCGGCTTACGATTACGCTCGTTCCGGATAGTCATACCGAAGTGTGGCTAATTTTAAAAGTTAGGCCTACTGTACCGTACGGTATATTGTTTGTGTTTTAGTAATTTTGAATTGATTTATATTATTACGAGATTAATTTGTACAGTAGACTCCCTCTTAACCGGCCATCTTTTAACCGGTCTCCGTTTTAACCGGCCTACCCTAACACAAAAAGAACATCTTTTTAACCGGCCATTTTTTATCTCAACATCGCTTTAACCGGCCGTGTTTCTCCGGAAACGTATTTTTCTTATGTACTGTATCATTGAATTCAACATTATTTCATACTGAACTTCTCAAACCAATTAAAATGTAACGTCCTTGACGGAAATGAATGCCACCGGAAGTCAATGTGTTTGGACCTACTATCCAGTAGACCACAATAGAGAAACAAATTATTATTAGTTTAGTTTTGTTGTGGATTTCATGGGTGTTGGATGTTAGCTATAAATCATATGCAGTAATGTATTTAAAGTTGTTTTTCAAGTTATAATTATATTTTAGACCATATAAAATTGTAGGTTGGCGTTCTTGATTTATATTATTACGAGATTAATTTGTACAGTAGACTCCCTCTTAACCGGCCACCTTTTAACCGGTCTCCGTTTTAACCGGCCTACCCTAACACAAAAAGAACATCTTTTTAACCGGCCATTTTTTATCTCAACATCGCTTTAACCGGCCGTGTTTCTCCGGAAACGTATTTTTCTTATGTACTGTATCATTGAATTCAACATTATTTCATACTGAACTTCTCAAACCAATTAAAATGTAACGTCCTTGACGGAAATGAATGCCACCGGAAGTCAATGTGTTTGGACCTACTATCCAGTAGACCACAATAGAGAAACAAATTATTATTAGTTTAGGTTTGTTGTGGATTTCATGGGTGTTGGATGTTAGCTATAAATCATATGCAGTAATGTATTTAAAGTTGTTTTTCAAGTGATAATTATATTTTAGACCATATAAAATTGTAGGTTGGCGTTCTTAAATGAACATCGGTTTAACCGGCCATTTCATTATCTGGCCGCATCCTGGTCACGAGGTGGCCAGTAAAGAGGGAGTCTACTGTAGGTAAAATTGTAGTTAGAGTAACTGCGTAGTGATTTTATGAATCTAAAATTGTAGCCCCTTTCTTAACAAAAAAATAAATCTGTGAAGTTTTTATTTGTGGCCCTTTTTTGTGTTATTTATTATTGTCTGGTGTCAATTTTGTTTTTATCGATGTCATCGAAATGAGGTTCCATCAAGTTGGTAGCAAAACAACGTAATGTTTAGGTTATAAAATTGTCTTTATATATTTTTAGAATTAGGTAAATACACACTATTAAAGAATTTAATTTGCATAAGTTAACAACCGCCGGATTGCCCAACAATTTTTTTACCCGGACAATGGTCCGATTCCGAGGAGTCCGGATTAGTGGGAGTCAACAGTATACTATAAACATACTCTTAACATATAGTAGTTTTAAATTAAAACTCCAAATGTCCAATAAATTTTATAATTTGTTACGTAACCAAAAAATTATAAAACTTATTGGATATTTGGTGTTTTAAATTAATATTACTATATACATTCCAATAAGAAAAGCTAACCAAAATGATACTCTTAACACACCAACTATCACAACCAGTTAAACTTTACAATTACTTACAATTAGCTATTCTGGAAAGCTAATAGGTACCTTCTTTATCAGTTATTTTTAACAATAAATGTCTTTAGCCGGTAGTAGTGTTTTATAGAAATGGGTACGGTAATGGAAACTGCTGATCCATCTATTCAATTAACCATCGTACTTCTCCTCCTGAGGATAAAGATGGTTTCACTATAATATCACATTTACTCTATTGAAAACTTAAACTACACACATTTTTACCCGTCAAATCATTTCCAGTCTTTGTCCTGCGGTGGGTCAAAAGAAAGCTCTTTGTACAATAAGATGTGCGATAAATAAATATAATAACATCCAAAAGAAATGGGCAAGCTCATCCTTAAAGAGTTTTCTGAGCATTAAACTGGTTGGTGCTACACTGATTTTGCTTTATGTATTTATGTTTTCTTTTTTATTCACTCAGTTCCCATTTGCCTAAGCTTAAATTAAAGCCTACAAAGTACTGAGTACTGTACGGTACAGTACGTGAATTAATTTATGACAAATGAACCTTTAAAAATTAGCCTTGGGTACAGATTAAGAGGTCCACTACAGATGTACAAAATATTCTATGATTTAGAACGGGATTTAGTAGTATTCTCTCATAATTTATTATAAAAATTAACCACGTCCAAATAAAACATTACCGTACCTTCTAATTTTAGAAGAGAATCAGCGCAAGTCAGACTTTGAGGTCCTTTGATGTGGCTCCTGATGGGATGATCCTGATGTCAAATTGGGTTCCCATCTCGAACACAGCCTTAAAAGAATAAAAAATATGCTTTTAATAAACAATCTCGTTTAGGTTATCTAGTCATAATAGTTGTAGATTTTTACGAGTGTTAGTCAAAACAAATAATATTGTCACAACATGTTTGCTGCAAAATGAATTTTACTATATATATACTCAACAAGCACTTTGAAGGTTTGCTGCCTTGGAGGTGTTACAAGCAAATATAGGTTAATCAGTCCATACTGATTAACCTATATTTGCTTGTACTGGGTACCATTACCCAGTAAAGTCACAAACTAAATGATGGGTTTTACAAATTTTTTCCCCATAGGCTAAGTAAGTGGGGTTACCAGACATCCGAGTTTACCCTGGACAGTCCGGATTTTTAGGGAGTCCAATCCAGCGTTGTTATACTGTCCGGAGTTTTCAATATTGGTGCTATATTGTTAAGTTAGGTCTTACAATACACTTTAAAGTAGATTACACAGGTTAATTTTCAGTAGGCCTAATATATGTTAAACGTGTTTATCCTTTACGGTGGACTCCCTCTTAACCGGCCACCTTTTAACCCGGTCTCAGCTTTAACTGGCCAAGCTGACACAAAATCAACATTTTTTTAACCAACCATTATTTATCTCGACATCGCTTTAACAGGCTGTGTTTTGCCGGAAATGTTGTTTTCTTATCTATAATTCAATTCAACACTATACCGTACTGACATTCTCAAACATATTAAGTTATATCTTGGACAGAAGTGAATGCGCTTGGACCTGAAATCAAGTAGACCATAATTAAAAAACTGTTAATCTGTTCTTAATAATTAAAAAACTGTGATTATTAGTTTAGTTTAGTCGTGGATATCATGGGTGTCAGAGGTTAGCTATATAAATTATAGGCTACTCGGAAATATTTTTTGAGTTTTTTTTTCAAGTATAATTGAATTTAGGGCATATTAAATTGTAGGTTGACATTTTTAAATGTAGGCCTACATCAGTTTAACCGGCAAATTCATTATCCGGCTGCGGTCTGGTCTCGAGTTCGCCGGTTAAGAAGGAGTCTACATTTGATTTTTTCTGGTGAGCGATGAGGTGAATTCAATACCGGTAATGAAACCAAAAAGTATGCAAACAGTTTATCTGTAGGAAACGGATAATCAGTTGCCCGTGTCATTGCTATGGTAATAACTATAAAGTGTTTCTATGAACGATAAGATTTCTATTGCGGTAATAAGATTTTATGCCTTTCTTATAATTTTTATGCTCCAAACAATTGAAATAAGGCTATAATTGAGGAATAAGCCTAGGCGATTCAAGATAGTTTCCCTTTCTATAGGAAATTTGAAAAATGTTTTTTTCAGTAAAATGAAGCAATTTTAAGGGAGTTTGAACATTTTGTTATTGTGTTCAACTCAATATATATCGGTATGGCTATTTACACTGCCTCGGTTACATACCTACTGTGTAAGTTAAAATGTGTCGACATTTTATATTGTAGCTCTAAAACACATAAGTTTATCTCTTATTATTATTTTCCATAGGCATTGGGGAGGGGGAGAAGGGTTTGAGATATCAGTACTACTGTACCGCAAAAGGGCCGTGGGTTGGCTTAGAAAATATCTGGTAGTGTAACCCTACCCGTAAGCCTCAGAACCGGCCTCAGGGAGTTGCGACCACGTTGACCAGTTTTAAGTCTTTTATAATATTTGAAACTTGAACCAGGAGCCTTTGTTTTAATATTAATGACAAATGAATCACATGGTCTTTGTCAGTAAACAAAAGCTCTATCTCATCTTTCACACTCACTCTTCAGTTAATTTACTGTATATTTGCCTTAAAATATGGACTAAGGAGTGTGGGTGTCATATAACACATATATGTCAGGCTAATGTACCTTTATCGCTTTACTAAAATATATCACACCCATACGGGAAATCACAGAACTGGGGAACATCACTTAAAGTCAGTTATTTTTTGCTTGGTTAGCACATGAGCACAGCCTAGGCGTATTTTGATAAATGGCTGAACGGGTTTAAGGATTTATTGTTTTACTACATAGGCCTCTAATACCATAGTATAATTAGGCCTATTTCTACATATTTTACATGTTTATGTAGTCGCCCGCTTTAATTGACCTTTTAGGTTAAGTTATCCGACCGTAGGCCCGGTCCCGAGGGCTGGTTAAGAGAGGGGTGTCTACTGTAGATATGAATAATATTGTTTTTGGCTTGTGGGTACATCAAAATGAAAAAAAGTAACATGGTTTCGGGATTAGGTCCAACCATGCCTTCAACCACAATAGGGTAGAAATATTTTCCTAAATAGGGAAATGTTTAAGGAATTAGGGTACCCGCTGACGGGTGCAGTTTCTTAACTGGACTACCATACTAGGCCTATAGGCTAGAATAAAAAAATCAATTGATCCGATCTGCGGTATATCGTGTTGGATAGACAACTAATGTCAAATACAAAATTTGGCTTGACAAATCCAACTGGCAAAACCTAAACTTATCTCTATTTATATTAAGAACCAACCTAAGTACGGTAGGCTACTGGTATTCATTCCCAGGAAAGTTAAAAAGAATGTGATCGAATAGACCTTGTTTTTTTGAACATATAGCCTACCGGTATACTATGTTATTTTGTAAAAATTTCAGTTGTCAGTACAGTTAGTTATTGTCTTTGTTATTTAAGTTAAGTTAAATTGAATCAATAGTTGATATTGATTGGATCGATCGATATTTTCATTCGATAGTATGGTATCCCAGTTAAGAGACTTCGCAGTTGATTCAGAGTTAGGGTTGATAGACATGTTGTAGGCTAGTATGTAGGTCGAACTTCATTCATCATTACTGTAATGTGAGATAAAAGAGTAGACATAATTTCTACATTTTGGTGAATTTTCCTATAAGTTTAAGGGAATCTGCTACTATGGTAATTGTCATGCAAAGACCTAAGCCCGGGAGGATATTATTGGATTTTATATTTTTAACTCCATAGGGAACAAAAACTATTCTTTCAAATTCACCGGTAGGGACACAGGTAAAATGTTTCATCTCATCACATGATGAAATTGGATAGATACCTAGATAATAAACATAGATCAGCCATTCCGTATAAAAGAGGAATTTGAGGAAAAAATAATTTTTAATATTATAAATAAACTAAGTATGCATTACTATAAGGTATGAGTTAAATAAAATGAATCAAAAAAGTAAATTTCAATATTTTAATTTTTACCGCCTTTTTTGACGATCCGAAGTTGCTATATTGAAGACACGGATTACCCTGTGTAAAAATGCTAAAGTTTAGAGTTGTCTGGTGAAGGAACCATAGTTCATTAGAACACTAGACTGTGACCAGTTTGCAGAAGAGGTTATGATCAAGTGACACTACCAAAATGAATGATCAGGTAAGATTTTTTATGAGTTTTTTTAAGTTCTAAAAAAAGATGGTTGCATGTAACATCCGTTACACAAAAACATGAAAAAGTTATTTTTTATATGAATGGTTTGAAGAAAACAATGAAAGTTTCCAAAAGTAAAGTTAAGGTGTGCACATGTTAGTCTGTACCTTAACATTTACATATGTATGTTAAATTACAATTTTGTAAGAGTTTTAAATCTTGTAACATCCGTTACGTAACGGACGTTACAAGCATTAACCTGTTAATTATAGCCATTTTTAGAACAGTTACGACAAATTCTTGAAACATTTACAATTATTAACTTCACTGTATTGAATTCTAAGAGATTACCAGCAATTCTGAACAATATTAAACCACTAGTCCCATTATTTCATGAAAATAGAACTTTTTCATTGCCTAGCTGGTCTGTTTTTATTTAGAGGTACGGTACTAATTGTAATAGAAATTTAAGCCTACACTGTACGTGCCTAACACTTTAATCAGGCCTGTATACAATTTTGAATGTCTAAGCAGGCTACTGCTAGCTTGTATAACACTCTTGAATCCTTTTGCGGAGAACTAGTTTTTTTGGCTGAAAAGAGTTGTATTTTTTCAGGAGCTAGGGAAGTCAAGCCAAGAAGATGCTACTAGTAAAACCCCACCTGTGTTTAAAAATAGGATGGCTAAATATTGATTTAACAAGAAACAAAATTAAAATAAATGGAAAGAGCATCTAGAAAAAGGCCAAAAAAGAAACAAAGACAACAGGATTAAAGCCAAAGAAAAAATGTCAGATGAAGAAAAGTTGAAGAAAAAAGAAGAAACTCTCTTAAAATAGAATAAAGTCAAATTGGCTCTAAGAAACATGTGCTCGTCAAGTACACTACCAGTAGAAGCAGTTTTACGTATAATGAACACTGCATGATAATAAACACTACCCCATTTCGTCAGTCATCGTTGTATTTGAATTTGAAAGTAAACTGATATAATTAAACAAAAAAAAAAAATAAATAAATAAATAAATAAATTAAAATGACAGAAGAGAGAGAGGTTACTTTTATGAAGACAGCTGTTTGTTTTCATGAAATGAATCATATGTTAGGTAAAATTACTAAATTTTGTCTTATACTTAAAATACATTGAATCTTTAAAGTCCAATGGGTAGAAGCAAATTAAATTGAGGGTGACAAAAATTATTCCATGATGTCCACAGCGTATTCCTTTTAATTTGACACCTAAATCATCAAAATCGGGTCATAAATGAAAGAGTTTTGCTGCCCACAAGAAATTCATTACGGAATTAGTACCAGATACTTACGTTATAGGTACAACTTGTAGGCCTTTAAGAAAATAAAGAAAGTGAAAGAATAACTTAAGCTTAAAGAGAGTAGCCTCTACATGTAATAAGTTTTTATTCAGTGAAGTTGTTTTTGTAATGTTGCTTTGATATTTTAGTTTAATGTTTATACAACTATATTACGCACAGTACATTATACTGATTTATAAGTTCTTGAAATTTAATAGAGACCATACTTAAGTAATACAATGTATAAGACAGTCAGTAAGCCTTAAGTGATGACACTGTATTATCTATCTAAAATTTAGGATGTACAAGGTGTGTGTGTGAGTTCCTATGTTCCTGAATTCCTGGGTTCCTATGTAAATGAATTTTATATCATAAAATCTTCAGTAATAAATAATTGTTTGCATAAAAATCTAACTCATTCTTTATTATATACCTTAGCTTATGTTTTAAATCTGAAATTTGTAAGTGCATTTAATTTTATTGGTAATTTTACCAGGGGGAAAATTTTGTAACATCCGTTACAAAATCCATGTAACATCCGTTACAAAGGAAAATAATTTGTATAAACTATTGTAATATTTGAAGAGTTTTAATTTGTGGTTGAAAATGAAGTATATATGTTATACACAGCTGACAAAAATTGACATTTCCATTGATGTTATGGATGGACTGAATTTTAGTTAAATATCCATACACTACAGTTGCCTGTTCCCAATTGTGTAACATCCGTTACACGAAAAAATAATGTTTTATTTGTTTATTCATTAATGAAACAAACCCAAACTTACACCCCTTATTAAGGCCAACCTTATTTACCTACTGCAAGTTCTAAAATGGATAATTAATCATATTTAAAGTCAATATTAACATTTTAATAGTGTAAATGTAACATCCGGCACATACGGAATGGCTGAGATTACAAACATAAATAAACAACGATGAGCCCGATCCCACTGATCCCAGTGACAAACTTTTGGCCCATCTTAGACAAAGATAAGTTATAATGTAGCCTAAACAGTTTTTCAGTCATTAAAATTTAAAAGTAAATTGGTCTGACAATCAGTTGAAAACAGACAAGAGACTGTCTTGAGGAGATGGTAAGTTGTACCTATAAAAATAAATTTGGGAATGTAGGGCCTAGGCCTATTTTAAGGCACCGATCCAAGATTACAAATGCTATTCCTGGCAATGAATAATTACTAGATAGCCTATAAAGGTCTGTTGGTATAATACAAGATATAAAAGGTTAAAGAATTATACTTAAATTATTAGACAAAACAATTGGATTCCTACAGAGGTTTAGTTCATAATAGAAGGGTATTTCAGAGTAAATTAGGTTAGATATCCTTTACAATTTTAATGCCTTTGGTTAGAGTAGAATATGTAACCTTGACAGATTAAAAAACAATGTTCACTTTCATAAAATAATACTGTATTACCATATCAAGGTAAAAGCTTCACATATAAGCTTATGGAAATAAATAAATGCTTACCTTATTTTACGGTTGACAGACTGACGACAGGACAAACTCAAATTATCAGCACGATCACACAGAGTATTGGAAAAGCAGGTGTTCAAGGCAGAGAGTATAGTGGTGAAAACTCAAAACGATTTATTTTTTGTTTTAGATTAATTAAACAATCAAACAGTTTAAAATTAAACTGTTACCGTTACTGTGGTTTATTTTATGAATCAAAAGCAAAAGTTCAAGCAAAATAAATCAAATTAGTTTTACGGCGAAGCACAACGTACCACACGAACTAACCAGACCCGCAAGTAGTTTCTATGAAGAACATAAGAAATAAGGTGTCATTAAAGTTACTTTGCATTGGGTTTGAAAAATCTGACTTGTAGTGAAATAATTAAATATGCAGTAAACTTGAAAAACAAATAGCTCATTTTCATCACCTTGGGTGGAAACATTAACTAAAAACTAAAAACTAGTGAGCTATACTTTGCAAAGGAAGTGATTTGTAGATGTGTCCAGTTTCAAGAACTTTTAAACTTATGTAGGAATATTTACCTTAAATTGCCTAAGTTCTTGAGTTGATGTTTTCTCTCCTATGTACATTTCACCGCAGGTGCGGCATCTTCAGGGAGATTCTTCTTAAACTACATTAATAATACTAACATATTATATACAAAATTTACAAAGTTCTTCTTATTACTTTAAAAGTTCACAACACTCGCATACTGCGCGGCGCGTGCGGTAACGGCGACGGCTTGACGAGCGCGGTGGTGGAGGTGTGTGCCGGACATTGTTTCTCGGTACCGGCGCGGGTGGCGGTGACAGCGGCGCGGGCGACGTTCCTTTGTCGGCTTCATCGGTTAAACTCAGTTATAATATTTAAACTCAGTTATGAAAATACATAAAAAAGGAAGTGACTTTCTAGTAAATTTCTCATGCGTAAAATATACAGAACAATTTATTGAAAGAAAGATAAATGTCTCATGAAATCGAAACTGTTGAATTGCATTTATATTTGTCGTATCATTCGTTTGATTCAATTAATTTCTTAATTCTTAGATTCATTTCTCAGTAAAAGAGTTCCGCAATATTCCTAAATGTCAGAAGAATATGAATTTTGTAATCGTGCTTCAAAAGTCAAATCGGAATGAATTAATATGGCATATTTTGATGACCTATAGGATTTTTCTAGAATAATTTATTTTGTAATTTTATCTGACTGAGTAAAATATTGTTTTATCGACTTGATCTTGAAATAAATGAAAATTAATTAGCCTAGGTGATATATCGTTTCTAAATAATTGATAAAATCATAAATCTTTTGTGGATTGTTGATCGTCTACAAACAGTTGTGGCATTCGTACTTTGCACCTTGAAGGAGAGATAGTGTGACTGCGTTTCTTTGTTTTCTTCATCTCTGTTTCTGAGAAGGATTAATCCCATTACTTGAGCTGAGGCCTGTTTTCAAAAGAGACTTCAAAAGACTGTCTCATCAGTTCAAATAAATTCTTTGCATATTTTATCAGGTATTTGAATATGACAAGAATCTTTTATTGGTAAAACATTAGTTCAGGCTACAAACATATATTGACAAACTTAGTTAAAAACACACATTTAGATTAGCAAAACCAAAAGCTTTTAAATTATTTTTATGTGTACCGTTACTGAATTCGGGATTTCCACAATTATTAATGAGTTTGCAGGAGTTGAGCGGTGATGTCCCTAAAACGTAAATTTGACATCTTTTACACGTTAACGACAACAAACACGGAAACATTTTGAAGACGCTTTTTATTCATCTTCAGGATGAAAAAACTATATTTTTGAAAAAAAGTTAATTAATACATTTTATTGAATTTTTCATTTAATGTTAGTTTAATAGTTACAATATACCAATATTTACTACGTATAAGTTCATGAAAAAATTTTCCTGAGTTAATTAAAATTTTTTTGAACATATGAGAACAATATAATCTTAGATTTATAATTTTTCTTGTATATCAATAAGACATCTTAATTAAGGTTAATGCGATTTGGTTTTATGAATGAATAAATGAAGACGTACTATAGATGTAGAGAAATAAGACGTGTATTGTGAGAGGTTTACAAAACGTCTTAAAAAAAGATAATTGCAAGACAGTTAATTTTTATCCATCCTACATGTTTATTCAACGTGATTTAGACTTTGTGTGCTGTATGGGTAGCGACAGAGAAATACTGACAATGAATGCTAGGACTTGAACTACTTCTCTACACGCACATCAGATGCTTTGTTGTCTCACAAGCGAAAACGAAGATCAGACAACAAATTGACATGTCTACGCTAACCTGACCTAGCGTAACCGTATGAAGACGACTTTCATCACACATTCTTTGTTTTCCGTCATTTCGAAGAAGAACGGTTCGCCCTTGCGGAAACTCTCTGCGGTGACTTGTCCCCGGACAACATCATAGGGTGGTTGCGGGGGGGGGGGGGCGACGACAGATGGACAAAAGAGGCTGACTTCGTCCTGTCTGTACTGCGCCAGGAGCGGAGGGACGGATGTTTGGAGTGACCCACTAGAGGAGTGACAGCAAGAGGTTTGCTGGAAAGCAGGTGAGTCATCCCAAAAAAGGGACAGAGGCCACCATTGTAATGTTGCAATGGGCAGACAGCTCGGGTCTATTGCAGTGGTGGTGAGATAATAGGTTTAGTGGGTATTCCCTGTCTCGGGTGAGTCCCATACTGTCCAGTTGATGGTTGGCCAACTTCGTTCATGCTTAAAACCATCCCCCCTCTTTGAAAAAAAAAAACGTATTAAACCGAATAAAGTGCTTATAACCGTCGAGTACCGGTAAATATATTACTTCACTCAAGCGATTGTCTAAGTGAAACGGTGCCAATAAAATTTATTTTTTTCCTCTATAAGAAAATGGTTGTGTTTACGTGGATTTTGAACCCAGGTCTCCCAGACCATTAAACATGATTATTAACCAGCACACAATCAAACTTCACGTCTTTGAGAGAGTTTAACGAAACTTTTAGCCACCGTTTAGACAGCAAATTTTAGTTATCCATTTATTTTTTAATAAAGCACGTACTAAGCAATTAAAACAATGAGAGTTCATAATAAACGTTCTAAACAAAAAAAGCTTAATCCAAAATAAAACTCAAGTAAAATTGGAATAGCAGTAGAACTTTCAAGAAAACTCCGAAATATCTTAAACGTTTATAATTAGTTGTGCTAGTCGAGCGTGCACCTCTTATTCTAATTAGTCTTCTCTCAGGCACTTAACTTCGCTAATTCACCGCAGACTGCAATCTCAAAAGCAAACATTTTTACTTTCTCCCCCTATACCATAGTATATGGAGAAAGTATTGATTTCGTCAAAATTTTCGAATTTGAGTTGTTGGTGGATTTATCCATTGTACCCCCTGAGTCCAAAAAAGTGGTTTTCGGAGTGATGTGTGTGTGTGTGTGTGTGTGTGTGTGTGTGTGTGTGTGTGTGTGTGTGTGTGTGTGTGTGTGTGTGTGTGTGTGTGTGTGTCTGGATGTAAACAGAGCTAGAGAATGCCCCAATGGTCCGATTTTGGTGTAATTTGGTATGTAGGTCCAAACACACGATAATTCCAGGCGTTTTTTTCATTTTTTAGAATTTTTGATTTTTAAGGGTAGTTTACCCCCAAAAACCCTCAAAAAACGTGAAAAATCAAAATTTCTCAAAAACGGCTCTAACGATTTTGATTAAAATTTTGTGATTTATTAGGATTAAAATGCTGATTAAAATGACACCACCCGCATCTCCGAGAAAATGGGCGTTCTAAAGTTATAAAATAAAAAGTGTTTAAAAAAAACAATTTTTTTAATTTTCAAAATAGCTGTTATTTTGAAATAAATTTTACTTATCACCATTAAATCAAGCTAAAAAACTAAATAATCCAGTATATTAAATTATTGCTCTACGTCAAGTGGTTGCGGAGGAAATTCAATTTTTCGTTTAGCGGTAAACGCAGTACGTTGTTAAAAGTCACAGACGCGCATAGGGTCAAACTCGCGCTGCTCAGCTGGTAGCTATCCGACTGAGTCATAAAGACATTAATGTTTGAAGCTTTTAACACCTTTTTTATATTCTTGGGAGAAAGAATGTGTCAGTTAACTGATACAGTTTATTTCTATGATGTTCAAAGATATCTGATTAAAAAATAAGGTTAGCTCTTTTGTTTTCAGTGTAAATCGTGCTTCTTGTCCAGCTAAATCTATAAAAGCAGTGCAGGAAGTGTTGCGAAGCTGCGATGGCGGATCCAGTGGCGAGAACATGACTCCCCACTTACCCTTTACAGTTGAATACATCTTTCTACCCTCTTTTTCTTTTTATTTTACTTTTACTGGTATATATGTTTGGCCATCTTATTATTTAGAGGGTACAAAGATAAACATTCTCAATATGACAGCATCATAATAAATATTATTAATAATACACATACATGGTTATTAAAAAAAGAATGGCGCTAAAATAAACTCTTAGTGCTTGTTTTCATTAATATAATTACTGATTTCACTTTCAATTTATTAATTTTTTAACCTCGAGATGACCGTCGAGGTTAAATAAATTTTTAAATGAAGACTTTGAAAACAGTTTTTTTTTCTGAAGATGAGGACACAGTCCTCAAAACGCCTGTAACCAGTGATAGTTTGAAGTAGATTGTTCACTGACAGGTAAATTAACCTATTATTGATTTCTAAATGTTGCAACGATGGGAAGGGAAGGTTTCTAAGTTTACTTTAACAAGGACTTGTTTGATCTTATGTGAGTTGACTATGAACTGTCAATCAAAGGTTTACCTCAATGCCAGTAAAAACATTCTATTAATGAAACAATATTGTCTGTATGATTATCCCCCAGCTTATAGAAGATTTATAGCACACTAAAAAGTTGGGCTTTAAGGGTTTTCAATGCTACTTTACCATAGCGTCGGATTGGTCGCTGTGGACCCTGGGACATGGTTGTTTTGATTGCTCCGAATTCAACGGTGTCGGCCGCTCTAATTTAGTAACTGCCACATTCATCGGACATTGGAGTATGTAAAAGAAGTTTCTACACTCTTATACCATAAAACCTGGTATAAATTGCAAAACCGAAGCAACGTTAACCGCAATACAGGATATGTTGCATATTGTTTGGCGCACTATTGACATATCTCGTAGCAGTGCACACAGTGCAGTCCACAGTTTAGAACCACACTTACGCATTTCTAGTGCGTTTTTGGTCTATTTATAATGGAAATTAAAACACGTTAATGAAACAAATAATTTTATGCGATTTTCATTATTTTATTACTCTTTGTCTACGAATGCATCAACTTTAGTTTTGCACCATTCTTATTTTAAAACTTTCAATTATAACGGTTGGCTCATACGTTGGCAAATATGCAGGCAATAAAATAATACACAAAGGCGAAATAAATATTACTAATCCAGGAATCAGAAACCACATTTAAAACATTAAAAGTTTACTAAAATTATGTTTAGTAATTAAGTTTTAATTAAGTGTAATTATTTTAATTTAAGTGTAATTAAGTTTACATCTTAATTAAAAAAGTGATGTTCACGCTCTCCTATTGCATCTTTTCAACACCGACTTACAAATTCCGCCAGAAATCTTCTATGATTGTAGGTTTTTAAATCCCGACCGTTTTTGCTTCTTCAAATGTTCAACATCACGAATATTAACAAAGAAACCTTCATTTTTGAGATATCCCTATACAAAAAACTACATTTATTCTACTGCATTTAATGAGCCTTGACAGCTGATATATTTTTCAAAAATTTAAGTAAAGCTTTATTTTGAAATATATTCTACCTTGTTATGTATAATTTCATTGGATGCATATTTGTCCACTGACTCATTGGCCACCCGAAGCTACATTTAATGTTGAAGTTTAATGCCAAGTATAATCCCCTTTAATTTTTTAATATTTTTTTTATTTCCGGTTGAGTTTGCGGGATATTTCTCTGCTAACATTTTCAAATCGATGTACAAATCAACCCACGCTTACGTTCAAACTTTACTCCTGGCTCATCTTGGGTCTAACTCATTAAAAGCTTAACTATGTTTTTGTTAGTATAAGTGTTTTTAATTTACTAGACTTATTAACCAATAATATAATGATTTAAACTGAATCGATTAATCAAGCAATTGAATGTAATATAGATATCATATTTATAAAATTGTCATCGATATTGACTGGTAAAACAATGTGTGTGAACAAAATAATCGAACTGGGAGAATGATATAAATTATATGTACAAAAAGATCAAAAATAAAAATACAAATAAAATTCACGAGATGTGGCAATTCCTTCTACCACATAAAACGCTGCGCTTGAGGCAATCCTGGCATTGTGTTCTTGCTCTTTGAGCACCCGACTCTCTGACGCGCTTTCAATTTAGAACAACGTTTGACCGAGTCAACTCTGTAACAAATTATAATTGTGTGTTATGGTTGTCTAAAGACGATTTATTCGGTTCCTACATCACAATAATAAGACTACGGGTGAATATTTTTATAATAAATTGCTATTTTTCTATAACTACTCTTTATGTTGAATTGTTTTACTTTGTTCATATACAGGGTGTCCAATGAAGAAATTAAACGTTTGATTTTATAATACTGACCCATTGATGCTCTGTATATTTTGAAACTTTAAACAAAATCAGGTTAAAATAAAAATATGCTGTGAAATAACATTCTATGCTGCTCAGCTCCCTAACATCATAGAAACAAAATGGTGGCTTATTAAAAAAACCGATATGCTATAAAACATTAAAAAGAAGATAAAAAGTTTAAACATCATCGTGCGACACATTGTATAGTAAATTTGTAATGTTTGACGTCGATCACACTGCATCCAAAACCTTCTTTCACCAACATGGCTGTAGGAAAAATAATTAGGACAATTATTGCAGACTTAAACACTTTAATATTTTCATGAAAAAATTATATCTTCTGTTTTAGTCATAATACAACTAATGGCAAGTAATATCTAATACGGGGTTAGAATTTTCGTTTCAGAATGTATAAATAACTACAAATATTTGAAGGTTTGAGGATTTTTACTGATTCCAACAATGCAGAATAAAAAATAAAAAAAAGATAAGATTAGATAAATAATATTTATATGAGATAAAGTTATTAATAAAAAAAGATTGAATCAATGAAAAATTTATTTTCCACAGTTGCACTGAATGTTAGTGTAAAATATAATAAACTTCGGCCATTTGCCAGCCATTTGCCAGGCAGTTGTAATGGACAGCCAGGTGAACGTAATTAAGCCTTATATTTCACCTCAGAAACAGCCGAAGCGGTATTTTTAATGGGAATTAGTTGCCTCTCTATTATATGGTTCGTTTGATAATGTTCAAACACGTATCAAAATAGTATAGATTTTCAATGATAATAATAAACAAGAAAAAGGTGCATGGATAACTCCTCAGTAAAACAATAATTGTAATGTACCAGTTATAATAAATACACCCATACATTAATAGGCAAGCATGTTTATTTTCCTCCTTTTTTCTCAGCTCGTGTGCATCGTGGGATAAATCTCCGCATACCGTTAGAAAGGTGTATTCCTGTAGATGAGCAGAATCCCACTCTAATTCACATCGGATTCCAGGGCTACGCCCCACAGGCTTTCAGAGTTCCAATGTTAATCTTATGGGGAAAGGATAATTGATTGGATCACTAGACAGCTGTTGTAAAACAACTGATATAACAACAGGACAAACAGATGTTTCGGTTATAAAATGTTTTTAAACTTCTTGGGCCAGATTAACTGAAATTTTGATCGAATTTAGATCAGGAGGCGATCTCTAGTATAATATAATATATGATGAATGTTACTGTAAGGTTCCAATCTAACAAATAATCAAACAAAAATATTTTTTCTAGCAATACAAATGGTCTTAGGTAGTTCGTTTTCACTTTTTAATTTTTATCATCTCACTACTTTATCAATAATGAAATTGGTTACTTTGATAATTGTGAACGAATGAAAGAAAAAAGAGCTTCATCGATGAAAGTCACTTATTAATATCCAGTTTAACGATTATATATGTTAATTAACTTAAATAACGTTTCAGTGTCCAAAATAACGCTTGGCTGGCTCTGGTGTTTAAAACTACCGGTCGTATTTGAACAGTTACTTAGTATTATAGCAACAGCAAAGATACATTTCGGTTTGCTGGAATTGCTTTTTAAAAATATATCATATTGTTTTTCTTTTGTTTGGACGTTTTAAGAGTGAACCGCGGTCATAATTTTTATGTAGAATTAATATTTTTATGGTTGGGAGCTGAAACACTGAATAGTGAAGTAAGTATTGATCATCTTATATCAGGATAAAGTAAATGACGACATAATCCGGATGGAACTGTAGTTTTTAGTTTGTGTCAACTTAGATGATAACTTCTCTTTTGTAAATAGTGTAAATTTACTATTTTCGTGAAGACTGTGTCTATTTTGAAGTAAGAAATTCACTACTGTAAAAATAAATTACTCAATGGAAGAAGTCAATAAACCTAAAATAATAGCGGCACTTTAAATGTGACACACATAATTGACACCGTCGTCACGAAAATAGTGGATTTAACCTACTTCCATATTACAAAATCTTTAGACTACAAATGTACATAAGTGTACTTTTAAAAAACGACGTTATTACAAAATTTGTATTTAAATAGCCTTAAATTTAAATTGCAATATTTAAGTTGTGCTTATGAATAATGCAAACTGATTCTAATGATAACGTAAACGGTAAATTACATAATTTAATATTGAAATATCCACTCGTTATATTACAATAATTGATATTTCAAAAGCAAAGAATCTAAACAAATAAAGACAAGGTAGGGGTCAAGATATGCAACGCCCTCTTTGCACCAGGTGTTCTTTTGCACCTATGACATCATTGCACCTATGACAGTCATATTGGTGATGACAATGATAACGTCATAGGAGCAAAAGAACAGTTGGTGCATAGAGGGGGTTGTATGTCTTGACCCCTACCTTCTCTTTATTCATTTTATATCCCTTGTTTCAAAAGGAAAACTTAAAATAAATGAACTCAGTTATTTTTCATGCAATGAAAGGTTGAATTAGAGTTGTTTACATCAGGATCAAAAGAGTGCTAAGATTTAGAGTCGTCGTTCAAAACACACTGCTGCAATAAATCTGTTGGGCGTATAAAATCGTCCATGGCGATCTGAAGAGAGGTTTTATTACTCGATAGTTCTTTAAGAGTATTGAAACGTGTTTTATTTCCGTTTTCATAATTTTATCCCTTCACAGTAAAATAATAAATGAAAATCTCAAGAAAGATTTTCTGCATATTTAATATTTGAATTGATTTTATGGCGAACATTACCAACTAGTTTACATTACCAACATCACAAACGTTTCTGCACACTGAAAATATAATTTAGAAGATGCTCCCAAACGTGAATGTTTTATATCTTTAAAATTTCTCGTAATCGTACTTCTTGTACTCGTCAGCGGAATCGTCAATTTTTCTTTTTCTAATTGTTTTTAAAAATTCCAACCTTTGCTGTTGATGCGCAGTACACTTAAAAATTATATGTTCTATAGTCTCATTTTCTAAATTACAATTTGGGCACAACGGTGAGTCTACCAATTTCATTTGAAATAACCGAACAGCATTATATGTATGGCCAAATCTTAATCTTGTGATAATATTTATGCATCTTCTATCGAGCTTTGAATTTTCAAACCACGGTTTGCCAATTGTTTCTTGATGGATAGATTTGTACCATAGTCCTTTTTCCGAATTTTCACAAAGAATTTTGAATTTTGACGTTTTTTTTAAAGGTCCTAATTATATCCATATTGAACAAGTAGTGTAGGTCGATGTCTACTTCAATTTTGTCCGCTGCTAATTTAGCTATACGGTCCGCAATTTCATTGCCATTCTCCCCTACATGTCCAGGAACCCAATTAGTTCAGTTAAATTGCAATGGCCACAATAAAACAACTCTCCTTTAAACTGATATATTATTTTCTCCCACAAACTAAATTGAAAGTCATCCCATCAAATTGAACTTTTTTTCTCAAATTGAATTATTTTTGTTGGTAGAGCATGATAGAGAAATGCAGCGTCTTAAATTATTTCGCCCGGAACCGGTTAAAACAGAACATACGGTTAAAAAACTGTTGTATTAATAAATCAAATAGAGTAGAATATTGCACAAGGTAAAAATATGTTTGTTGACTTTTAGGGAAACGCAAACTCGTTGTGTGGAGTCGTTATTTCATTGGACAAACGACTGTTTACTCCCATAACATGCGAAAGTCCTTCAGCCTTGTTTTGGAAAAAACACACTAAAAGAGACGGAACCAAAGATTTTTGATTGCAACCTAGAAGAAAATAGCGGCTTAAGATTTTTTGCTTGAAAAATATCATTTTATCTACATATTATCGCTTTAGAGCTAAGGAAGTATATTTTTAGCAAAGGTGTTTGTGTACGTATCTAAAAAACATAAAACCCTAACTGTAAGTAAAGTTTTTCTATTGTTTGGCAATTTTAAAAAGGACAAAAATTGAGGTTTTTTTAATAGTGTTATTGTTTCAACAGTGACTTTTTACTTTTACATTTGTCAGGTTAAATTGACCTTTATCTGATTGATTTTTATGGAAACCCTTTAGACAAAAACTACCGTAGTAATGTGTTACTCATTAAAACGTTACAGCGCGTTACGTATTATGTTCCCAAGAACTATTGTAAACCCTTAATTAAAAACCATGTATGCTTAAACTGTAATATTGAAGAAAGGCTTCTAATAATATCTTATTTAGCAAAGTCAAAAATAATCTCCAATTAATCAACCCAGAGCGATTGCTTAAAACTGTCTGTAAGTTTAGCAATAAATGAAAAAGACACCCTTGAAAGGGTTTTAATTAATATGTCAATGATCCGATATTAGATAAACACCAATGTCACTTAGCTGTGGTTCCTGATTTCTTTTAGTGTATTAAAAACAAATATAAATTCAAATCAGATTTTCGTGGTAGAAGGGAAATTTGTGAGCAGATTTGTAAAGATCAGCTGCGCCAATTGTTGGCAGACCCTCGCCCCCAATGTTCCCACACCCAGACTCCCCTCCCCCCCCGCCCTCCTGAACTCGATTTATTTGCGAAAAAACGTCCATGGCCTTTCGGAATACTTGTGCACATTAGCTTGATTTTATTTTGTTTTCTTAGCATGCTAATCAGTTAATAAAATAATCGTTAATTTGTATAACAGTAGATGATCGGAGGTTTAAAGTAATAGTGCTGTTTTATAGTTTTGCATATATTTTAATTACTTCTAAAAGTTTAAGCTCTACCTAAAATCGATAAAAATACGAAATCTTGTTCGTTGGATAGCAGTTTAATTAGACCACATAACATAACAGTGAACTGACGATGTGTTACATAAAAAAATTGTGGCGGTATAAAAATAGGGAAATTGCTTCTAACGCAGTCCTAGACAAATATTAAAAGTTAATTTAATTACTTGCAAATGAAAAGTTGAAGACTCAAGACTTCTACAAGGAAAACGTGTAACTTTATCATAATGATCCAATGTATTACAGTCAATTTACTTATAATACATAGTAATCAAACTTAAAGAAATGTCTTTTTTGAAAGATATAACAGAACGAAAGTATGTTGAGCTTGTTAAAATATTTAATTCTATGAAGTCCAAGTTTTGAATATTATGTTATGTTTTAACTAATAATTTAATTTTTCAACAATTTTAAAATATAAATTAAGAAATTTAAGTACCACATAAGTCCATTATTTTGAAATATCTTTTTCTCTACACACTATTAACACTTAAGAGTGACCTACAATTGTGCAATAAGTGCAAATAATTCTTGTTGTTTCCATAAAAAACTTCTCGTTTATAAGTAAGAATGTTCGAGGCAATTTTTAATTACTAAAATCTAAACTGTAAATCAGTCCTAAAAGATTTGAGTAGCTCATCCGAAATTAATAAAAACCAAATTCATTATATTTCCCACCGTTTACCACCAACATAATCAATCATCCATAAACTAGTAAAAAATTAGAAAGATGAGAGTTGTGAAGTAGTGAGTATAAATGAGTGGCGATTAACTGGAATGTCGAATTTCCATATAAAAATAAATGTTTGAATTATTTAAAAAAGTAAAGCCTTTAGAAGGTATATTCGGAAATCCATCTGCTAGTGATTGGCAAAACAAAAGTAAAATATCGCCATGAATTTGTAAGGATCAGCGGAAGAGGCTATTGTTGGCAGACCTTGCCTGTTCTGCCAATTCCGTGGGATTCCCACCCGAACAATTTATTTAAGAGGTAATGCCGTCGGCATGGCAAACGTGATTCTCTTCGTTGTTAGCAATTTTAAATTAATATTTTGCAATGCAGGTGACATTCAACCAACAACCAATGTCAACAAAAACTATTTCTTTAAAATTGCTTAGCATATTTACATATTTATCAAAAAACTTTTAAAATTACTTTCTAACGTTATAAGAATGTTTTTTTAATATTTGTATTTTTTAATTGTTTATATTTTTTATGGGGAACCGAAAAAGAATTTCACTTGGTTTGAAATACTACTACTTAAATTTGGAACATAAATAATAGTTTGTGATTTTTTTTTAGTTTCAACCAAAATTAAATGAAAAACATCTTATTTATAATTTACTACTTCGGTTATTTATTATTTCAAAATTAATTGACTAAAATTACAAATTACCTGATTCTTTGAAAATAATACATTATGTGCCAAAATAAACAGTACTGGTTCCAGATCACGATAAACAACATTAAACAAAACGAAACCTCAAAGCACTGTACGAATGTTGCCTCTAACTGGACAGAGGTCATATAGAACATGTTATTAATTTAGTTTAAACCATGTTGGTAAAACTAAGTAAATAAAAACTTACAATTTCAGTACTGTACTGTTTATTATGAGGCATACAGTTTGTTTGATTTGATATTTTAGGTGCATGTAGGCGTAACAATATTTATAAAACAAAATTTCAAATAAAAATGTCTCACCCAATGTTCTGTGAGTGGAAAAGATCAATAAAAAGATAAGTTGATCTATACTTTTGTCAAAATAACACCCTTTAACAACGACAAAGACAAAGTAAAGGTTAACGTATCGTTTTCTTCTTGGGGGAAGATAAGGCTTCTCTTACACGCCTCACGTCCTACATGTTAAGTACCCTTCCCACGAAAACTTAGATGTACTACAACGAATCGTCTCTTCAATGTAGTACAGGATAGGACTTGTATGTAATGTTTTTCTCATATTTCATGTTTTACTTTACATCATTTTCATCTTTTACCTACAACGTGGGATTGATGGCGTCAAATACAAGACATTTATTTGCAAGCATAAACGTAAAGAAACAATTAAAACTGGAACTTTTCTTATGGCTACATTATTGAAAAGTCATTCTTGAAAAAAATCATCCATAAATGTGGTATACTTTGGCCTTACACGGTTTTAAAGTAAACAATTTACATGTTTTTACCGTTCTTATGTATGTTCAATGTTAATGGGAATATTTTTTTGAGTGTTTTAAGACGTATAAACAAAAGATGAGATAAGAAAAACTAATATTAATATTATAAGTGTTATGATTTTTTTTAATGTATTTATGCTGTTAGACAATTGATTTTATTTACGAATTCTTAGAAATCGATAGAATAACTGAGGTTTTAACTACGTGAAATATGATTAGGCTGTTTAACTAAACTATACAGGGTGAGTTGCTTAAAGTGATCCAATAGCTAACTTTTTTATTCTATATCTGACCGTATACTTCTTATGGGGTACTTTTTACCCCATAAAGTAAAGTAATAACATAAAGTAAAGTAAACCCATAAAGTAATTTTAAAACCATAAAGTAAAGGTTTTAAGACTTTTTGTACTTGCCATTTTTTTCTCTAAACCTGACGGTGAGGGAGCTAGAGGCAATTAAAGTTCATTTCAAGTTTTATAAGAATAACATAGGGCTAACTTTATCTGCCAATTTCTCCGAAACCATTCATTAAAATAAAAAATACTCAAGAATAAAAATGTCTTAAATTTATGTTTAAAAACATTTTTCCATAATAAAAAAGTTTTTGAAAATTTTATTTTTTGCCCACCATATTGGAAAGAAGTTAATTTATGCGTAAATGGTAATTTTTATGAGAGAAATGTTTTTAAAACATCAATTTAAGACGTTGTTATTCTTGAGTATTTTTTATTTTAATCAATGTTTTCGGAGATATTGGCAGATAACATTGGCCCCATGTTATTCTTATGGAATTAAAAATGAACTTTAATTGCCTATAGCTCCCTAGCCGATAGGTTTAGAGAAAAATGACAAAGTGGAAAAAGTCTTAAAATCACATGGACATTTCAAAAACACCATAATGTAGTGTTCTATGAGAAATTTTAAAGTTTGCCGCCATATTAGAAAAATGGCGGGAAACTTTGGAAAGTGAAATACTTAACTGAAATCAAAATAAAAAAGCAAAGGGGGTCCCCCATAAGAAGTATACTGTCATATAGAATAAAAAAGTAAGCTATTGGATCCCTTCAAGAAACTCACCCTGTATATGTCATAAAATTAACATTTGATGGAAAAAATTAAGATGGTCTGCTAAAGATGATTACTTATTTCTGTTTGATTCCCTTAACTAAAAGATACTTAATCTATCCGTCTATCTTTAAAGACAAAATCTACACTTATAGTATAGTTTTGTCGAAGAAAAAACGACCATTGATGTGTTTGTGAGTAATTTTAAAGTTTTTTGCTGACAACTTTGTCTAGATTATCGGGGAAATTTGTAAATAAATACCGCCATAAATGAGAGCTAATGGCGCCCGGCCGCCGTGAAAGGTTTGAAAGCTTTTAGATTGACAAGTAATAAACTGCGATTACAGTAAATATTTTACGGAACAACGACTGTCTCTCATCCAATCAGTATATTGATTTTATAATTATTTCTTTTCTAAAATTGTTACTTTGGTTGTACTCAACAACCTCTTTCGACATTTCATACAACGAATATTGAACACAGTAAGATCAACTTTATGCTTTAGATTGTAATATCCTAACATAATTTTCGTTTACTCTCTTCTATATCAAGTAAAATATATTTTTAACTCCTAGTTTAAGGTGTGCTATTTGCGATGGTGAATTTATGCTGTTTGGTAAATCATTGCGGACGTTTTACATTTCTAATTAGTAAAGACAAGTTGACCAAATGACACATACGTGAATTTTTTTTTTACTAATCAGCATATTTTTAACATTAGTATAATTAGTCTTCTTCACTAACTAGGCATTTTGTTTACTAAACTGAATGCGCAAAACTGTTTAGAAACTTCAAAAGTAATATAGTGAGATTATTTTTAATATATTTCCTGACAACAAAGATAAAAATAATTGGACTGCAATTTAGAGTTGTAGATAAACTAAGGAATAACTAGATGGCATTGTTAAAATATTAATAACGATTCCCATAAAAGAGAGAGCTCTTTTGACCCTCAGAACTCTACCAGCAGTTTTGTTAACATTTGCTCCAACAAAAATCCTTCAATTAATTATAAGATGTTAAAAAAAAAAAATTCATTAAACCAAGAAACAGTTAATAATTTCCTTGATTTAATAGTAAATGCGGATTACATTGCAACTTCAAATAATTTTAAAGTAAATGTTATTTTTAATATAGGCGATCATTTTTTCCTTTCAAATTGAATTTGTTACTCAATAAGAAAACATTATCCATGCTTTAATCGTTATATATAAATGATTCTATAAAATTTAAGCTTTTATCTTCCTTTAATATTATATGACGGTACTTGCAACCGATCCTTTTAACGTTCTTAATAATTTGTCCGCATCTACCTCTACCAAGTACTAAATTAATAACTGCATTCCCATTTCTACTTCCTGCTCAAAAAGGTTTACATTAAATCGGTACCAAAGGTCTCATTCCCAGTGTCCCGCAAACATTTCTTTCTCTTTTTTCATATTTATAAAATGAACTATTTTTAAATTTTCGTAGGTATTTTTCATAGGTATTTTTATGGATGATATTTTCCTTAGGTGCTGTATCAAGTGTATAAAAAGCACACACTACAACATGTGCTGCATATTTGATTAATTTCCCTATGCCTGTCTTTATGTATTTTTAATTCATCCATTACATATTTTTAATGAATTCGGGTGTTTAAACACTGGACAACTAATACGTGTTTGTAAACCGAAATTTAGGAAAATGTTTGACAAAATAAATTCTACGGCTTAATAAAGGCATCCATTTAAAATTTTTATCGCTACCTGCTTAGTTTAAACTTGAGTTATGTTCTATAGAGCTTCAAAGGTTTGGGCCAGTGCAATTATTGCAATGCAAGACTAAAGCTAACTAATTAACTAAAGCCAAAGACTCCAATACAAGAAAAGCTAAAATTTTTTTCTGAATTTGGATTAAGTCAGCTTTGTGACGTTTGTTTTTTTTTTCTTCTCATAAATGTTAAACTTCATAAAGTTTACATATGCTGTATTTTATCACCTTATAGAAGTAGTACCAATCTTATTGCACAATTTACTTGAAAATGACATTGATAAATACACTTTTATACGCAATCCCCGGCAGTGGGTGTGTGTCATATGACATGTTATAATTTTGTGAAATTTAATGTACATTTACTTTTACATGTAATTTTTACTAAATGCCATTTGGTGTATTTCAAATTAAATATATTTTCACTCATAGTAAACAAAGGCAATTCAAAGTAACGTCTTGACTACCCACGGCGCCAGCAAGGCCCAGCAGCCAACGCCATGTCGGGCGTCGCATGACACTACAGTCGTGACGTGGCGTGACCCATGCCTTGTGACGTCACCGAGCCTACAATCACCTCCGGGTTTATCAGTTGATACAATCCTGCCATCCACGGCGCCAGCAAGGCCCAGCAGCCAACGCCATGTCCGGCGTCGCATGACGCTACAATCGTCACCTGGCGTGACCCATGCCTTGTGAAGTCACCGAGCCTACAATCACCTCCGGGTTTATCAGTTGATACAATCCTGCCATCCACGGCGCCAGCAAGGCCCAGCAGCCAACGCCATGTCCGGCGTCGCATAACGCTACAGTCGTCACCTGGCGTGACCCATGCCTTGTGACGTCACCGAGCCTACAATCACCTCCGGGTTTATCAGTTGATACAATCCTGACCATCCACGGCGCCAGCAAGGCCCAGCAGCCAACGCCATGTCCGGCGTCGCATGACGCTACAGTCGTGACGTGGCGTGACCCATGCCTTGTGACGTCACCGAGCCTACAATCACCTCCGGGTTTATCAGTTGATACAATCCTGCCATCCACGGCGCCAGCAAGGCCCAGCATCCAACGCCATGTCCGGCGTCGCATGACGCTACAGTCGTGACGTGCGTGACCCATGCCTTGTGACGTCACCGAGCCTACAATCACCTCCGGGTTTATCAGTTGATACAATCCTGCCATCCACGGCGCCAGCAAGGCCCAGCAGCCAACGCCATGTCCGGCGTCGCATGACGCTACAGTCGTCACCTGGCGTGACCCATGCCTTGTGACGCCACCGAGCCTACAATCACCTCCGGGTTTATCAGTTGATACAATCCTGACCATCCACGGCACCAGCAAAGCCAAGCAGCCAACGCCATGTCCGGCGTCGCATGACGCTACAGTCGTGACGTGGCGTGACCCATGCCTTGTGACGTCACCGAGCCTACAATCACCTCCGGGTTTATCAGTTGATACAATCCTGCCATCCACGGCGCCAGCAAGGCCCAGCAGCCAACGCCATGTCCGGCGTCGCATGACGCTACAGTCGTGACGTGGCGTGACCCATGCCTTGTGACGTCACCGAGCCTACAATCACCTCCGGGTTTATCAGTTGATACAATCCTGCCATCCACTGCGCCAGCAAGGGCCAGCAGCCAACGTCATGTCCGGCGTCGCATGACGCTACAGTCGTGACGTGGCGTGACCCATGCGTTGTGACGTCACCGAGCCTACAATCAACTCCGGGTTTATCAGTTGATACAATCCTGACCATCCACGGCACCAGCAAGGCCCAGCAGCCAACGCCATGTCCGGCGTCGCATGACGCTACAGTCGTGACGTGACGTGACCCATGCCTTGTGACGTCACCGAGCCTACAATCACCTCCGGGTTTATCAGTTGATATAATCCTGACCATTCACGGCGCCAGTAAGGCCCAGCAGCCAACGCCATGTCCGGCGTCGCATGACACTACAGTCGTGACGTGGCGTGACCCATGCCTTGTGACGTCACCGAACCTACAATCACCTCCGGGTTTATCGGTTGATACAATCCTGACCATCCACGGCGCCAGCAAGGCCCAGCAGCCAACGCCATGTCCGGCGTCGCATGACGCTACAGTCGTGACGTGGCGTGACCCATGCCTTGTGACGTCACCGAGCCTACAATCACCTCCGGGTTTATCAGTTGATACAATCCTGCCATCCACGGCGCCAGCAAGGCCCAGCAGCCAACGTCATGTCCGGCGTCGCATGACGCTACAGTCGTGAAGTGGCGTGACCCATGCCTTGTGACGTAACCGAGCCTACAATCACCTCCGGGTTTATCAGTTGATACAATCCTGACCATCCACGGCGCCAGCAAGGCCCAGCAGCCAACGCCATGTCCGGCGTCGCATGACGCTACAGTCGTGACGTTACGTGACCCATGACTTGTGACGTCACCGAGCCTACAATCACCTTCGGGTTTATCAGTTGATACAATCCTGACCATCCACGGCACCAGCAAGGCCCAGCAGCCAACGCCATGTCCGGCGTCGCATGACGCTACAGTCGTGACGTGACGTGACCCATGCCTTGTGAAGTCACCGAGCCTACAATCACCTCCGGGTTTATCAGTTGATACAATCCTGCCATCCACGGCGCCAGCAAGGCCCAGCAGCCAACGCCATGTCCGGCGTCGCATGACGCTACAGTCGTGACGTGGCGTGAGCCATGCCTTGTGACGTCACCGAGCCTACAATCACCTCCGGGTTTATCAGTTGACACAATCCTGCCATCCACGGCGCCAGCAAGGCCCAGCATCCAACGCCATGTCCGGCGTCGCATGACGCTACAGTCGTGACGTGGCGTGAGCCATGCCTTGTGACGTCACCGAGCCTACAATCACCTCCGGGTTTATCAGTTGATACAATCCTGACCATCCACGGCGCCAGCAAGGCCCAGCAGCCAACGCCATGTCCGGCGTCGCATGACGCTACAGTCGTCACCTGGCGTGACCCATGCCTTGTGACGTCACCGAGCCTACAATCACCTCCGGGTTTATCAGTTGATATAATCCTGACCATCCACGGCGCCAGTAAGGCCCAGCAGCCAACGCCATGTCCGGCGTCGCATGACGCTACAGTCGTGACGTGGCGTGAGCCATGCCTTGTGACGTCACCGAGCCTACAATCACCTCCGGGTTTATCAGTTGATATAATCCTGACCATCCACGGCGCCAGTAAGGCCCAGCAGCCAACGCCATGTCCGGCGTCGCATGACACTACAGTCGTGACGTGGCGTGACCCATGCCTTGTGACGTCACCGAGCCTACAATCACCTCCGGGTTTATCAGTTGATACAATCTCTCTCAACATGTCAATAACTACTTACCATCACGCCACGCAACTCCACTCTGTAGTGCAAATAAGACATTACTGACTACTCTCAGGATTGTCAGGGCAAAATAAAGTAGGGTAGCTTTTGGTTCTGAAATATATTTTTATAGATACATTAGATTACTTTTTACTTATAAAATCATTTTCAACCGAAAATTTTGTTATTACAGTAAATGATCCGGCGTTTATGAGACTGTCTGACCATAACTCTGCGCTACTTTTGGGAACTGTAGTTCCCTTGTAGCAAGCGGCGAATTTTGCTTAATTGATATCATTGTTAATGGTTAGCGTTAGAAACTTAAGAAAAAATATCAGTATAAAATCTAAAAAAAAATCCAATATATTGTATACAACTCCTTTTCAGAAATGTAAACAAGGAAATATGTTAGAGAAAGAAGTGGTTTTACTATAGAAATTCCTAATCTAAAAAATAAATATATATAAATACGACATAAAATTAAACTATGAGGTAGACTAGAAGGAAGTTTTGAATACATGATTTACAGGTCAAAGTTATATATGATAAAATGGTAAAGCTGCGCTTTTTCAATGAAAGAGAGATATGTCAAATGTTGGCAAAAAGAGAGACAAATTGGTTCATTAGGAGCCCTAAAGCAATTCGTGAGAAGCTCGGAGTCTTTGCTCTTTCAAATTCCACCGGAAGAACAACGTCTAACTTCCTTTTTACTGAATATCATTCCTTGATAGTATGGTTGAGATGGTCTCACTAACATCAACTATTAGAGTTTCAACATTTTCTTACAGCTCAATCAAAGTTGATAAAAAGTAAGAAAAATGTTAAGGAATTATTTTTTTTTTTTTTTAGTTTTTGTCCATGAATGAATAAAACCTCATGCACAAAAACAAAGTGAATCATGATGCAATTATTTATACATAGTATTTTCCAAGGTTTTGCCCTGTTCTATATTTGTAGTATTCTCCGTAATTAGATTTCACAGTCCCTCAGCCTCGCCGCCACCATAGACAATGCTAATTGACCAGGAATGCCATTGTTGTTGGTACAAAGTCCTAACTAGCTCATTACTGAATTGGAACGAAAACATGTTTTGCAGATATTTTATTCATTGCTTATGTTTATTTAACTTTTAAATATTTTTACAGGCAATGTTGTCACAAAACATTGACTGAATGAAGGTAGAAATATTCATGATACATGTTTTTATAAGATAAACTATTTTTAACATCACTTTCAAAGTTATTCATATCTATTGTAACTAAGTTAAAAAAGTCAGACAAGATTATTCTTTGGCTCTGCAAGCGTCCGTCTGTCTATCCCACCGACCTCGGATAGCTCAGTTCTATCGTTCACATTACACAACATCATTCCGTTGGTGCGAACGAAGGGAAGCTTTCCGATCGATAGTCTTTCATATGTCCTTTCCCAGCTGACGAGAGCGAAGACTGTCCCGGTAGGGTATGCTTCCTAGAATTGTACGAACAACCTTCAAGTCACACACCCTATCTGGGATCAACCAATGAGGAGCCATTGATCATCCATGGTGGGAGAATGAGAAGGAGGGACGAGCGACGGAACAGCGAGGGGAGATCATTAGGAAATTAGGGGTAGTAGGGGTAAAAAAATAAGTGGGGTGTGTGCGCGTAGTGATGTGTTTTGGTGAAAAAGGTATTACCGTGTTTGAAGTAAGAGATTTGGTTAATAATTAATTACGTAAAAGGTAACCAAAGTTTCAAGCCTTTTAGTATTCAAAATTCTATAGTCAATTTGGTTAAGATTTATAACTCATTTTCTTCTTCTTGTTTTGTTTAGTAAACGGCAAACTTAATTCTTAAATGTCTTACATAAATTCATTTTTGTCTTGGTTTTTTTTATTTTTTTTATTTTGCTTCTTCTTTATTTTTTTGCGCGTTCTTTTAAGCTTGTGTGTCTCATTTGTATGTCTCAGTACGCACCATGTCTAACAATATGTACCGGAGGCACGGGACTCGCATGGTGGATCGGCGCCATTGTTTGCCCGAATTTTAACGATCCCCAGATAAATGATTAGAAATTTAATATTCGTACCCAAAATTTATAACTGTCTCTTCAGTAGAAACACTCCCATTTTAAATCAAGAATATGGCACATCAAGAACCACTATATAAAATCTTAATCATGAAAAAGACCCTATATTCTGACAAGTTTATTCAAAGATTCGGGATGAGTACCCCCAGAGAACAGAGACACCTGGCAAGCGAAGGATCCTTCGACAGCATACCCATTTTTGACCCTGATGAGGAAATGGACAAGGAAGAATTTGACAACCATATGACGACAGCGATACAGCGTCTCGAGGAATCCATTAGCCCGAGAGTGATATGCATAGAAGGAAAGGTGAATCCGCTTCACGTTCAATCTACGTATGCAGCAAAATTTAACTGCCAAATCCCTGATAAACTATGGGACCTTATAGACACCTAGGCCAAAAGGTTTATGGAGGTGAAAGTGACTACAAAACATGACGAAACATACAGAGATCTATTCTCAAAAGGTCCCAAACAGCTCTGCATTAAGAGACTACTTAGAATAGAAAGAAATACTGCAATGAATAGAAAGACTATCCAGCTGTTGGAATATAAAAATAAATTGAATTTTATTTCGCAAAGGGTATAGCCCGTCAAAAGGCGAAAACTTTGTTGGAAATTAGTGTGGGATATGAACGGGCTGTGGACTGTACGAACTGGCCGACCGAACGGTGGAGGGGATTGCGACGTTGTCACTTCGTATGGCACGGCCTTGTGTTAAAGGCGGGTACGATGCAACCCGTTTAGTTTTAAATAATTATTGTTAATTTTTTAGAAACCTAAAAATATGCTGAAATAAATTTCGTAGCATAACGGACTGACAACGATAATAAATACATTTAATATTAAAACCCATGTGCAATGTAGAAAAGCACAAAATTCAAATAGTACCAGCCAAGTTCGCTGAAAGCGTAGAAGAATATTGCCATACTCGGCATTATATGACTATAGATGTCGAATCGCACGACAATCTGGTGGAACAAACCAGCTTCAACTTAACACCTGATAAAAAGCGATAAGAATGCCATATTTTCCATGATTCATGATAAAAACACTATCTAATGATCGACATTATTCCCACACACAATCAAAAGTGTAAGTTATCAAGAATTAACAAGTTCTTCATGAGTGTAGGGGATTCAAATTTAAGTAATAACAAATTAAGAGGGAAATTTAACAATCTTGTGTAAGAGAACTAACAGCACGTAGCGTTCAATGGACGAATTTGATAAAAGTAGTACATGGAAGTTAGCACACTTGAAGTACATTACAACCGGCAAGCAGTGCTTCAGTCGAAAATATTTGAACTATGTCATTGTAAATAATATACATCCCAGAAAAAACTTATATTCGAAAATTTTTAATACATAAACATGTTAATGCTATGTGACTTAATTTATTAGATGTCATGTTATCACTAAAGTACGCCAAAGTAAATTCTCAATGAAAATTACGCAATGTGAAGAAAAAAAGCAAAGTGATACAGTAATTGAAATACAAGTACATCAATCGGAGATCGCTGTAAGGCAATAAATATACAAACTTCGAGAGTTTAACTAGGTTGATAGCATATTTGTATTCTGATAGAAGCAATGGGTATTGTTCGGTCGGAACTTCGAATATTATATGCTAGAGCACATATATAATATAATTTGTATTTATTCTTAAGCGAGAAGCGAACTCTCTGTTCATATTACTAAAGGGTAACACTTAATAAATCTTGTAAATAAACAATTGTGGTATCAAACATTTGTAATTACACTTTTAAAGTCCAAAAGATTAATTAAAAATATCTTTATTACACCTATAAGCATGGAAATATGTAATTTTAAGCTCACTAAATTTACATTAATGAGGAGCGACAATTGTACTACGTTACCGACGTGAGGCACGGCGACTTATTAACCGAAAGCACCGCTAGAATGTGCCCCAATTCGTACTCAGTGATAAGTTATACATGTGGGAGTATATATTTGTGCCACCAGTTATTAATTAGGCTACATATTTATTTTGAATGAAAAGTGATTTCGCTATAAATACCGTCAAAGCAGTTTACAACCTCGCCTGAAATCACTATTTCAAGAGCATCTATAGAGTCATTCATGAAATATTAAAGAGATGAATTACATTTGAATAAATAGATATATATTGTGAAACTGCTCAAGCCATAAGTTCCATTCTAAAATTTTTCAATATTTGAATGCATATACACGTTATATGAAAATGATATAACAGGCGAACAATCTTATTCAAATGGTATATTTTAAAATATAAACACCATATTAAAGTTTTTCTAAAAAAAACTTTATTTGGACTTAGATATTTGAAATAATTAGCTGGAGTTAAACACACCATTCTTGAGTGGTTTTCGTATACAGAATGTTATATAAATTTTAGGATTTCATCTTAACAACCTTATGTCCAAAGTTAAATCCCGAATTTAAATATTTTAAGTTAGATTCACAAACGTAAACCGCTTTCTTCTGCCTTCAAAATCAGATAAGCGTTATGAAGACATTCAATACCCGTTAATAATGTCTTTGAACTAATAAAAGAGATTTAAAGTTATTGATTATTCATAAAACATGAACCGACATTCCAAGGAAAGCGACGGGTTTTAAAAATTATATCACATTAAACATAGTCTAGGTTATAATAATTCAACACACGAAACTTCCGCTAGTTTGCAGTGAACAAAACTCGTACCTAAAAAAGGTGGACCTCCCAAGGTGTTAATTGTTTTGTCGTTCACAAAGAATAAGGCGTTGAAAGTTCCGCTTAAGTGCTCATTAGTCTTATTTAGGAAATAAGCAAAAAAATTTCTAAGTTAATTCACATTTTAAACAAAATAGTTTCCGTATCCAAATACAACTTAAAATTAGGTGGTTTATATGGTAAACGGAGAACTCCTTGGCTTTCAGTGGCAGCACTGCGTCGCCTCGCAAGAATATCTGATTCTTGAAATAATTTGCTTTGGTCTTATCTTCAAGGTACATTCTATGATGAAACTTTTAAAAATATAGAATTCACATTACCTACATTGTTAGTGAATCTGATTACAAAAAAAAAGAGTTAATGTGCATAAATTTATCAAATTTCTATAATAATAGTGCTTGTTTAGTTTTTGGTTTATTAACTAGGCCTACCTGTATTTATCTGTCATAAATATAAAATAACAATGTACCAGAAATCGAATATATACTATTACACGTAAACAGATCACCGTAAAACAGATGCCAGATAATTTTATCCTAGCAGTTATAATCCTTTCAATGTCCTACAACTTATGCAAAATGAATTATTAGGAAATTAAATTTTCAGATGGTCAGTGGGGAATTTTATGGTATTAATGGTTCTTTTACCGATTTTACCATGTTTTTGGGTGATTATATTTAAGAAAATATCTCTTTGTGGGTTTTTATTTTAAATTAAAGGTTAGAATTTTTCCACGCAAGCTTCGGGAAGCGTGGTGTTATATAGTTTATTTTTTCTTTTTAGGTTATCGATGAATTTACACCCTTCTAAAAAGTTTTTGTTGATGTAAGTAAGTTATTTATACAAACTGTAGTTTTAACATTTAACTAGTATTTTACTTAAAGATGTAAGTAAATAACGTCAATATTTTACAAGTAATGATGCTGATAATCGTCTTGTAGGGGGAAGAACACATCGTAGAACGGTAGAACTGCGTCCCAGAAAACACTTTCCATGGGAGTGTAAAGCTTCCCTCATCTATCTTAATTAAGCCTACAGTCCCTGTCAAATACTTTGTTTTCATTACGTGTTCAGTTTGTCGTGTTTTAAAGGAAATTGAACAAATCTGTCCCATAATTTTATTTCATACATCAAATAAAATATGCTTCATATTAAACTCTATTGAGATCTGATAAATGAAATTGTTATCCCTCAATGCTACTGTATAACATGAAAAACGTACAGCTTTTAATTGACCTATTTATTAACAGTGTTAGGACATAGATTGTACAAATATAATTCTTGATTCTTCACGGTTTATCAGGAAATTTCATTTTGTTTTTACGTCGTAATAAAGTGAAATATTTGACGATGTACAATTATTTTCCCCATAGCTTAATATTTTATTGTTATTGTTGTTTAGAAAATAAATGGAGAAAAATGTTATTTATTTTTTGCTACGCGTTGGATGTAGTATCGAGTAGAAAAAAATACTTGATTTGCAAAATAAAAATACAAATAATTACAAAAGTTATGAAGTTTTAACTCTGACACTTTTATTATTTAACAATGTTCTACTTAGTGGTTTACATTTTATATTTTGTTGTAAATATAATGTTTTTCATCAGAAAGTATAAAAAGGTTTCTGGCCATTAACAAAAGTATTAAAACAATGCCATAATTTATTACAGTAATTAAAGCTTAATTAACTCCCAGCAAAAATCCACGCAATAGTCAAAGTCAAGAGATTTGTCAGTTCATCAAGGGGCATTCTTCAAGCTTTACCAAAAATAAAAATACATTCAAAATGCACAATAAATACAAACAAAAAAGATGCAACCTTAATTAAATCATGCCATTTATATTGTTAGTGCAAACCACATCAATAAGAGTGATATAACAACATCTAAAATAGGAATTTCTCAGTAATTGATGATCTTACAAGCAGACTTTCTCATATTATTAACTATTCTCATGGAGATTTTGCTTTAGACAACAAAATAAAAATTCCTTTTTTGTACTAGAAATTACTAGAATATTATTAGAATAGGTAATTACTAGAGTATTTACGTAGTTTTTCTGTAATTCCATTGTCATGTAATCACCTTTAAATAAAGTCGTCTTTAAAATTAAAATTTAATTTAAGGTAGCCCTTAGAGTATTCAACTGAAAATTGTTGCTTTGACTAATTTTTACGTGAGTACTTTTAAGAAAATTTACTATTACGAATTGATTTCATTTTATTGAATGGATTCTGAACAATTCATTTGCTGGTGTAAAATAATTGACCGTTTGATAGTGAGTCAATTCCATATTAATTTATGTTGATTAGATTATGTACCATACTAAAAGGCGATTGCAGGACCTAATGAATCACTTAAATGTCAACATGATTTTATTTATTTAATTGAAAGCCGGTCTGATTTGAAACATCTTCGATGCGCACTTAAAGTATAAAGTTTACGAAATAAATAAAAAAAGGAACTCGAGCATGAAAGGGAATATTAATTTAGCTACATAAAAGTTAACTGATACTCACTACGATGACATTTTAACCGGCTACTTCAGAACCAGGCGGTGGCGGGATAACGAAATAACCAGGTAAAATGGACGTCCCTTCAAAATCGTTAAATTGCAGTATTCTAAAGCCTATAGGTATTATAACATAACACTAAATATATGACTGCAAAGAATTTATAGCTCCAACTAATCACTCAAGGATTTACTTATCTATTGATTTTTATATGGTTGCAAACTTTAAGTTACGATTAATTGTCGACCATTTTGTACTTTTACAAAAATTCCGAATGCATATAGTAACAAAAAAAACAATACTTTCAGTGCACTAACTTCGTGATTGTACAACAAAAACCTTTATTTTCTTTGCCTATCACTTCATTTGAAAGAAGTTCACTTAATCGTCGTTCACTTGTATGGTGTGGAATTAATTTAAAGGTTTGTACGAGAACATTGCTGGTGAACACGACCGGTTAAATCAATAGGAATTTAATAAATAGTTAGGTTAAACGAAATCGTTTTAGGGACAGAGAAGTCCGGTTAGGGAATCTACCTGAGTTTTTATTGAAATTTGACGAAAATATAGTGACAAGAATTTTAATCATCTCATTTAAAAAATATTTATTTATTTATCATGTTTTAGTGCAACATTAAAATACGAGAATAATATACCGGATGAAACCCTTGGGAGGGAAACGAGAGTTGACGCGGGAATGATTAATAATATGAGAAAAGCCTGCTTACAAAGGCGCTAAGTACTGAGGAAATGTCTTAACTCCACCACTTGTTTCATTATTACTCCTTATATATCATAACGTTTGGCTATACAACGAGTTGCATTGCATTACAGAAGTATAGTCAATTGACCACCACTCTATAAACTACTGAATGAAAATTTTTTTTGTTGTTGTCACAATTATAGTAAGATGTCTGGAAATAGTACGATAGAAATGGTAGCAGTTTTTTCTCCCCCGTCGTATCACGCCCTGCAATGCTGTCACTTATGTTACCATAAATTACGTAATGTCACTTATGTTAAGCCCTACCACGTAATGCAATGTATAAAATGTTTCCGGATGGATTTGATAACAATGCATCAAGTATCATTGGACTATTTTTATATATTTCACTCAAGAGTTTGCAAATTAATGTAACTCTAGTGAAAACGTTGCTCGATATCGAGGATAAATATTACGTTTAGTTCACGCGAACAAAGAAATCAATAAACAATAAACCAATTATAACAGTCTAAACCAATATTGATACTATCAGTTCCGGTAATTGCCTAAAATAACACCTATTTACAGATGTACCATATGTTTACCAGCTGTAACATACGTGAAAAATCCTAGACCCAATTCCAATGATATTGTAATGGAAAAATTTAAAATTTCAATTTCATTTTTTGGGGAAAAAACTACAGACTGAGCCCTATCCAATGACACAAAAACCTTGAAAATTGGTTGAGAATTTAAGAAGGAGTTCTCTTAAAAAAAAACCCCTAGCGTATTACTCAAGTATAGATTAAATACAAGGAAAGATGTAGAGCAACGTAATAAAATGCCGCATGTCAGCCTTGACTCTATAATAGAATTATAAATTACTTTGACTATGAAAACATATATAATTAAAATTGCTGTGATGAGTTATAATTAGATATTTCTTTATTTAATCGTAAGAAATATTCAGTTTTTAATAGACTTAAAATATCACTATTACTTTATAGATTGAGGTTGATTAATAAGAGTAAAACTTAAGTAGCACAACTAGATCAAGAGATAGTTCAGTTTTCTGTAAAATGCGATAAAACTAAAAATGTGACAAAAATTAAGTATTTAACGGAGACTGTAAGCTTAATTAAGACGGATGAGACAAGCTTTACACTTTCCAGGAAAGTGTTTACTGACACTGAGTTCTGCGTGGGGTTCTTACTCTTATAAGACCTTTATGAGACTCATAATTGTGTATAAAACCGTTAAAGATTTTCAAGGTATATCACGATAAAAAAAATATCTTTGAGAATACTCGTAGAGAGAATAATAATAAATGAACTATAACATGAATTCGTAAAACACACTAGCTATTTATGTGTTTTTTTTCTATTCTTTTTTACTTCGTTCGGCTAGTGTGATAGTATTGGCCTTAAATTCCATATTTGATTCTTGGTATTCTTTACTTGTTATTCAATATACATAGATTTGAAGTATTGAAGTTATCAGCTGGTCGTATTAACCATATTATAGAAAAGCCACATCAGTAGCATACGTTTAGTATACTTATTTAAGATAGGTTGCCTTAAAGCCTTGTTTTTTTTAAGTTAGCTAAATAAATTAAGTAGTATGTACAAATATACATAACCAGGGTCTAAATAATCTTTTCTGACCTCATTTGTAAATCTTGAAAAGCGTCTGAAAAGCTCGTATGAAAAGCGTCACTTTAGATCCTACTTATGAAATATACTTTTATTTTGATCTGCCTACATGTAAAGCAAGAACTCTTCCGCTTGTAGCTTAATTATAACTTAAAAAGCTATGTTAATCGGTTGAATAAACATAAAAGCTATATCTGTAACTATTATAATTTAATGATCCAAATACCATACTTTGACTCACTAGGTGGTTTGGAAGAGAAGCATTCAACAAAATAACTTCTCGATCGTGTAGTGATAATTACATTGACAATCCAATACAGTAGAGTTTACACACTTTTTAAAGTCCGCATGTCCTTTTTTAATTACCAACCGTAAATAAAACCAAAGGACACTTCTTTGAAATATATATTTTCTTACTACTAAAGAATGTTTAAAACGTAAGCTGTCTTGGTTTGCTATAAAATTAAATTATGAAATTTAAAACACAATCATAAATTACAATAAAAAAGTTGAATTATTTCACTAAATATACTACAGAAAGGTATAGCGTAGAGCTCTTCTGTGACCTTCAATAGAATTTTCTTTGTAAACCGACGAACAATAGACGCCATACAATGGGACTCCGCGTGTCTTCAGGTAGAGGCTTTGTGTTATAACCTAGCAGACACTCTCATTTTACATTTATTTTTATTGTTCATTATCAACCTCGATTTATTCTGGTACTGCTAAATGCCTGGAACAATCTTTTTCGCTGAAATTTACTAAATATTTTAGTTTTACAATGCTTTTTTATGAATTATTAACAAGTTGTATTATAAATATTAATCAAGGAAAATTTCTAAAATCAAATTTGTCAGGTCCTGTAAAGTATTAAAAACCCGTATATTTTTTATCTTAAAATATTTAATGGTTACGCGTAGTTTTGAAACGATGGTTAATAAATTCAACTTTATAATTTGCTGTTAAACTTAACAGTAAAATCAAACTTGTAGTTAGATATTTATTACTGTAATAAGGCGTTGTGTTTTGATGGAACTCGTTCATATTTCATGAGAGGCTCGTTAGCGTCTAGGGAAAGAGTGAATTCCAACCAGCCCGTCAGCCGCATCGACAGGATCCCTCAAATCTTGATTTGTAAGACGGAATAACAGTTATGATTGGTTCGGAAAAGAATACATTAATAAATCTGTATGCGTAATATGTTTGACTCTGATCATTGTTAGAGGTTTATTTTGTCTGAATAAATATTTAAACTTTTCATTAAATACATGTAATGGAAGAATATTTTATACAACATGTAACATAATTAATCATAAAATAAAGTAAGTAAACCGTGTATTTTCTAATTTTCTTTATCTCGCTTTCATTTAGTAGGAGCAATGAGTATATATAACTCATATGTTCTAATCTAAAACTTTGTGATTCTAAAAAACCACTGAAGTATGCATTATATATATTTTTTATCTAATGATACATAGTTAGTAGAGAATTGATTTGATAAATAAATGGTTGTTATTAATAAATAACAATTCAAATAACTAGTATGGAATACCATTAAGTTAGCCTTTCATTGCATCGAAAGAGACAAAAGAATGCTAATGTAGTCGACTTCCATTGTTTAAAATCCGGGGTTCAAAGTGAAATGTACTTTTATATGGAGAAGCAGAAAACTTGTAATATTTTTTTAAGTAGCATTATTGTTTTAGACTATTTAAGACGTACATTTACTAGTTCAAGCAATTGTGTTTTGTAAAATTTTAGGATTAAATGCCTTTGTTTTTGTAGCATTAACTAAACTAAAATCATTAATTCTTTAACGATCTCTACTCCAATCCAAATATTGCACTATAAAATTAAGCACTCTATACTTATTAAACAGTGTCGGCCTTACGGGAGCAAATTAACACAATAAACTTCCACGAAGAACGAAATTAATTAACGTACAATTCGGTTATCCAGATACATTTTTAAACACAACAAAACTATAAAATCAAAAGATAACCAGTAAGCAATAACATCAAATTACACTTCGTTTAGTACATTTGAAAATGGTTTATCAAATAAAGGGGATATACGCTTGTTAACCCTTGCCGCCATGCAACTCAACACGCTGGCACCTACGCCACGCGGGACCTACTGGCAATACTGGCAGCGGGACGAGAGTTCGTCAGCACGCTGACCAATCAGCGAGAGCAACTAGACTGGTCATGTTGACTTCTGCACCCGAACGATTACTCTGGGCGTAACCCAAACAGCTTCAGTCACAATCGGGTGACACAATCGGCCGTTCTGGGCCACAGACAGTGTCGTCAGCATAACGGTGATCTTTTGCTGCATGGGGCTTAGTGGAATATCTAAAAGACAATTGCCGAAACTCACGTAGACAAAAGACGAACACCATTCTTCAAGTATGTGTTATTAAGTTAAAAAAATACTTAATGGTTATGGTGGTGTGAATCAATACTTATTTAATACGCTGAAGGGTTTTTGTGTTGAGAACTCCTACTACAATTCTCAAAAGATTCTCAAGTTTTTGTGGTCGTTGGATAGGGCTTGGTCTGCAGTTGTTTCCACAAAAAATTTAAATTGATGTCAACTAAAATATATTAATTTTGGATCCTTTAACGTCTATGAATCTATAAATCTGTAAAATCTAAAATTGCAATATATATTACCAGTACCAAAAATGAAACTTTGTAACACCCTTTAACAAATATTTTATAAAAGCAAAGTAAGTTTACATATTCCTTTAACGGAATATGGATAAGACTGTTGTAGGAATGCAAATGAAGGCCCGCTAATTTATCTCGATTCCATTTAGAACAAAAGACTGCTAACAATGGAGACGGTTCACAGAATGTCTGCAGCCTTACTTCCTCTGTCTTCCTTGAGCGTTGTTATAAAGCGTGCAGACTACAATTCTATTACAGTTCGAATTTCTTAGTTTTCATATTAGATAATATTTTGTAAGGATAAATTTGTATTACGAAAAAATAGTGTAAAGAGCTGAATGGTAATTCTAAAGATATTTTCTGAAATATTTATTATTAAATATGTTTATAAATCATTTGCCAAATTAGAAGAACTTACAAGTAATTTTCATTATTACATGTAATTTTAAAGTATTGCAACCTATTGCAATAAGTAAAACTTTATTCTCTTATAAATCTGATTTTTATGATATAGTAACCTATTATAACAAAATTACTTTGGAATATTGAAAATTGGTGTATTGCATGTTGGTTTAGAGTAAAAACTAATTTCCGCTCCATAATTACAACTAGTTTTAATTTCCCTTACTCAAAACTAACACGGTAGTTTATTCTTGTCAACTGAACAAGTTGCCAATTTTATAAAATTTAATCATTACAGTACTCACATTATAGCTAAAGGAAATGGAAAAATCTATCTTTATACATCATTATTTTTTTTAAATTGAAAAATTCCCGATAAATTTGTTACGATCTTTTATATTCTCTATTTTAAATTTTTTACCAGAGTTTAATGGCCCTTTCTTGAGGTGTAATTTATTCTTTCCGTTTAATCTAGATCTGTCGATTACAGAGCGGTTTTGAATGGGTAATTTATATAAAATTGTAACATTGTTACATCTTTTATTATTTTATTTACCCATATTTAGAGATTGAGGCACATTATAAATATTTTAAAACAATCATTTTTTCTAAATTTTAAAATGCAAATATAATTTTAGTTTCACATCAATCAATTACATATTGTTTAGAAATTGTAAGTCAATTGTCGGAGAATAAATTTATCACATAAAAGTTAATTCTTAACGAATCAATTAAGTTTAATAATTAGTCACACCGTAGTGTTTAAATAATGCCTAAGTGGAATAATCCCAATCAATTAATAGTTGAGTGACGTATTTAAGTAGATTGAATTCAATAGTTAAATCGCCAGCCGGCGCCATTATACTGGGCTACCTAGGGCTGTGGACTTTGACCTGGATTACAAAGCATTATCCTGCACAAAGGAAGCCCCGTACTTTGAGGCACCTGATTATTAATTTCCTTCTCTTCAGTCAGATAATCTCCAGCCGTTCCGGTTTAATTATTACAAAAGTGATTAATAATTTCGGGACACAAAGTGAGGAACATTTTATAAATGTTCAGAAACGTGTAAGCATGTAAAAAATAAAATTTAAAAAATTGGTTTAGTGTTAAGTATATTCAATAATGGTTTTATATGAAACAAATGTGTAAAATCGTACCAAAATATGGGCCATGAATGTTGCTCAAATTTCACACAGCCAATTTTTTAACACTATAAATAAGTTTATTACTTAAGGTGTAAAATTGATTTAATTTTCTTATGCCTTAAATATTTTTTCGTTTCTTTATTGGCATTTTAGTATTGTGTACCTTGGAATAAAAAATAAAAAAAAATAAAAAGTAAGGATGACCTGTATTTTATGAAAATTTGGTATTGCCAAAATTCTAGGCTTTGGTGAAAACGTTTATTTTTACTACTTTAAGATTTAGAGAATTTTAGGTTTACAGTACAGTAGAATCCCATTTATTTCCAGATTGTAAAGAACAAATTTTTCACCAACCACAAATAATACATTTTTAACAATGGTTTGATGTATGCACCATCGTCTACTTTTATGCACCTTAAGCCTAACCAACCTCTCGGCACAACATAGTAAAGTTAAGGGAGGTGGTTAGTACTGTATCCAAACTTCATAATGTTACAAAAATTATAATTATTGAAAAATTCTAAAAAAAGGAATCCAAAAATTGAAATTCAATTGATTAATATTTTCATATGACAAAAAATGTACAAAGGTAGGCTGCATATGTAACTTACAAATATGCTCTAGGTGAGTTAAATGAGGGAATTTCAAATTTCCATTTACAATTTGCTCTTACATTTAGTCAAAATACTTTTTCTGGATTTTTTACATTGCATGAAATAGAAGCAGAATTTAACAATCAAGTAATATAGAATAACAACCCTTCATAAAAATGAAAAATTTTTGAAGTCTATTCGGTTAGCAGTTAGCCGTTTATGGCTAGTTAGGACACTGCACCACTAACAATGGAATTCCTAGTCAATTAGTACTGTCTATGGTGGTGGCAAGGCTCAGGGACACTAACATCTAATTACTGTACATTATAAGTACACAATATAATACGGAAATTTGCTACAGAGTTATTCAGCATAATAAATTTTACTTTTAAAGTACTTTTCATTGTAATTTTTGTTTGGTTGTACGAGTCATCCTCAAATGTTAGGTTGAAATTTCCACCAGTCATGATACGTGATTGCTTGGAACTAAAGAGACAATTAATTTTACTTATATTTCTATTCACTCGATTTAAAAATCTTATGAAGACAAATTGAAAACATTTATCCATGAAATATTGAATTTACACGCTAAGTTGTAATAAAAACAACAAGAATAAATTGTAGTGGTTGATTTTTTTATTTTTATTAATGAAGTTACAAAGATTATTTTAATGTCACATTTAAAAATGTTTTTATTACAACAATAGTTCGTCCACATAGTTCACCTTTAAATTAAATATACTCGTCGCCGTTGAAGATTCATATCTTCCATTTTAAGATGGTAACCACAGACCTCTGTAGTTACCAAAAACAAAATATCAACTGACTCCTAACATCGGGCTGAAGAATTAAGCCTATTGATAGGAATCCACTTTTCAGAGTTTTTCTAAACTTCACTTAAAACCTGATAAAATGCTTTTTATTGAAACTACCACACAAAAATAAAATCATAGCCGTAACAATTCATTATAATTAGCTAAACCACTTAACCTTGTAGGTAAGATATTTTTATTAAGTAAATAGATTGAATAAAAGCTGAAAAATGTTTTGATAAAAAGAAGGTAGAAGTTTTGCTTCCGTTGGAATTCCAAACACCAAAGACTCCGTGCTTCTCAGGAATTGCTTTAGGGCTCCTAATGAACCAATCTGTCTCTCTTCTGCTAACTTTTGACATATCTTTCTTTTATTGAAAAGAGTGCAGTTTCATATCATCATGTTACCTTAATAAAATCAGATGGATTTTTATAAATATGGTAGCTATGATTAAATATTGAAAATAGTCAAATTAGAATAAAAGGTACTATTTCTTTTAAAAATGAAACTATTAACTAATATAAATTATACTACTATTTACAAAAAAATATATTAATTTTTCAAATAAGGTAAAATAGATTTTTTTCTATTTTTGTTTATTTTTTAAAGATTATTATTTAAAATGTCTGTGTAATTTTAACTATGTTTACATTATTTGTTTATTTGTAAGTCTCCAATATAATATCAAACACTATGGAGAGCAGCAAGATGCGTGTTTTCCCGAGAATGGATTGCGCTCAAATCTGATTAAATGCACTTTCACTCTGTTTATTTTTTTCAATTTTTCACAATTACTGGTTGATGTGACAACGGAGTTTGGTATTTTTTTATATAACCATGTTTATTCATATTGGTGGAATAAAGTCAATATTTCATATTTCAGTGATCAAAAGTTCTAAATTTTCTGTTTTTCACTGAAAATATGATAGGAGCTATGCAGTTTATATTAATTAAACTCTAGCGTAAGGGATGCAATTTTTAAACAGATTGTAAATCTTTGGAAAGATATCTTGCAATACTGTCTCAGTTGTTTTGATCGCCCACCACCTTGTACTCTGCTCTCGGCAGCTCCGTGGCCGTCACTGCAGTGTAGGAGATACTTCAGCCCACGCCGCCTAACACAGGCAGACAAAAGCGGCCGACGACGCTGAATAATTTATCGTTCCTTCACTTGGGTGTAATTAATCCCTATCAACAAGTACACAAGTGGAAGTTTTGTCACGGAATCTGTTGTGAATACATCAACGGTTCCAAGTATTTTCGTTTGTTACGAAGTTGCTTAAACATGGCAAAGTAAATTGTTTCAAAATAAGCAACATTAACGGTCGTACTTTAAACCCTCTTTTAGTACTTAATTCAAATAGATTAAACTTTTTGGTGTATCACTAATAATTAGTTCAAACTACTTTTATTTGATAATTGCTATATCTCAAACTACTACTGATAACTTGCAATATCTTAGCCTATCATTTCTGTTTTCAGTTAGGGTGGAGCGACGGACAAAAATTATCACTTTTGCTTCCTATGTTTATCTCATGTTTTGCTCTGGCATTTGATGGTCGGTTTATTATTTGTAAATTTGTTTTGTCAACAAAATAACTAAAACCTAAGAGAGTAATATTGTATTGTAGCATTCACAGCATTTAAATTTAAATGTTTCCTATTTTTGAAATTGAAGAATAAAATGGTACAAAATCAATAAAATTGAGGCAAAAAAAAAAAAACTTATACTGCCATGCTGCTCAGCTTTCAAGACCTTTAGAAAATTGCATTTTCTTTGTTATCTTTTACTAATGGGATATTTAATTTAATGGTAAATTTTCATTTCCACCAACGGCCAATTGACGAATACATTTCATTATGTTTAAATCTTGTTGTTACATTTTATATTTGAATACTTTTGTGTTTACTCCATAATGTCTTATTTGTACTACAAAGTCGAGTTGCGTGGCGTGATGGTAAGTAGTTATTGACATGTTGAGAGAGATTGTATCAACTGATAAACCCGGAGGTGATTGTAGACTCGGTGACGTCACAAGGCATGGGTCACGCCACGTCACGACTGTAGCGTCATGCGACGCCGGACATGGCGTTGGCTGCTGGGCCTTAATGGCGCCGTGGATGGTCAGGATTATATCAACTGATAAACCCGGAGGTGATTGTAGGCTCGGTGACGTCACAAGGCATGGGTCACGCCACGTCACGACTGTAGCGTCATGCGACGCCGGACATGGCGTTGGCTGCTGGGCCTTACTGGCGCCATGTGTAGTCAAGGCGTTACTTTGAATCTACTAATATTAATTTTGATGTTTTATATTCCTTGTACAAAATTTGATGGGTTTGGACCGCTTACGCAAAAAGTGCTTATGTGAACCTAGTACAAATCTCCTTAACAAAATGCCTCTGGCGTATGAGAAAAAAATGTCTTCAGTGACAAAACTAGTGATTCTTGATAATACTGGATTGGTATTTTAAGATATGTTTAACTAAGGTAGACCGCATGATAAGTTCTAAGTGCAATAAATTGCCTTTCCAATGATTTTTTCATGAATAGTGTAATCCACAAGTTCAAATACTAGTATGTCAATAATGCAGTCAATTAGTGTTTACCATAGGAAATTTTTGGGGTAGTTTTGATTTCTTTTGTTTCTTATGTTTTTTGGGGTGCTGAATCCGAATCTGAGGTTTGCTAACAAAATTTCTTGACGGAACATTGTCAAAAATGGAAAAAATGTGAAAATTTTGAATTTTTTTTGTAACTTTTTGCTTATAACTCAAGAACTGTTAACTTTTCGAAAACAACGTACATTATTAAAATTAAAGTACACAAAATTTGCTACAAAATGCACCCCCTATTTGTTATTCTCCGATGAACCGTTTGGGCTCCAGGGCTGTTTGAATATTGAATTTTAGCGAATTTCCCTACACGATAGTAGTCATGGTGAGACCTAAGCCCAAGACCATGTTACTTTTTCGTTTTAAGGTCCCCCGAAGCCAAAAACACCGTTCGTTCAAACTGATATATATGTATATATATTATACTCGCCTGCGGCTCGATGGGGGCTCCGCCCCCATGCCCCGTTAGGCAGTGAATATCAGTGAACACGATAACTTTTGAACCGAAACTCCGATTTTGATTAAATTTGGTACAGGGGTGTAAGGCAGCATTTACTTGATTGAGTTCGCAAACCAGAATGATCGGACAACATTAACGGGGTTTTATGGGGTTTTAATAAGGTAAAATTTTGGTTTTTGGCTTTTTATGACCTTAGTTTATAAAATTCATCAAATTTAACCTAAACCATTTACAAGAGCTCAAAAAACAAACAATTTGGTATTTTGAATTTTTGAACTAGCTTATATGGTTATAGAGAAAATCCAAATAAGTTTTCCATGGTTTTCTTATGGGAAATGAACAATCTTGCTTATTTATTGACATAGATTTATAAAATTTATGTGCATTCATTAGAAAAAGTATATCCTTTATTTACTTGCAAAATCTATATGGCGACAGACCTATATACTTTCCCCCATCAGGTTTATGGTGATTATAAAAATAACAGAAATTGATCAAATTTGGTATGCACATTCGTTATGCAAGTTTTAACTTATATTTGCTTACAAACCCATATGGTAATACTTCCCGTCGCAGCAGACCGGCCTATACTTAGCGAATTACTTAGGTAATAGCTTATTATTCCCTATGGGAAAATTGCTAAAAAACCTACGTTCTCACCCCAATGGTTGAATACACTGGCTGCTGCGACGCGATCTTATTTTATTTTATAAGTAAACTTTTCAAAATATTCTGCCAATATAAAATGTTACTCGTTTATGCCTAAGTGAAGGTCTACACTTAAAATCAAAGTCAAGGTCTACGTTAAAACTTGCATAACGAATGTGCATACCAAATTTGATCAATTTCTGTTATTTTTATATTCACCATAAACCTGATTGGGGAAAGTAAATAGGTCTGTCGCCATATGGATTTTGCTAGTAAATAAAGGATATGCCTTTTCTAATGAATGTACATAACAAATTTTATAAATCTATGTCAATAAATAAGCAAGATAGAGGGCTTTGTTGATTTCCCATAAGAAAACCATGGAAAACTTATATTTGGATTTTCTCCATAACCATATAAGCTAAATCAAAAACTCAAAATACCAAATTGTTTGTTTTTTGAGCTCTTGTAAATAGTTTATGTTAAATTTGTTAAATACTATAAACTAAGGTCAAAAAAAGCCAAAAACCAAAATGTTACCTTTTTAAAATCCCATAAAACACCGTTAATGTTGTCCGATCATTTTGGTTTGTGAACTCAATTAAGTAAATGCTGCCTTACACCCCTGTACCAAATTTAATCAAAATTGGAGGTTCGGTTCAAAAGTTATCGTGTTCACTGATATATACATATGTATAATATATATACATATATATCAGTTTGAACGAACGGTGTTTTTGGCTTCGGGGGACCTCAAAACGAAAAAGTAACATGGTCTTGGGCTTAGGTCTTACTGTGACTACTACTGTAAGAGCGTATTCCCTATAGGGAAATTAGCTAAAACTCCAATATTCAAACAGCCCTGGAGCCCAAACGGTTCATCGGAGAATAACAAATAGGGGTGCATTTTGTAGCATACTTTGTGTGTACTTTAATTTTAATAATATACGTTGTTTTCGAAAAGTTAACAGTTCTTGAGTTATAAGCAAAAAATTACAAAAAATTCAAAATTTTCACATTTTTTCCATTTTTGACAATGTTCCGTCAAGAAATTTTGTTAGCAAACCTCATATTCGGATTCAGCACCCCAAAAAACATTAGAAACAAAATAAAACAAAACTACCCCAAATTTCTAGCGAGGGGAACTTTTGAATACAAATATACTGGATTACAAGGAAACATTATGGAAAAGAAACAGACACTATATTATTACAAGTAGTTTTGGGATATACCTCGTTTCACCCAGAGCTGATAATTTGACCGGTTCACGTGATAATTACTTACAAATGGTTGTGAGGGGATTTAAATAAAGCAATGAAAATCAAATGGCTATTCTGTTCCTTATAGGAAACACATATTATTTTAATAATATTATTCTACGTCTAACAATGTATATGAAAAATTAACATACATTAATTAACATTTTAGCAAAAATTAAAGTATTAAGGTTGATAGAATTTTAGAATGTAGCGATCTCGGCAAAGAGAGTAAAGAGTGGTCGATAGTTGATGAGTCGAAATTTGTACAATGGCCGCCTAGCTGTGAATTGATGTAGGCGCGCAACACATGTAACCCTAGTTTGTAAAATTTTAAATTTCTGTAACATTATTTATTTTTAATACAGTAAACTCATCTCCCTTCGTTTTATGTTTTACCGAGGAGTTAAAATTTAGTATACATTAGGCTTAAAGTATAAAAATCGTAAGTGCTTTTGCACCTTTTGCAGGCGTTTATTAAAAGTATCATCATTATACTTGTTGTAAATAAACAGTAATAAGGATATCGAAAAATATTTTGATATATTTATGGTAACCTAACACGTTTGAAATGGGAAATGCTTTTAACTGACGAGTGCCTTAAAAACTTTTTATAGTAAACTCTAAATTTAAATAAAACAGAAGCTGTGCTAAACCCAACTGAATGCCGACATTAATCATTGTCGGCGCGGCTGCGGCGGCGGCGCCGGGCAGGTCGGCAACGTTCGGTAATGTTCGGTAATGTTCGGGCCGCACATTTTAACGAGTCTCACAACTCAGCGCGCAACACTGCCGCTAAGTGGTCCAGGCTTCAGTAATGGCGGCGTGAATTATTAACGACCATGAGAGTCTTGGACGCGTCATTCAGAGAGCTGCTAATTGATCTCTTCCATTAACAAGAGTAAACATCTTTATCTCCCCTCTCTAAAACTTATAAACATTTGTCGATCCATTAATTTAACAATATTTTATGATGAAAGTACAGTAATTTACTATTGCATAAACGCTGTAGTAACTGCGTTTGTTAAATTAACAAATTTATTTTTAGATAATAAACGTTTAACCGGATGAACTACTCGACGTGAAGGGACTCCTCATACATGAACATGAGTGGTGCTACCTCACTATATTGATAAAATGAGATTGCAATGGTGAAAGATTACTTTAGAAGGACGCGTCAGCTCAACTACAAAATTTTAGAGTTGATTTCTCGCATAATTTGTAGATATCTTTTCGTTGGTAAACTTCTTCAGACGAATAATAAACTAATAATCTGTATTTTAATTTCCCATAACAGTTGCATTAGTTTTTTTTTTTTTTTTTTCTGTGGTGCTCTAGTTGTATGTTTTTAACAAGGTCTTTACGCCAGACATAGAGCAAGGGCTTAAAAAAAATAATGTGTGGGGGGGGGGGGTTTAATTTAATCATATAATATTTTGCTAAGTGACTTCAAATTAGAGCTACCGATCTTTTGTTCATTCGGCTCCATAAGTGCAGAAGATGAGTTCTCCTAGTTAAATGGTAAAATTATTAAGTCCCGTTCTATTAGAACTCAAACTATTTCAAAAAGAAAAATCACTTAACGAAATTCATTTCGATTGAATATTTTTAGCTTTACTACAGGAACTCCATTTGCAGTTGATTTGCAGATAGTTCTATTTATATTTTCTCGTTATTAAAAATTTGAAATAACTAGGTTATTTTAGTTACCCGTCAAAGTCATAAAATATATATTACAATGTTTGTTTTCTTTCTTTAAATCCCTGAGGGCTTTGACTATTATGACTCATCACTTTTCAATTCAATTTATTTATAAACAGATTATTACACTTATGGTGATTATTATGCTTCATGGACACTCTTAGTACAGAAGAAAATTATTATTATTATTACTGAATTATTTTTATAATCACATAAGCATGAGTGAAATTTGTAACGTTTTTACAGAGAATGGTCCAACCCTGTTATTTTATTTTCTTACGTCGACCTATTATTAGAAAGCATTTTAACTACTGCTCAATTAAAACGACAACTAGATTAATACTATTTATTATACATAGACAAAAAAGGTTCACGAATTTACTATCAGAAGCTTCTGTTGATAAATAAACACGAGCAGTGTGAGAGATCTTGTATAGCGCTCCTTTCCTGGACACGACAAGACAAAAGGCAGCATACAATAGACGTTGCTCCGGCCGAGGGGTGTTGTATTACTGCCGTCCCACTGACACCTGCACTTTGGCTTTGTTTTTGGTGTTTTTGTTGAGGCCGCAAAAAAGTATTGATCAGACACAGATATTTTATCATTCGCTTTACTAATAAAACCATACTAAAACATGTCTACTATTTATATTACGGCTTAAATATTTTTAATAAGTTCTTATTAATATAATAAAGAAGATTCTATGTATATACAATAATGCGAAAATATTAAGTTTTTGTTTGCCAGTTAGTAACGTTAAGTCACATCGATAAAATAACATTGCAGTCATTTTTTTTTTTTTTTTTTTGTAATTCTGTCGAGAATGAATGATTATTAACTAAGTGAATGGTATGGCATAGTACTAACCACCGAACTGTAGAATCAAAGATATTTACTTTAATACTTATTATAGTTTTATACATCATTAACTTGCATATCATATAATTCGCATATGAGGACTACCATAGTTATCATGACATTTTTAAAATTAACATGACAACCATTTTTGAACATTAATATTTTAGTGCGCTAACATATTTCGACTATTAATAAATTTATAATATGACTAAACATGTATATGACTTATTTATTTTATAGGAGCTTGACACAATTCTAGTCTAAACATGTCAATGCAATACAAAATATGTTCAAAAAATGACCTCACGTTAAAAAAAAACTGTTAATTCATTAATTTTTAAATTTATAGATTGCATTGTTATTTTATAAAATGTAAGCAAATGTGTTGTGTGTGTTGTTTTTTTCATGAATCTATTATTTTATAAATACATTTGATATATATTAACTTAATAGAGTTAAACCATTGGGTCTGAAATTTAGAATTTTCATAAAAAAACGGTAAGGAAAATTCATGAGTGAGTTTATATGACTTTTTTATATGAAATACTATCAACTGAAGAATCTTTTCGAATTTATTTTAACTACCATAACAATTGTACATTGATGCAATGAAATAATAGTTATTTAAATAACTGTTTTATTAAACTTAGTGTTAAATTTGGATTTTTCAAGATCATTTAGTAAGATATTAAATAATGATATCCTAAGTATCATATGTTCCTATCAGTATCAATTTTTCAAAAGACGAGAGCGCCTGAGCTTTTAAAGTGGCTTCCCGCTACGCAACTCAGCGACAAAATCTAATTCCATAATGATGTTTGCCGATGCTCTTATCTTCCCCGAACAGTCAATGGAGTGTTATGTCAGATACAAGATAAAATATTAAATTTACAAGCAATTTCCTTTTAAATTTTTGTTTCTCAGAAAATTAGGCTGTATAGTTTATTAACACTGTTCCACAACCTACAAGTTGATTAACCGAGAGGTGTTTGTATGTATATTATTTTTATACAGAATGTAAAAAAAGTCTGGAAACAATAATACCTTTCAAATTGTTAAAGTAATGAAACTAAAACATTGCAAATTTATTTTGAGTCTCAACGTTTACTTCCTAAAGTACTTATTGTCCTTGAACCCCCAAAGCGAGACGGTCCAAAAGGAGACAGAACAAAACTCTTAGATGTGATCATAGGTCAGTATTTACATAAAATTAAGGGTCTCTATGAATAGAGAACAATGCTGCAAACCCGACCTAAAAGGGAAGACCGAGTCAAAAATGGTAGCCAATCAAACTTTGCATTAAAACCACATTGATGAAAAATGCAATAACTAACGATACACTAGAACATTTGAAGTCGGGTTTGTGGCAAATTGCTTATGATGTAATGCCCTTTAAAATGTTACAATATGGCATAGGGCTACGAAGTTTTTCTCAAGACTACCCTAGTGGAATTCGTCCGGGAAACTGCATTGGCCTAAGTAATATGATACATAATTTTTAAGGGCTTTGAATTTTTTACCAATTTTCTCAAACCCGATCGCTAAAGGTCGAGTGTATTGGGTTATTTTATTTTTTGTTTTGTTTTCTGTAATATGATTTTAATGCAAAGTTTGATCGCCTGCCATTTTTGACTCAGTCTTCCTTTTGAGATCGAGTTTGCTGCATTGTTCTCTAATCATAGAGACTTTTAATTTGATGTACATATTGCTTGCCTTTGCTTATATTTATGATTTTATTCTGACTCTTTATGGATTGTCCCCCCTTGAAGGTTCAAGGACAATAAGTACTTTAGGAAGTGGGCTTTGAGACTCAAAATCAATTTGCATGGTTTTAGTTTGATTACTTAGATACTTTTAAAGGTAATTCATCGTTTCCATACTTTTCCATCTTGTATATTAAGAACCCTCAGCTGGGCGAAATCTATTGTCTGCAGCCTTTTGTAGTTTATACACAATGTTAACATTATTTTATTGTCAATAATAACCACTCGCAATGCTTGTGAACAATAGATAAATTTATTTATCAATTAATTTATCAATACGTTAATCAATTAATTAATTTCTAGAAATAATTTAAACTACAAGTAGTGTTGATTAATATCAAAATAATCACCGTCAGTCATAAACAATATAGATATGCTAACTCATTCTAAATTAATAGGATTGCAATGTCATTGCAGAATTACTTTGAAACTTTGTTAGGATCATATGATCCTGACAAAGTTTAAACGAAACCATAGGCGAGCGATTTCGAAAGGCAGGGATATAAAAAGTTTGCTTCGGGCAGAAAAAAGGTATTTTTAATATTTGAAATGGAGTTTGAAAAAAAAATAGAATGATATTATAAAATAAAACTCAATTATAACTACCTTTTAACCAAGAATGTTGAAGTTCCAATGCCATAAACAATAATATTTGATTACGTATTGTTTTGATATATTATAAATCCATAATTTCCTTTCGTATTTTTACTTTTTCGCTTTATCACAAATATATATAAACAAACATAATTTCACAAAGACTCTAAAACTGTAACTCGCTTTAAGATATAAGGGTTTGAAACATTGGTTGTTCTCGAAAATTGGACAGCACCAATAAGCTTTGACGGCTCCTAGCCTCAGGCGTTGCGATTTCTTTTATAAAAGAAACTAAAAGCAACATTTTAACGATAACATTTGCTTCTTTTAATATTAAAGAAATAAAAATAATTAAAATGTATATACAGTAAATGTAGTAGTATAACGCTTTATAACGTTATTACTTCATTTATAAGATTTATTTCAATATTAGGTTTGCTTTCAAAACCCACGAATAATACAGTTTTCTTTTAATACAGCTTTTGATAAAGTTTTGTCTGACGGGTTTTTTATTTTGACAAATATTGCATGAATATAAATTCAGAGAGATTATTTAAATATAGAGATTATAATTTAGAGAATATTCAAAGGCAGACTATAGATTCTTATCAATTCTTAGATTCTTATTTTATTTGTTCAAAAGATATAGTTTTAACTATGATGTTTACCGTACAAAATATATTTTCAATGGTTTTAACTTTAAACTTATCAACCGCTTTAGTACTAACTGTACGACTGCACTGAAGTATAAATTTTAATTGGGAAGTTAATACGCATATTTTATATGTTCTTATCACGAAGTATTTTATTTTCATGTTCATTGGGTAAGTCAGAGGCGTAATGGTTTGTGCACTGAACATCTGGACCATGGCAGCGATGTCATGCAGGTTCGAAACTGCGTTCTGCCAGGAATTTTTTATCGGTACCATTCAACTTTAATGTAGCGGCTCATTCCCTTACTTTGTCCAATACGATCTACGCACAAATCACAAATCAATAGTCCATATAGAAATTCCAAACTAAAGAAAAAAAACCTGTCAATCTTTATATTATTTTTTTAATAAAAAATATTTTTAATCTCGACAATACTTATGAACAAATGTAAATGTTTACGTTTACACTTAGCACGTCATCTCGTTATCTTACATGTAAAATAAAAATATAAGAAAATAACAATCTTGGTAAAACTTCTCAAATAGCGCTATGTAATACAAAGTTATGTGAAACAGAATCATAAATACGTTTTTGAAGCAAGGTCGCAGTAGCTAAGTGGTATTTCAGAATTCAAACTACGTCTTCAGCGGATACAACGTGACCTGATGAGTTTGCTACGTGACATTGTTGCGTATCAGGTTGGCCAAACTACCGCGATTAAAATACGCAACGAATCCTTCAATTTGTTTCATAATTTAAATTTCAAATATTGAGTTCCTTAAAGGAGAATAGTTGATTTTTTTATTTGCAATAAGCAAAAATATCAAGAAGTAATGTAAGTGATTACATAATTTACAATTATTAATACAAATAATATCAGTGGATTAACTGTTCTTCGTACGAGGTCTGAGTTTTTTACGAATTATATACTTTAATTTGATGCACAAATACAATATAATACCTACCGTTGCCTTTCCATCGTAAAAACTTATTCCTATAATAACAACGTAAAATGTTGATCCATAACACCATTACGTAATAGACTGTTGGAAACTTAAATCAGGATCTACAATACACCAGCTGCCCCACAAGTCCGTCTCCCCTGTTGTTTCAACAAAAACATTAATTTCATAATCATATCAAATTTATATAAATTTTAGTTATTTGTCCATAGTGTGAAATGAGCTTATTTATGAGTGAATGATAATATTCACCCTCGTTCACAAAACGTCATTTTAAGACATTTTTATTCTTGAGTATTTTTTATTTTACTGGATAGTTATGAAGATAGAGGCGATGAAATTGTTCCCAATGTTATTCTTGTGGGAAAAAAATGAACTTCAATTGCAACTAGCTACCCATTTCATTGGGTTTAGAGAAAAATGAGAACGCAAAGGTCTTAAATAATGCATTCGATGATTTGACAAAAGCGTACAATAAATAAACAGATATGGGAGGGTTACTATTTAAAATGTTCAACTTACACCACGATTTTGGGGGAGGGGTTTTACAGTTTTAATAAATCGAAATTTTCCTCTTTTGGTCACAAAGACATCCCCAGTTAATAATTGTTACAGACAAATCAGGGAGACCTACTTTTGGGACACCCTGTACAGCTGTCTGTCAATATGAGTCTTCCACAACAAACTGAAAATTGGAGAGTTGAAATCTAATTAAAATTACTTTATCCAATCCATTAAAAATGTTCCATTTTTCTGACGAATTGACTAAGGATCGTAATAGGAACAAATATATCTTTGTTTAAAAAAATTATTGAGATATTTAAAATGATGAAAGTATGAGTATTATTGAAAAATAAATGTAACGTCATATTCATAAAAAATCAAACTCTTTACAGTGAGAAACAAGTGATTTGTATATAACAACATAAACATAATATTATAACAATGTATCAACCAACATTAGTTTTAACATAAAAACGTAATAATTCTTTATTTTATCAGTTTCTTATTTAATTCTTGTTTATGTTTATGGACTGTCAATTGTTTTACTGAACAAAGTATTTAATTTCATTTTTACTCAGTCCATAACAGAACACAAAACTGTCAACATAAACTTTTTTTGTAAAAGAATACAATATGTGCAAAGATATTTTCTTAATTACGATTTTTTAATCATACTTACAGTATATATCTAAAACAAAGTGCTACTGTTTTGATTCCGCCTCTGTACTCAGCATTATCGTGACAGATCTCATTTTTACCATCGTGGAACAACATCAATTAAATAAATTGGATTAGAGGTTCAACTTGAGAGGTGGTGATCTCCATGTTCATAATAAATAACAAGAAGAAACCCCTAAATATAATAACATTTTAATACAAATAACTGCGACGAAGAATAATTTTATATATCATAATTTCTTATTACAAAATAAAATTCGAACAACATTAAACTTTTTAAGTACCCAGATGTATACTACAGTGTGAAAACCTTAACCCTTAAGAAACATAATGTTAGAGTACAAATTGTTACGTCTCAGTTATCATACATAAACTTAAAAAATGAGAACCAATACTTTATAATACCTCTACGCGGTAGTACATAATAAATCCCTATATATCGCTTAACTTAAGCTATGCTTTAAGACAGAAATGTAGTAGTCGTTGCAAATGACTTGAAAATATTTGACAGTTAACATACTTATATTACACACTTCTTTTTCACAGCTGTTTATATTCCTAAACATATATCAAACTCAATTGTAACTTATACTCATATTCAGTATGACAATGAAGCCTAAATAAAAATGCATTATTTTATGTGGATTGTGAATACTTAACATTAAAGCTCCACGGGAGGGGCTCACCAACGCTCTCAGGAGTTCAGAACAAAAACAAACTTGTGGAACCAGAAATTTAATTTAACCCAAAATTAACAGCAAAATTAACAACAGCAAAACAGAGGAAAATCGGGAACATCCAAGGTCCACAGTGATAGTGTTGTTTTTTTTTCCTGGCCAGTGTTTTCTGTGTGCAGTATTCTGGAATATGCGGTGTTGTTTTTCTTCTTTTCACCAGCTGTGACGCAACGTCCTAAAAAAGAGATAGGTGCCGTTGGTGAACCGTAACCGCATGACGTACAATTTTGATATCCGTGTTTCAAGAGAAATTATATCAATTCAGACTTTTCTACCTCGTGAGAAATGTGCTGTCATGCGGTGATTTAAACCGCCCAACGCATCATTTTGGGTGAGTCACGAGAATTTTCCAGTTTAATTCAGAAATATGTTCGATGCAATTGGATTTGGTCAGACGACCACGTTGCCAAAAATGACCAGTCTTCTGAAAAATACTGTTTTAGGCCAGAACCAGTGTTCTGTAAATTTTGTTTCATTGTTTCAAGCAAAGCAATCAATTTTGTTCTCCTTTTGAGACTGCATTTTGGGCCATCCACGCTTTTGCTCTCAGTGTTCAATTTTTGTTAGTGGGCTGAACACATGTTTTTCAAGTTCCTGTAATAATTAAATTGTTTCAGTGTTTGTTTTGCATTAAATATTGTTTGTTATTGCTCAGTGCAACTTTATATTGGCCACCCAGTGGTCTGATGGGGTTACTGTAAGTTGTAGAGTCAAAATAGGCTCATAGCCTAAATGGTGATGCTGCCAAGGTTTTCCTTTTATAACTCATTTTCCTGTTTAGTTTACTAGGGTTTTTGTGTTCTCAAAGTGGCCTAAGGCCCTGAGCTAGGCCTATGTAAAGTTTTATCAATTTTGGTTCATAATTAATGGATTAGGCCTAGGTTTTACTGTTGGTAGCACACCAGTTTGGGGTAAAGTGTCAGGTAATCTTAGGTCCACAATAATGTAGCCTTGGAGTTAAGGGGTGATTTATATTTTATTTTGAAGCCTCACTTTTGGCACAACTTTTAAAGGTAAAATTTTTAAATTCGGTCAGTAACTTTTTGAGATATGAGCCAAATAGAAGGGCAATGTCCGCCAAAACTGAAATTTTGTTGTGATGTTAAAAATGGAATTATTTTATGCTTTAAACCTGGTCAAATGTTTTCAACCTGTTTAATTTAGTTGTAGAATTAATATTAAGGTGTAGTTTAACTGTTTTTCATGTCTCAAGTATTTTGCTGTACTCACACCCCCCTGTTTAGAGATTTTCTGAGTAGGCCTATAGCCTATCTCATTTCTTTTTTGCTGTAATTTCTCCAGTCAAAGTAAAACTGTATGTCACACTTAAAATGTTTTTCTGTCACAATTTTCAAGAAAATTTGTAAAATTGATTAAAACTGAAAAGTCAGTATTTGTGGTTAGTAGTGGCAAATTGTCCAAACTGGAACAGTGGATATTTTTTGTGGCAATTTTACCTTTTGCACTGTTGACACTAATTGCCTACTGAATGTGTCTTCAATGGAAAAAATATTGGCAAATTTTGCGGTTTACCAGGGTCCAGCTGGGGACTTGGTCCCACCGACAATGCCATGCAGATGATGGTTCCGGCCTGGTCCGTCCGCCTGCCCACCTAGGGGACATACATGGCCTTGGTCCCCACTTGCCGGAGCTGCAGGCCGACGCTCTTCCTTCCAGTGCCATGACGCCATAAACGAACTACTGTGATATGCCACTCCACCAATGAACTGTGATATTTTGTTATTTATGTGTGACAGTATTTATTTATTTATTTGTAGTCTCTATGTTAGGTTAGTATCCCATTAGGAGCCCGCCCTGCGCCACAGGTCTCCGGGTGGAATTAAATTTTTTTCAACCTCAAAATTCGGCACGCCAATTCTTTTGTGTATTTTGTGTTTGTAATTTGTTATGTTTATTTATTGAAATTTATTTGTTGTTATTTATTTATTTATTTAATTTATCAATGCCAATTTTAAAGTTAAAGTTTCAGAAAGGGGGAAATTTTTTAAATACTGTTGTTCTTGAATTTTGAATATCGATATTCTGGTTGGCCAACCTTGGTGACATTGACTTCTAGTAAAAAAAAAATCCTTTGTTATCAAATTTATCACTGTGGACCTTGGATGTTCCCGATTTTCCTCTGTTTTACTGTTGTTAATTTTGCTGTTAATTTTGGGTTAAATTAAATTTCTGGTTCCACAAGTTTGTTTTTGTTCTGAACTCCTGAGAGCGTTGGTGAGCCCCTCCCGTGGAGCGCCTTGGGCAAGCACGTTTCCAAAGGTCGGGTGCGCTTCCGCGGGGGTGCGGTTCAGATGGTATTAAAATGATTTAATTTATCAATGCCAATTTTAAAGTTAAAGTTTCAGAAAGGGGGAATTTTTTAAATGCTGTTGTTCTTGAATTTTGAATATCGATATTCTGGTTGGCCAACCTTGGTGACATTGACTTCTGAAAAAAAATTTTTGTTATCAAATTTATCACTGTGGACCTTGGATGTTCCCGATTTTGCTCTGTTTTTGCTGTTGTTAATTTTGCTGTTAATTTTGGGGTAAATTAAATTTCTGGTTCCACAAGTTTGTTTTTTTTGTTCTGAACTCCTGAGAGCGTTGGTGAGCCCCTCCCGTGGAGCGCCTTGGGCAAGCACGTTTCCAAAGGTCGGGTGCGCTTCCGCGGGGGTGCGGTTCAGATTGTCACTTAACATTATCACTCAAGGATCTAAATTAATGTATGATTCCTATTAATATAACAAGATTTAAAATATACATATATTCAAACAATATTTGTCAAATGAAATAATCAAATGATACATCTGAAAAAATAACATACACTATACCTGCGAAAAATAAAATCACGAAATAAGCTAGAACTCTATTGGCTATAAGTAGTGTTTTATAAAATATTTTTAACACTTTATACGATGAGATGATCATAAATGCAGCGTATAATCTGATGCAGGAACGCCGTGTTATACATTACAGCGTCGCTAATGTGTCATTTGGGTCGGACGCCACTTCATGGAAAATGTAGCTTGCTAAAAGGTCCGCTTGGGCTTTAATGGAAGTGTAAATAGTAAGAATTTTAAAGCTTGTGGTCCAAAATGTCGATGGAGCGTTTTCTCTCCATAAACCTTTAAAAATAACTTAGCTAAGAGCCGTAGACTCATTTGAAAAAGAATATTTACTTGACCAATTTTTAATATATGATGGTTTCCCCTTACTAATTATTATGAAAAGATAGTTTTCTTTTCAATAAAAATTCCTTAGAGAAAATGTTTTGTAAGTAAAATGTATTAGTAGACGTTATTTTTGGTTGAGGATAAAAATTATTGCTTATTATTAAAAATATTGCCGAACGAGAAAGTTACTTCATATATTGCAAAGAGATGAAGCCAGCACAATTAATGAGGGTTCGTGGGTGAAATTCTGGCAAAGTTAATTAAAAACAGATGGAAGTATAATTGAGACTCCATGTGTGCGCTGATGAAGCCTTCAAACGAATAATTGGACTGACCACCACTTAATTGGTCCCCGCTAACCATTTTTGGCAAAATCAATTGCACGGAAAATCCAAAATACTTATTTTATATGAATAATAATTGAAATAAGTTTTAAATTTTTGTCTTAACGGCTTTTAATTTTAAAGTATTAAAATAGGGATTTTACTATTTCTTATCAAATAGCTAAAGCTATTTTTACTTTAAAATATACGCTTTTTACATTAATTATCAATAACGTTAGGAGATTAAGAACAAAATATAAAAATTGCAGGAGGTTGGCATTATTTTTATGGACATTAGATGATTATATTCTGACACGTTTTCCTGGCTTTGTTTCCTCCAGAACAGTTTATCACATAACTTCGGGGGGACCCCTTTTTTTAGATCATCTGGGTTGGGCCCTTTCAATTTTGAGAAGGACCTTTTATTTTCTTGTCTTCTTATTTTTTGCCTTTGATGGCCCGATGGTTACCGGCGCAAGCCCCTTAATCTGCGATGTGGTCGACTGCATATAAAATAGAAGAAAACACAAAAGACCAAACATTAAGGGAAGAAGAGAATCATCTGAATTGCGAAAACATGTTTTCATGAATATGGTGACCTTTTTAAGTCATCTAACCCCTGCTAAATTTAAAAAATGCAAAATTTGATCTATACTTTTTATAAAATTGTGTTGACGAAATAAGTAAATTTTACATACCAAAATGGATGACTGGCGATTGCTAGCCTAGATATCTCACCTGAAAAGAAAAAGATAACTACCGATTATTATTTCATAGTGTAAATCAAACATAAATATACTACACTACTTATAGCTTCTACAATAAATATGTACTTATATAAATAATAATTTTACTAGAAATGTTTATGACCAGTCTGCGTTAAACATTTTCAAGTTGTGTCAATGACTCGTTGTGCCATTTAAAAGGTAGAAATTTATGAACCTTGGTACAAATTAAATTCATATTTAAACCTCCTTTAAGAGCTTTCACTGAGGTCTTTTTAAGGTCGTACCATGTCTTTTTAAGCAACACTTCACTAGTTATTAAAAGTATCAGCATTTTTACAGAAAAATCTAATAAATTACATATACTCATAGATCGGTTTGTTATTTTCTTGAAATGGAAAAGAATTACTAATCAAATTTGTATTTTTAAGTTCAATAATTTTTTCATTACTATTCCTAGTGGAAAATTTGTTGTTTGGATAAGTAAAAATAAAAAAATAAAAAAACCACATCTAATTATATTTTTCACATGTATTAAGCACTGCAACAATATCATTAAGGATCCTTTGATTTATGTTATAGAAACGTAATTCTGTTATTATAGCTCCAGTATACAAAGCGATTGTTGTGGAGGTTGCATTTAAGCGCCTACATCAGAACCGTATCATATGATATGCTGTCAACATGACGATAACATGTAACGCTCGTCATGCAATAGGCTCTGCCCACCGAATAAGATAGACAATAATATGCAAGAATAGCTTGGTTTGACTTTAATTGGCAATTTCTTATTAAATTCTTTTGTGAAAAGATAATTCTGGACACTTTTGGTGTTGTAATAGGTTTTAAACTAGAATATAATACTATTTTACTCATTCAAATAAAGAAGTAAAGTAGTTAGAATTTTATCTCCATTAATTTAATTGAAATTGAAGAATATTCAACAAAAAATCACAATTGTCATTTGAAGTATGTTTTACTAGGTGAAAGTTAATTGTGAAAACAATGTAAAAAATTGATGTTAGTTCTATATTAGCAAAAAAGTGTAAAATTACGGTCTACAAGAGGTGTAGTGTATTTCTTATGTTGTCTTTATAGCGAGATAAATTCGTACCAAAATTGTAAAAATCCAATTAGTATTTATGTAATGACAGATCATAATTTTAATTGTTATTAAATATCTATTTATACAGTATATTTCCATAGAAAAACGTAACCAACAATAAATCTATCAAACTGAAAACATTCAATAAAAATCCATTGTTGAAGCAGTATAATGGCTTGTAAGTAGGTAAACCAAACAAAGAAATCGTATGATCTCAATCTGAAGTCTACGCTACAATGCTTCTACTTTGATCTTTTGCAAGAGTCTTTCCCTCGTTATTCGACTTTTGTTGGGATCAAAATGTTAATTGCACAAAGAGCAGAGAGCAGAGCGCATTGTCTGTCGGAGTTCTGAGCTCCCTTCTTAGTTTGTCAAAGTAGACCTTTCCTCTCACACGTTCTATTCATTCTGAGTTATTCTATAACAGATTGTAGCAAACTATTTTTAGTTTAACAAACCACCCTAATTAAATTGTAAGTCGGTGTGGAAAATACTCCATGGAACAAGATTTATTTGTATGAATAAGCATACTACATTTTCTCGCTACACCGTGTGTTACATGATTGTTTATTTACTAATATTAATTGGCTGTTTTGATGTTATACCCATTTCATTATAAAATGTTTGAGTCAAATGTCTTTTAAACAAATCTAGTTGGACCTTTAAATTTGTCTAAAACATGTTTTAAATGGTAGAAGGAATACTTGCAACAAAAACCCTAAGGGTATCAAGATAATACTCATAATACAATTGGTTACTTACTCTATAACTGCTAATAAAATACACTAAACAGTATCAAATACTTTATTACAACTGGAAGCACCTTGGGAGAAGGAAAATTCAAAATAACATCGCGTTTGTGTATTAAATTATGTGATTAAGGCTTAATCTGATTTACCGTTCATTTTAGCTGTTATAACAATCTCATTACCATTCCAATTAGACCTACAAGTTATTATGTTTTGCAAAATGCAATCACAGCTTCAAAGCGAATCCGAACAAAAAACGTGTTATACCTAGAAACAGTTAAAAAAGGGGTTTACGAAAAAAATTGTCTTGGCTAAAAATTAGACATATAAATTTAATTTAACCATCCGGACGATATCATTTGGGAAGCTTCACAAGTATACTCCAAACACTCACATTTCATACAAATAAACATATTACTTCAAACTGCACCAAATAAACGTAATTTACTTCTAGAATGCAATCAACCAATATGAATCATAGGCGAGGTATTAAACCGCATTGAGATAATGCATATGCTGATGTACTGCAGGGCTAGAGTGATAAAGAGGTGTATGAGTGACGTCACAGATCTGATATGCACTATCTGCCGTGGGTGACGTCCAGCTGTAAACACCCCATATCACTCAGTCACTAGCGGTGAACAGCTGACAAACGCTAGTGTGTCAGTTCTTATCTAAATGGCCTTTCAATACAAAAATTGATGATGCCCCATTTCATCGTACATTGTCCTTTTATAGTTGGCGATTTTGAAAAATGTGTATCACCACGCGATTGACATTGTTGGGATATTGTGGATTAGAAGATTGCTATATCTATGTATAAACATACGTTTGAATAGAATAAAGGTGTTTTTACTTAAATATTTTGCATGTTACTCTCAACAAATATAAAATAAATAAATTTTGGGGGTTAGGAAAAATTAATTACATCATTAAATAATGCAAATCCATACTATTGATAGAAATTGTTTTTTAAGTTTTTTTCCATTCTAATTTGAATAAAGAAAAAACATCGATTTCCCAACACCAATTAATTTCAGGAATAATAGTGTTTACCCATTCATAAATCCTGAAATTGTGTTTAATGTCACGGTAGCATGTTTACAAATCCCACACGCAATGTTAGATGTTATCAATTGACGTGGAAAGGTGGGTTTGTTGGTACTGGGACCAAATAAGCGTTTGGGAATATTCTAAAATCATTTCTTTTGCTTTCACAGCAAAACCTTTTTTTATTTTACAAAAAAAGTACATATTTTATGGTGAAATATGATATTTTTCTGAGAGTTATTTAGCTTAAACTAATTAACAGTAATTGTATTTATGCCATTTCGATTTTGTAGCATCGATTTTGTGAAAATATTTGGAGCCCTGTGAAAAAAATCTATAACAAATTTTAGAAACTTGTAATACATAGTATTAGTTCGTCAAAGCCGAGCTAGCTTACAGTTTCTTGTTTAACTAAAAACTTCACCTTGCACTAGGCTTTGAAACTTGGAAAACGCACAACTCGAACTATGTTGTGAACTAACTCTCTGCATTATTCATTTATTTGTAACACATATTCAAAGCTTTGCTCAGTTCAAAGCATACCTCTTTTGCAACTGCTTCATTTTTTTTTTTTTTTTTTTTAGTTAGATTTTATATGTTATATTCCACTCAAACTACAAACGCGGTTTTGGCAAACCAGGTTAATTTTCCTAATTACTAGAATATATCCAATAGAACAAAACATCTGTGACAAAACCACAAAAGTAAAATCTGGGTTCAATTTAAACCTGTTTACATATACAGTTATACAATTTAATGAATTTTATAGCATAATGTTTCCTTGGGTTATAGTACTTCTAAACAATCTCATTTAGGTTGGTAGTGTTCACGTTTTTGTGTAAGAAATCCCATCACTTATTGATAGAAAAATTCATCGTTGGAAAACGTATTAATTGGCTATTGTACGATTTCTTAGTCACAATTCCAAATAGGGTAAGTTATTTTCAACAAAATTGATAATATTTTGCTACATTTTGCAGCCTTCACGAGTACAAAACGTCGTGGCGAGGGTACGGGGCTGATCGATAGCTAGACCAGTGAATGTGTCGCTCGGCGGGGAGTGAGAGCTGAGCACTCCGCCAGAGTGAAGGAGGGGTGGACGCCACTGACGCTCATCCTCAACTACCTCGTTAAAAACATTGTTACATATTTTTTGTTTTATTTAATTTAACTCAGTCTACGAAATTCTTTGTTGTGTTTGAGGTTATATTCATGTAACTGGGCCGGCTGTGCAATGCAAAAAAGTTTTATTATGATTTTTTTTTTCGCTAAAAAGTGATTATTACATGGATTTTTCGGATGAAGGGAATTAGGTCGAAAAAACATACGAAAAATAATGACTCTCGTACTTTGTAATTTGAAATTTCATCGATAAATAAATGCTTTCTTAGACGTTTGAAGTTAAAAATCAATTTTCCTAAAAAACGAACAACAGGTTTTGCGTTGTAACTTCGCTCAGTACATAGGCAACAATGAAAAAGGTTGCTAAGAATTTATTAGAAACGTGTACGCAACTCTTTTTTACATAGACCTTCTTAAAATCTTCCCAGGACAACCTTGAAACTGATTAATACTAGTGTACAACAAACGAAGTTATCATAACATATGGTAATTCTTAACTGTCAACTATGACGATTTCCCTTTCTCAATCATCCATTAATGTTTTAGACAGCAGCGGGCTATAGCTGGGCGCAAGGACGATGGGTTGGTTGGCCATTTAGAGGACAAGGCGGACCACCTGGTTGACCCTGAAAATCAGTTGCCACAGGAGCACGGTAGTTTGCCCTCAGAATCATCAAACAGCCGTCCGCTGTCCCGTTTCTCACCCCTTTTCTTCCTTCAATATCCTATCCTTCCGGGGGCTGATGCAAAATGACCATTAGAGACAGAGGTGTTTAACGTTTCGGCCGGGGTGTCCTTATCCACCAATAAAACATGAAATAAATAAATTATTATTAAATAAGTAAACTATGAAATTGAAAGGATTACAAAAATGTAAGTGTACATATTATAACCGATTATTTTTTCACAATGATGCGTTATTTAAAAAGTTATTGCAATCTAATATGCATTTGTACTCAGTACAGAATCACAAAATCCAAATGTTTACTATCTTTCATTAAGGAAATACCTTCAACTAAACCCCCTTTTTTCAAACGCATATGATTAAAAGTAATCAAGCATTAAATCACCGCAGTGTAATAAAACCGTCACTCCTCAAAGCCAACGATAATTCACTCCAAGCCTAACGTTGTTCAAGGATAATGGGAGTTTAGCGTGAAGCGAGGAATTAAAAATTTGTCCGGCCGGTCGGTAGCTAAACGCAGACACGACATCGCGAATCGATTAGTAGACCGACCGGAAGTGGGCTGCCGCAACATCTCCAGTTCCCTGATAGCGTCTGGCGGTGGCGTGAGGGCCAACATGCGACACTAGCGCCGCCATCCGAGCAGCGGGAGCGGAGGTGACTCACTGGTGAGGCGCTGGTATTGTACGATCATATGGATCGCAAGGAAATCAATTTTAAGCTCTTCATTGGGTGTTAAACATCGAATTGGAAATCAGCATGGCTTATTTATTCAAGGGATACAAAATGATAACAGTGGAAGTGTGGAATATATTCAAAACGATCCAAGAGATTTAGTACCATAACTTTTAAAGTGTTTACAACAAACTATTCAGAAGTACAATATAATTATTCTTGCTCGTAATGACAGCATGTCCATGTTGGTTTAGGCATCGGTGCTAAGATTTAAGTCCAAGTCTTCACCCATATTTCAGCCCATAGGCCTTTTCTTCATTAATGGAATATAGATTTTAGGCCTTTCTAGATCGGGCTGCAGCAACATCACTGTTTTTAAGAAAGACTTGCTTAAGTTTTACTGTTCAATTTCTCTATCTTTGTTGAGTCTTCTTAACTAAATATCCTCCAATATCATTTTAAATGTATTGCCTCATTTACTGTGACGCAGAGAGAATAAATGTAGGAAACTCAAGGACGGGCCGCACCCGAGATCAGCGATCACAACACTTTTGTTCCTTGAAATGTCCTCTAGTTCCCGTAAGTAGATTATTTTGCAGACGTAAATTCGGTCATTATGATAGAGAAACACCAACGTATTCCCTTTACTTGAATAAAAGCCTGGCTAATCAATGCTCAAAAAAGTGTGTCTAGCCTCTGTATTTAGATTAAAACATTGCCATTTATGTTGGAAACTTAATTAAGATACAAGTTAAATAATGTTTGGTCTGTTAATAATTATCTGATTTATATGCAATGACGATGCCACTTGGATTGTTATGTTGTAAGCTAAAGCTTGTGTGATGTGGAATATCATAAAAAAATTATTGTGTGTAAATAATTATCTACGTTTGTGTTTATTAGTAGAAAGTCACCTAATGAATCTTTGATTGTATCTTGTAGAATACCTTTGAGAAATCGTGTTTTAAGTGTCTTTTAGTGACGCAATCAATCTAAGCTCAAATGGAATGCGTAGTAGCGAAATAGGACTGTTTTAGAAAACAGTATTGAACATTTATTAAGATAGATTTTGAAGAAAAAAGTAAGGGAGTAAAAAAACCAAGAAAAAAGTAAGTAATGTTTAATGAGTCATTAAAACGAATTCTCTACAGAGAAAAAATAAATAGTATCATTATAGCGAGAGCTTTTCATTCTTTTTCAAGTTGTAAATTATCTAAGTGTGCTCCCCTGGTTACACGGTAGACATAAATGCACTAGTAAAGCTAGACCAGTCGTTTACAACAACATTGATCGACATTAAATTCTATCTTTGGCTCCTCTCGTACTTCCTCACGGTCCAAACTTGAATTCTTTGTGTTGGGTTATGTTAGAAGTAAAGTTTTAACCCAGCCCTAACCCCTGAGTCTCTTGGATTCAAGACAGAACTTAGGAATAGCTCTAGGAAGTGCTTAAGTCAATACCTTGGAAAGGTCTGGTCAAAACTTGGCTTTATATGGTGGTGGTGGGTGAATGACTGTGGTTGGTTGCAACCACTTAGTCTTTATATTTTATGTCTGTCTTGTGATATTGAACATTTATAATTGGTAAAAAGATGAAATTATATATTTTTTACTTCTAATTTTTTCTTGAATATTTTGCTACGTTCTTTATAAAGTTACGTATACTTTTTATAACACAGTATTAAATGCGGAGGTTGCTTTTTTACATAATTGTACGTGTTGCAATTTAAATCAATATAACCATGTTAAGTGATATTTAACACGTGTTAAGATCAGACAATATTTAAGATCAGTCAATAACACCTAAAATACATTATAAATCACTTACATAGAGTTACTAAAATGTATAACAAAAATGGATTTGCGGTATTAACATTTTAAAGTAAAACAACAAATGTAATATATTAAAACAATTAGTTTAATAATATATTGAACAATATTGTTGTAACCAGTAACAATGAAACTTAGATCCTTGTTTTACTGTATTTATTAAAAGGTCATTAATTTCAAGAGTAAAATAAAACTAATTTAACTAAGAAAACTTTTTTGTTTTCACAATTGAAAAAATTAAATAAAATACCAAAACTAGTTATAAAAAATACGACGAAGAAAGTATATAAATGAAATGTTATCTCACATTGTACACAGTTTACCCTCAATATATCTAAACAATAAAAGAACAAAAAACTGAAAAAATATCTCTAAAGTAAAATTAAACAAAAACAAAGTTTAATAGAGAGATAGTTGGCAGCCCATTATTGCAGTGGCAATGCGGCGTAACGCGGCCAAGATAAGAACTGTTATGGCAACTACACATTACGTGTTGAATGAATGATATCAGAAGTGTTCATTACCCATCTGATAGTGTATAGGGTCACCGGAGTCTGCCTCTGAATTAACGCTCTCACAATACTCTGTTAAATTTCAGTTATTGTCAATATTCTAACAGAGGGTACATTGGTTTTACTCTTATTATATTTTCTGTACACGTTTTATAAATAAATTATCTCGATTACCATTGTCTTATACTGTGAACATACATTTAAAAGATAAAACGGCTCAAGAAGAAATAAAATCAGCTATTGTTGATAACTTTAATTGTTTCTGCAGTATAAGAGAACTACTATATTTAATTTATAGTATAGTTTTACTATGATCGATTCCCAAAGAACTTTTAAAAATAATCACTAATTTTCGAGATTATTTCGAATATGTCTACTTTGGGCTCTATAAATAAAATTAATTAAAATACTAAATACAAAATTTATACTGGTAGTGTGAAAAATAATGAAGTATCACTGAACTTTGCGGACAATTTGTCACACAGATTAAATTCTTTGAAAACCCTTTGAAAGCTGGTTACAGAAACAGCTTAACAAGCAACACTTGTGAAAACACTTAATTACAAGGACTTGTTCATTGTGTTGATTTGTGAAAAATAGCGAATATTATAAATTGTGTTTGTTATGCTATGTGGGCTAAACAACCCCATTGTTATACACAATAGCAATCTTTATAGTAACTTTTTAACTATATATACTGATTTAATAAGTAGATATAATTAAAAACTATTAGGATTTTACGGATAAAATAAATATACCTTCACATTAGCACTATATTATGAAGAGAGACTTAACATTACTTGTTCGAAAACTGAAACATTACAAATACCTTCATCAAAAATAAAAACACCGTTTAAAAAACACCAAACGTTATTAAATTTTACGATAGAACATAATAAAACTACATTTGCTGTGTATTCAACGTTATATTAGTCCATTTCTGTTGTTAAGTTGTTAGTACATGATAAATCCGAACACGACGAAATAAGGCCGTAGTGCTCTATAGAATTTGTTAGAACAACAACAATACAACCTGAAAGCCATTTTAGTGTTTGGACTGCCATTCAACATCCAGGTTTAAGTAAATACAGGGCGGGGCCCGGGGAGTAAATCAATCTTGCTACTTGTTCAATAGTCACAACCCCAAATAAAACTGACGGTTTATGTAACGCACGTGGCAAGTCGGAGAAAGGAAAGAAACCTTATTTGAAACTGAAGCTCTCAGTTAAATTAAAAATAGTTATTTCTTTGGTAAAAAGATGTAGACTCTTGAATTAAACTTATTTTGTAAATGTAAAATTTTTATTGCAAAACTATCCAACACATAAGTAGTAAAATTTTGTATTAAAAACTATGTAAAATGTACAATAATGCTTGCTAATATATTTACAACCAATAAATGATATTGGAAATTTGGAAGCGCTACCTTAATTCGGTAATGCATAGGAAACATAAATTTGACGTTGTATGTAATATTTATTATAATATCCTTAAGGTTGAATTATAATTTAAATTTTGAAACCATCCCGTGTTTGAAATGTGCATTAGAACATAGTCAGTATCAATTGTTAGGGTGTATAGTCGATAGTGCAACATAAGTACGACGATTTTTTAAGACGGTATTTTTACTGGTTGATGAAAATAAACAGTGGTTTATTTTTTAGAGTATTTAAGAGTGTATCAATCCCATTACTTTTGATATTGTGATCTAGAATGTTTTGTGGCTTAGCTTGAACATTTTTTTGGACCTGAACCATATTCTTAAAAAAACCTAAAAAAATAAAGTTTGGGGTTTTCAAATAAACAATCGAGTTGTGGTATAGAATAATGTGTAACATTACCCAGGCTAGTGGCTACCACAATAATTAAAGACGTCAATGAAATAACCTGAAATACGAACCCACGAAAACATTACTTGAAATATCCCATATGAAAATTGAGTAATTTTTAACTCTTGTTACCATTATAAATCACTGTTAATTTGAATATAAATTATTACTATTTGGTTTTTAATCAATAATAATAATTTTTTATAAACTTAAATATCAATTTAACTATTTTAGTAGCAATTTTTACTGATTATAAATGAATTAATACAAAACCGGTTATTGTGTTCTTCATCTTCATTGTCAAATAATTAAAACTAAACCAACATTTCTCTCTTTCCAATATACGGTGTTTTAACAAAAGTTTTTAATTCAACACACCAAAAATAGAAAGTGATAAAGGAGAAAATTTCTTACTATCTTAATTGAAAAGAGCAGCCCTGAGAGATGATTTATACTTGCGAGCTACACCGCCTAATATTATATCGCCTTAAACAGATCTTCGTGTCGAGTCTCGCGCCTAGCAGTTGGGGCACACTAATTAATAAAGCTGATTGCGTGATCAGAAGGCAGAGCCGTATTAGCGCGCACGCGATCAGCAGCTGATCATCAAACTGACATTGACACCATCTATTATCAAACACGATAGCTGCAAAAACCTCGCCCTGTTTTGACTTGGTTGAGTAACCTAGAGTAGTGTTACTGTTTGTTTAATTTGGTATCAGTATCCAAATGACAGTGTTATTAAAAGGCTTGGTTTAAGAAACTGTAGTCTATATATTAAAATTATATTTTAAGGATTCAAACCTGGCCTTTTACACAGGAAAACATTTTATATCAATACATAAATAATATTTTAGTTGATGAATTATTTTTAAATGTTTTAGATGGTTTTATATTTAAATAAAACCATAAGACATTTATCTTCTATTTCTTAAGGATTAAAATTCAAATATGACATCCATTTTGTTTTATCAAATATATATTTACTTTTACAATTTATATATTTTTACTGACACATTTTATTTTACAGCTGTTATTCAAATAAACATATCTTTATTTTTAAAGCTTCGAATTTGGTTAATCTGACTTAAAAGCAAAAATAGAAATAAATTGCAAGGAAGAATAAATAAAGCTATTTACGCAAATATTCCCATTGAGAAATTGCAAAAGTTGTACAGTAACTATAAAAAATTATAATAAAACAAATATAATAATTTAAGTGTAATAAATTTAACAAATTTCTTCCAGTAAGTTATAATTCCAATCCTTTACCATGACAAATCTCACTAAATTTTAAATCTTTTATCCCATGTACCCCGATATCCATACATAATTAACTCAATTAATATTGAAGCACACAAACAAGGCAAACATCATTGTCCACCAGAAATATTTTTTGTTCAAGGCTTGAACATCATTACTAGTTGTTCGACATGTATGCGATAGTTAGGTCAATGTCTTTGACCCAAATAGCGAAACAACGCAATCATCCTGACACTAGTGTAATTGCTTATTGATCAAAGAACTGTGTGTGATGAAACTCCAATTTAAGTGAACATAGAGACCAACTTAACCAAATACTTTAGTAATGAAGACTTTTCTTTATTTCGACGTTACATTTTCCATTTTCAGTTAAAAGGCAATAAAATTATCACTAGTTTCTGTATAATTATTTTGGATAAATATACTACGTTATGACTATATTTCTCCTGCTAACCATCCAACCACTGTGTCTACTACTAAAACTAAACAAATTTTAAGACTTTCCAAGTTTGACGGTTATTTTTTATAGCCATTTTAGTAGGTAAATTATTTTAAATTTCAGATAGTTATTTAAGTCTTTTTTTTATTCTATGTAGAAAAAAACATACCACCATACAAACATTAAAAAACTAATTTCTTTTTAAAATTTAAACCTGTGCTTAACCACCAGCATCTATGATCAATGATAAGTTGGTTTGAATCAAACAGGAGAGAACCGTCTACAAATCCCTCCAACAGTCAATGCGCTACACGCAGTTGAGGGGCTCTAAAATCCTTTATCCGGGGCGATGAAACTTGCGATAAACAACTTCAAAGTTTTTACCTCTGCCTATTCTACCATGCTTACCTTTCTTCATTCTATTTTCAAATATATTGGTCAATTATGTAAAAATTTTTACCTCTGCCTATTCTACCATGCTTACCTTTCTTCATTCTATTTTCAAATATATTGGTCAATTATGTAAAAATACTAACCCAAATAATATAAAAATATGAACACGATTTGAAAGAAATTCAAACAAACAAAATTATTTAGTAAGTAATTTAGGGCTGTGAAATTATATTTTTATATTAAGTGTCTACGCTAGTGCCATTTTTTAACGTTTTGACGGGGACTGTACAAACCATGGTATTGTTACTATCTAACTTCGACCGATGTTGGCTAGCATCATTAATTAATAGCCAAATGACATGTGGCAACTGGGCCCGGAATCGAATCTTTATAAAAGCTACCAACTTTTCTCAGGATCGAGCCGGCAAACTTTGGATTCAAAGGCGATCACTATAACCACTCAGCTATACCCATCCGGTTATGTATTCCTCCTTTAAACCACAAAAACTATGTCAATAGAATGTAAGTAGGTGTTAAAAACATTTCACTGACGGAAATAATCGTTGCCCCTTATTATCAAAAAGTTTTTATTTATTAACTATATCCTTGCATATGAGGAATAAGTATGCATTAATATACTTACTATCACTTTATATTTTTACCACGGAATATAAGTAGGATACTTAATTTTGCGCTCGTTTCTATGTTATAGTTTTGCTGTTTGTTATCAGAATATCAATGCTTTTTCATTAGTTTCTGAATAACAACTTTTATAAAATTATATTTAGATCTTTCATACGATGTGACTTTTAAACATCACTTGAAATTTCCCCAAACAATTCTCTTTTGTAATGCAAAATTTAAAGCACATTACCCACTGCGACACCGGACAATCAGCATATTAAAAAAATATATCGATCTCCCGATTTTCATTTTTAAGTACTTCAAATTTCTACTCATCTACTTAAATATACTTTGCCAATCTAATGTTTTTTTTTTTTTTTTTTTTTTTTTTTTTTTCTATGCAATGACGTATACTTATACATTGTAAACTCGGGCTAAGTAACTGTTCTAACAAAATAAAATCCCCCGTCACTGTGCAAGGTGGAGTTTGGTCGATGTTTGGCCTACGTCGCAATGTCCCGTGGCTCGGTTGACAAGCATCTCACTGCCGGGTTATGACGTCACAACGGCCCCGGGTCACGCACCCCTTATAGAGTTCTCATTTCTAATTTGATGAGACCTCCTTTATTTATGAATAGTAAGACATTGATAAATTGATGAAAAGTTTACAGCACCAACATATTTAAATGGAGGTGTTACACATATGATGAATAAATAAGTTAAATTAATAGTTGTTATCTTAGTTACAACTTTTTTTAGTTAATTTGTTGTAGTTGTCTTTTTTGCCGCAGCTATCTTGCACTTGAAGTAAAAATAATAAACTGTGAATTATATATATATTATCGGTATAAAGCCACCGATAATACAGTGTTTGCCTATTTGAAGTTGCGGTAATATTTTTTACGAATCTTTTTCTTTTATTTACATTTGCACCTTACTTTACAAGTACTTACAGTACTATCAAATTATATTTGATTAATAAATACAGTAGCAAATAACATAAATAACATGTATAAATTATGATTTAAATTTGTTTTTCATACAGCTCGCATTAAATTAGGTAATTTAACATGAGGTTATTTTACTTAAAATATTAACACTAAGTTTTTGAATCTATATTTTTTACCAATTTAATTCTTTGGCGTAGCTTTTTATATAAAATAAATAAAATAAATAATAATAGATTCATTATTATTGGCTTATTTATGAATCCCAGGGTTTTAAAGGAGATCATTTTAAATTTACAGTAATTAAAATATTTTCTAAACTAGGCACTCTAAAATATGTTCTCTAGAGCACAACAAGGCCCCCTACTGTACTAGTGCCCTCTGCACTAGTGTGTTACATTTTAAATATATAAACAGATTGTAACTAACTGCACAATAGTTTGAAATTGTTATGTAAATTTAAAGTATTATTACTACCTAGCTACAGAAATCATTGAATAAAATTTTCGAAGAAATGTTTTGAAGACAATTAACGCTCGATGATTACAGGCTCCAGGTTTAAATTAATTGGCCATCACTCATAATATGAGTTCTATAAATACTGTTAAATAAAAGAATTAGGTGATTGACGATCTAATAAAAGCGACCGAGTTTCTGAATTTGTGTATAAATGGATTCTAGTAGGCTGATCTGATTTGGAGAGGTTTTGTCTTCAAACGGGGACAAAGCGTCGACTAAGTTAACTGTAAAGTTTTGAATCATTAATTTCACAAAGGCCGACAAATGAAAGGGTTGAAAACAATATAACCCCTTCCCTCAAACTCTTTGTCACAAAACGTTGGTGTCAGTGTTTTGGCTTCCATCGATGCCTTGCTTGGTTAAAACACATTCGTTTTGAGTTCATCGCAAAGCAAAGGTTTATAATAATTATTAAATTTTTATGCTTTTTTCTCTATTTATGTGCTTTTATGTTTAAGCATCGAGTTTTGATTTCATCGATAGTTTTGGTTATAATGGTATTATCCATGTCCAAAATCTAAAGCCAATTGTTGTTTAAGTTTTTATGGCTTAATCATAAATCAAATCTAATCAACCCAGTTTAATCTAATGTACAAAATTTTCCAGTGCGATGTGTCGTAACATGTACGTCGCTCTCAAAAATAAAGAGGTATAATGTATATTATCAAAAAATATTTTGACTAAAATTAATATTAAATACTGCACGTTATGCACGTTTGTAGAAGTTAGACAAAAAACATTTCCATCCAGTACACCATTTTGTAAGGATATAAAATGATTGTTTCGATAGACCAGTTTAAAAACATTTCACATTGCTTAAATTGTGCCACATCGCAAATGTTGTAGCGAATACCTATTCACACTACTTGCCAAAAGGTCCGAGAATTGTCATAAAGTGTAAGAACTTAACATATTTACTAATAATGCAAGATGAAATAAATTACTTCTTTCAGCCCTACTTGATATAATTTCAATGGCAGTGTAATTACATTCATGGCGGTAAATGTATCTACAACATGTTATAATGGCAACATTTAACTGTCTTTGACTGGTCCTGATAATGTCCGATTTTACTAACCGAAATCGATCGTCATTACTACATCTTTTACATCGATTTCATGTCTTTTATGTTATTATGAAGTAAATATGACAATATTTTAATTTTATCCTACGTAGTAGCACAAATACATGTAATACCATTTAAGAAGGTATTTATGAATGAAAACTTATTCAATTCATCTTAGGATTGTTGCTGCTAACTTGTACGTTATTTTACTTGTCAGAAACTTCAAAACAGGTTTAACAACTACAATAAAATTTTAAACCTTATTGAAATAAAACACTCAGGGTGGTTTTTGGATAGTTGTTTTTATTTTGATTACTGTTCTGGTGATACTTTGGTCATTTTCATTAGAATACGAACTACATTTTTTCACTTGAATTAAGACATTACTTATTAAAGTTTAAGGATAAAAATCCTTATTATTCTACAACCATTAGTGAATTTACAAAAAGTATTTTTACATAAAAAAATCCCCATCATCGTTGATTTCCACCTAACATTCATTTCTAATCGTGATGTCAGTGTTGCCATGAGGCAGAACGTCTTGAAGAATCATCTTAACATTTTGGCTAGTAGGCCATTGTTGCGCATCGTCAATAGATACGGATTTCATGCAAACATGTTATTTTATTCCCTTGTTTCGGACGCCATTTTTCTATCGATTTTTTTTAAACTTGGTAAGTGTTTAGTTGAATAGTTATATTAAGCCCTCATCTAAAAATTTTGAAATTTTAACCAATATTACTCTCTGTGACGTCGGAAAGTTAATAAATTTTCCGTACTTTTAAGATTTTTTATACTTATACCATTCATTTTTACTCATACGTATGAGGGACCTACATCTAACCTTAATCTACAATGAAACATAAATTTTACTAATAAATATCCAAAAACTCGCCCAAACAGGGTAATACGGAGGCATGTTTTCAGTGTTTTTACAAGGGTGAAATGACTCTTAATATGCAGGCCCTGTGCTACACGGCACCGAAGCTAGAGCCAATCAGCAGCAGGCCACCGCCTTGCACTTGTAACTGTCGCGGCCCAATTACCTTCTGTCGACCGTTGCAATGTCAATTCGTCAGCTGGCCACCGCCTGGCACTTGTAATTGTCGCGGCCCAATTACCTTCTGTCGACCGTTGCAATGTCAATTTGTCAGCTAGCCACCGCCTTGCACTTGTAACTGTCGCGGCCCAATTACCTTCTGTCGACCGTTGCAATGTCAATTGTCAGCTGGCTACCGCCTTGCACTTGTAACTGTCGCGGCCCAATTACCTTCTGTCGACCGTTGCAATGTCAATTTGTCAGCTCGCGTGATCGGCCGATCCCCAGAGATTTGCTTTCAATCACGCAAAGCTCTGTCATTACAGAACGTGGAATTGGTTCATACGTCCACGTATGTAAAAGTGTATGGCGTGCATGGCGTTCTTATTTATTTATGTCGTAATTTTATCAAACATCGACGTTTTTCAAACAGCGGTTGTGTTTTTATCGTTGCAGTGGTGTTTAGCCTTCCTTGAAGTAATTATTACTTGCTAAAAGATTAATTTTTTAGTCTTGTTTAATAAATAATACATTGATTCCACCAAATATTAATTACTTCTAAGGAACTGAAACTGATATTAATAAAAAACAAATATGAAACTACGTTTCTTCAGACTTCACAAAGTAGAAAATCTATAATATAATGTAATTAGTCAAAGCTTACATCTTTTAAACGCTTATTAAAACGGAAATTATTTTACTGCATGAAATGAGACAAGGTTATTTTTTAGTTTGTTTCAATTCATAGGATTTATTTTACATTTTTTATAAAAATTAAAAAATTAAAATAACCCGTTCCTTGTACGGTTTGTGTGTAGTTTGTTTATAAGCTGAGCTATAAACTGTAAATTCATTCAAGAATCCAATATAATATCTTCAGTCGTTTTTAGGCTTATAAACAATGAATATAAATTTACAAAATAGTCAGGTAAATTTTTTCAGGTAACTTGGCAGGTACATTTTTCATACACTTTTGTAGTTTTTATTTTTAGTAAACTAATATATACCATTTGTTGTATATATGAAAATTCAGACAAAAACTCCGATAACCCTGACATGGATACGTTAATGACATTTCTGGAGCTAAGCCCTGAGGGCTATAAAAAGCTAACATAAAACATGTTCCAAAAGAGTTTTCTAAATATTTTTGTATTTCATGGTCCAGTGGTTTTAGAGTTCATCGAGGTCAAAAATTCCTTTTTACAAATTGGAGTTCGTTATTTCTTGAAATTAGATAAACATATGATCTGTATAAATTATATCACTCATGTAAATTTTCATCAAATAGTATACAATTAAAGTACTTTAATGAAGCTAAACTTAGTTTAGATATGCAATGTCCTAACAAAAAAAATCGTACATTTTAATTCTTTGATTTAGACAGTAACACGATAACTATTAACTTTGAAACACTGAAACAGCTTTCATATACAGGGTGTCTCTGAACTCCTTACCGACCTTTTAAGGTATTATTCCTGGACCAAAGACAAGTCAAAATATCATATTTAAATTGTCCGGAAGTCTTTAGTTACTCACACAGCCGCCATTTTGTTTTTTTGGTATAATAATTTTTATTTCCGTAACGGATGGTTGTATTCAGTTCATATTTGGTATGAATCTTTATCATACCAATGTACATTTTCAAGAAAAAAATTAATTTTTTCCACTGTATATTTTCAAAATGGCGGCCATTTTAAATTTTGAAACTGAAATATCTCAAAATCGGTAAATTTTATAAAAATTTTACAAGACACAAAAAAGTTGACAAATTAAATTATCTAACCAATGGTACCAAGTTTGTAAGGATATGACAACAAATAACGGAGTTATTGCGATTTTATCCATGAAAAACTTTGATTTTTCTGTTAAAATGGCCGTTTTAACAGAAAAATCAATGTTTTTCCTGGATAAAATCGCAATAACTCCGTTATTTGTTTTCATATCCTCTAGAGCACAACAAGGCCCCCTACTGTACTAGTGCCCTCTGCACTAGTGTGTTACATTTTAAATATATAAACAGATTGTAACTAACTGCACAATAGTTTGAAATTGTTATGTAAATTTAAAGTATTATTACTACCTAGCTACAGAAATCATTGAATAAAATTTTCGAAGAAATGTTTTGAAGACAATTAACGCTCGATGATTACAGGCTCCAGGTTTAAATTAATTGGCCATCACTCATAATATGAGTTCTATAAATACTGTTAAATAAAAGAATTAGGTGATTGACGATCTAATAAAAGCGACCGAGTTTCTGAATTTGTGTATAAATGGATTCTAGTAGGCTGATCTGATTTGGAGAGGTTTTGTCTTCAAACGGGGACAAAGCGTCGACTAAGTTAACTGTAAAGTTTTGAATCATTAATTTCACAAAGGCCGACAAATGAAAGGGTTGAAAACAATATAACCCCTTCCCTCAAACTCTTTGTCACAAAACGTTGGTGTCAGTGTTTTGGCTTCCATCGATGCCTTGCTTGGTTAAAACACATTCGTTTTGAGTTCATCGCAAAGCAAAGGTTTATAATAATTATTAAATTTTTATGCTTTTCTGGAGCTAAGCCCTGAGGGCTATAAAAAGCTAACATAAAACATGTTCCAAAAGAGTTTTCTAAATATTTTTGTATTTCATGGTCCAGTGGTTTTAGAGTTCATCGAGGTCAAAAATTCCTTTTTACAAATTGGAGTTCGTTATTTCTTGAAATTAGATAAACATATGATCTGTATAAATTATATCACTCATGTAAATTTTCATCAAATAGTATACAATTAAAGTACTTTAATGAAGCTAAACTTAGTTTAGATATGCAATGTCCTAACAAAAAAAATCGTACATTTTAATTCTTTGATTTAGACAGTAACACGATAACTATTAACTTTGAAACACTGAAACAGCTTTCATATACAGGGTGTCTCTGAACTCCTTACCGACCTTTTAAGGTATTATTCCTGGACCAAAGACAAGTCAAAAAATTAAATAAAAAATTAATTTTTTCCACTGTATATTTTCAAAATGGCGGCCATTTTAAATTTTGAAACTGAAATATCTCAAAATCGGTAAATTTTATAAAAATTTTACAAGACACAAAAAAGTTGACAAATTAAATTATCTAACCAATGGTACCAAGTTTGTAAGGATATGACAACAAATAACGGAGTTATTGCGATTTTATCCATGAAAAACTTTGATTTTTCTGTTAAAATGGCCGTTTTAACAGAAAAATCAAAGTTTTTCATGGATAAAATCGCAATAACTCCGTTATTTGTTTTCATATCCTTACAAACTTGGTGCCATTGGTTAGATAATTTAATTTGTCAACTTTTTTGTGTCTTGTAAAATGTTTATAAAATTTGCCGATTTTGAGATATTTCAGTTTGAAAATTTAAAATGGCCGCCATTTTGAAAATATACAGTGGAAAAAATTAATTTTTTTCTTGAAAATGTACATTGGTATGATAAAAATTCATACCAAATATGAACTGAATACAACCATCCGTTACGGAAATAAAAATTATTATGTCAAAAAAACCAAATGGCGGCTGTGTGAGTAACTAAAGACTTCCGGACAATTTAAATATGATATTTTGACTTGTCTTTGGTCCAGGAATAATACCTTAAAAGGTCGGTAAGGAGTTCAGAGACACCCTGTATATTTATATGTCTTGTATGGATTTGTTGATTTATTCTGCGATGTATCTTGAAGGAAATGAAACGTCCAAGCTTTCCGTTAGAACTCCGGTACGAGAAACTCTGGGTGCTTAAATGCGACTGACCTACATTCCGCTGCACAGACTCCACATTAAACTGAGTCACTTAGACGTGACTAATGCACTTAACTGCACTTTATGAATACTAATTTTCGTGCCGGGTTTGAATAATAACAATGAGAAGAAAGTGGTGATTTCTTTAACTAATTCATTGAAGGTGTTACTTTTGTAATTAAAGTTTTTGAAAGGAATATATTTTAGTGTTCTTGTTCTAAAAAATCAATGGGTAATGGAATTGCTCGAGTTAAAATCTCTATGTAGCTAAATCTCTTTAGAAGAGGGTTGCTTATAGATACAGCTGTCATCTGTGTGTGGATACGTAATTAAAAATGCTTTACAAAAGATCGCCCACTGATTTAAATTCGACAAAAACTTCTGGACCCAGTTAGTTATAAAATATTGTGTTACTGAAACATCTGTGCTTCCTGTATGGCGAGCATTTGTTATTACAACAGCTGTCAAAATATATTTCGATCGATTACCGTTCTTCCATAAGATTAAAATCAAAACTATAAAGTCTGTAGGATGTAGCCCTGAAAAATTATAATTTGTTTCTGCTCAACCACATGACATTAAATTACTAAGCGGATTTCTTCTACGATGCACACGAGCTGAAAGGAGAAGTTTTGTGCTTGCCTATGGGATATCAACAGATCAACGTTAGATTGTAATAAGACCAGAGTTGTTTTCATTGCTCGTGAAAGTTAACTTTGTCTCTAGTACAAATACAGGCCGTAAAAAATAATAATATAAATAAATACTGGATATATTTTATAACATAAAATGAAAAATCAAATGAATGCCTTCTCATATCAAGAATGAAATTTTAAGCTTTATTACTATGAAACATCAATATCATGACGGAATATTTAAATTTTCGAGCTTAAAATCATCTAAACAAATCACAACTATCTAAAAACTTAAAAAGCTATCCCCTAAGCTATGGGAAAATCTAAAAATCCAAACGGATTAAAAACGATGGCATTGTAAATGAACACTTTTATTTAATTTAAGATGTTTCGAGATTTATAATTTGTGTTTATAATTTATTTCAATTTCAATCTTATTGTAGTCTTGTTGCACATTAATCAAGGTTCCAGGGATGAAAAGTAAAAAAAGCTTTAAAAGTGAATGCAAATTTATTGTTATTAGAGATCCCTCCTTGTCAAAATTCGAACTAAATTTCAGGGTCTAGACCTGTGGTGTATTTATCTAATTTAATTAATAATATTTTATTGACAATATAAATATAATTGTAAAACATGTGAAATTGAATTGGCATATCATCTAAGATTAATTCCAGTGTAGAACTCAAATGTATCACGCCACATCGGATGTTTGTGACGTCATGTCGTATGATGTAGTCTGTTGAATTTAATAAATTCCCATTGGCTGCCTGGATCACGCCACCATGTGCCCCACTGTCCGAGCCATCTCCCTCTCCAGTCAGTCCAGCATCAACCACCGTCCTACCCGGTCCGCGTAGCCTTGGGCTCTGCCAATTAACAATGTAGTGGTTATTTCTAACTCCCGATTCCCCTTTACAGGTATAATGTAGTATACTTCGGAACAAGTATACAACATTTTGGCGACGAGTGTAGTGAATCCGACGTGTGTGCGGTGTAACTGATCGACCGTATTTCCGTTTTGGAGGGAAGGAAGTGTGTATGTCCGTGAACGACAACCCAGTTGAAATTTTATCAAGAACATTTTTTAAAGTAACAATGACCGGAATAATAGGAGGAATCGGTGACTTTGACAGTGGCGAAGAATCTTGGAAATCATACGTTGAACGGTTCGAGTTATTTATTGAATGCAACGGTATTGAAGACACAAAAAGGTTAGTACGCTACTCACAGTGATTGGTAAAAAGACTTATAACCTATTACGCGATCTCTGTACACCAGATAAACCGAACACAAAAACTTTTGACGAATTAGTGAAAATAATTCAAGACCACTTATACCCTAAACCGTCTGTCATCGCGGAGCGCTATAAATTTAGTCAAAGAAATCAACTAGAAGGTGAAGGTGTAGCCGAGTACGTCGCTAATTTGAAGAAACTCTCCACACACTGTGATTTCGGATCTTCGTTAAATGAGTATTTACGAGACAGGTTAGTCAGTGGGATAAGAAGTGACACAATAAAACAGAAACTTTTGACAGAGACAAGTTTATCATTCAGTGACGCAGTAAAAATAGTCTCTTCAGCGGAAGCGGCGGAGAAGAATGCGGCAGCCCTGGCCATCGGCGGCGGCAGCGGAAACGTTGGCGGCGGCAAGGTGTTTCGAATGGCGTCGGCGTCGGCGGCCCGACAACAGAGAAGTTCGACCAACTACAGCGGCGCTAGGCAGTGTCCACGATACTCAACGCAGCAGCAGAAAATGCAGTGTTTGTGTTGTGGTGATTATGGTCATTTGAGAAATAAGTGCAATTTATTGGGAGTGATTTGCAATTTCTGTGGCAAAAAGAATCACATTGCGAAGGTGTGTAGATCTAAACTGTTTGGTAAGTCAACTGGTCATTATTCTAGTAATAATAAGACTGACAACCATGACAAACGTGAAAATCAGGGTTATAAACATAACAAATCTAAGGGTAGCAGAAAAATGCATAATTTTGTTTCTGATCAGTCTGAATTTAAAAATAATTCTAATGATAATTATGATGAATATGTAGAGGATGTAGCTGCATTGTTTCAAATCAATGAACCTATTGAGAATAAGGCTGTAAGAGTAGCCCCATTGAAAATCGAAGCTCTTGTTGAAGGTAAAAATATAACTTTTGAAGTTGACACGGGAGCTAGTGTCAGTGTTTGTAGTCACGATTTTTACAACCAAAATCTGTCATTTTGCAAGCTACTGCCTAATGACCTATCTCTCAGTTCCTATACAAATGAACCGATTGTTCCTGTGGGTAAAATAAATGTTAATGTTTGTTATGGTAGTGTCAACAAAAATTTGGAACTGTACGTAATTAACAAGGGTGCACATCCGTTAATGGGACGTAATTGGCTTAAGGTCTTGGGAGTAGACATTTCATTTCAGAATAATTCGTTGTGTGAAGTAAAATCTAAGACCTTATTGTCTATAGATAATGTTGATCAGATTGTAAATAATTTAGAGAAGGAATTTTCTGATGTTTTTAGTAACAAACTGGGCGAGTATAAAGGGGAACCAGTACAACTGACATTGAAAGAAAATGTAACTCCCAAATACTTTAAGCCTAGGCCGATCCCCTTTTCATTGAAAGGTAAAGTTGAAAAGGAATTAGACAGGCTAATAAACGAGAAAATACTAGTGTCTGTAAACAGTGCTGATTGGGGAACGCCTATTGTTCCAGTTCTAAAAAAGAATGGTGAAATAAGAATTTGTGGCGACTTCAAGGTCACATTAAATCCAAACTTAGAAGTAGATAAATATCCTCTGCCTAGAATCGAAGAATTATTTGCTAGTTTGCAAGGTGGTGAAACTTTTAGTAAAATCGATCTCAGCCAAGCATATATGCAACTTAAGCTAAATGATGAAGCAAAAAAACTATGTACCATAAGCACACACAAGGGTTTGTTTGCTTATCAACGGATGCCTTATGGTATTTCATCGGCTCCAGGAATTTTTCAGAAAATCATTGAACAAACTCTTCAAGGTTTGGAAGGTGTGGCAGTATTCTTGGATGACATTTTAATTACAGCTAAAGATACAAACGCTCATATAAGTAAACTAAGGGAAGTTCTCAAAAGACTTAATGACAAGGGGTTTACTGTTGAAAAAAGTAAATGTAAGTTTTTCTCTAATAAGTTGGAGTACCTGGGATTTTGCATTGACAAGGAAGGTCTGCACACCTCCCAAGCCAAAGTCGAAGCAATTGTAAAGGCACCAGTGCCTAAAAACGTGACCGAAGTAAAAGCTTTTATTGGTTTGGTTAATTACTATGGGAAATTTATTCCTAACTTATCGACCATTCTTCACCCTGTATATAATTTGCTTAAGAAAGATGTTCCTTTCGATTTTAATCAGAAATGTATGGAGTCATTTAACAAGGTTAAGGAGTTGTTAACTAATGCCCCTATTCTAGCTCATTACGACCCGAGTTTGCCTGTAACATTAGCGGTAGACGCAAGCTCAACAGGGCTGGGCTGCGTATTGAGTATAAAAACCAATGAAGGCGTTGAGAAACCAGTGGCGTATTTTTCACGCACGTTATCTCCTACTGAGATTCAGTACAGTCAAGTAGAGAAGGAAGCTTTAGCTATTGTTTTTGGAGTAAAGAAATGTAACCAGTATTTATATGGCCGCAGGTTTACCTTGTGTACTGATCACAAACCTTTGTTAAGTATTTTTGGCCCTAAGAAGGGATTACCAGTTTTTGCTGCAAGTAGGCTGCAAAGGTATGCTTTGTTTTTATCAGGGTACACTTTCGATATTAAATATGTAAAGTCAGCTAATCATGGCAACGCTGATGCATTATCTCGTTTGCCTTTACAAGTCAAACATTCAGAGGAAAATGTAGAATTTAAATGGCAAGGTACTTATTTGCATTGTATTCAAGAAAGTTCAGTACCATTGACTTTTGAACATGTTAAACTCGAGACTCAAAAGGATCCTGTTTTAAGTAAAGTATGTAACTATGTTTTGTATGGATGGCCTAGTTTTTTGTCAGAACAACAAAGAGATCTATCTCCTTATTTAAAAAGGAAGGAGGAACTAACTGTGGAGCTAGGAATTTTAATGTGGGGTTATAAAGTAGTAATACCTAGTTCAATGCGAAATTACGTACTTAAAGAATTACACTGTAGTCATATGGGAGTCGTTAAAATGAAATCTGTTGCAAGGTCCTATATTTGGTGGCCAAATATAGACCAAAATATTGAAGCCCTAGCAAACAGCTGCTCCTCCTGCCTAATGGAACGATCTAACCCTACTAAGAGTTAGGCCTACTTGCATAATTGGCATTATCCATCTATGCCCTGGGAAAGACTGTACCTAGATTATTTTGGTCCGATCAAAGGTAAAATGTTTCTAATTGTTGTGGATGCCCACACTAAGTGGCTGGAAGTTTTTGAAGTAAGTTCCACATCCGCCAAACAAGCGATTTTACACTTAAGAGACCTTTTTGCCAGATTTGGACTGCCAGTAGTATGTCATAGTGACAATGGCCCTCCTTTCACATCAATTGAATTTAAACAATTCCTTAAGTCAAACGGAGTGACACAAACGTTCTCTCCCCCATATCATGCTCAATCAAATGGCCAAGCGGAAAACTCTGTCAGGTATGCCAAAACAAAACTCAAATGTGCATTTCATGACAATGTTAATTTAAATGTAAATGTCGCTCTTAGTCGAATATTGTTTGATTATAGAAATTCTGTACATAGTGTTACAAATGAAACTCCAGCTAAACTCATGTTCAACCGCTCATTGAGAACAAGGTTAGATTTATTGAAACCAAATTTGGTCCGTAAGGTCGAATGTAAACAAGAAAGACAGAAGGAGTATTTTGGTGGCTCCCAAACAAGAGTGTTGTACAGAAACCAGCCAGTATTGATAAGAGACTATCGTTCAAAAGACAAGTGGGTCGAAGGTATTGTACATAATAGATTAAGCAATGTTTTGTATGAAGTACGATTAAGTTCAGGTGTAATTTGGAGAAGGCACATAGACCAATTAATTGGCCTTCAATCACAGTTTGACAGAAAAGAGCCTGTTGTAAACAACTGGGAAACTGTTGTGGCGCGATCAGCTGATCCTCCATACACTCCTCAAAATAGACCCCAACAACCATCCCAAAATAGCGTCAATCGCTCACCAGCTGATCGGGGCGCTTCCCCTCCTCTTCGCCAATCTCTCTCCCCCTCTACTCCACGTCATGCGGTCTCTCCACAATCACCCGTACAACATCACACCCCTCTTTCAACATCCACAGCTGATTCGCGTAGATACCCATTGCGAATTAAAAAACCAGTAGAGCGGCTCAATTTGTAATTAAGTGTTTGTGTTTATTGTTGTATTTTGACTATTGATTTGTTTTTCAATTTAATTGTGTGCTATAATGGTTTATCCAATGTGTGATTTTTATTCTATTTAATTACAAAAATTAAAAAGGGAGGAATTGTGGTGTATTTATCTAATTTAATTAATAATATTTTATTGACAATATAAATATAATTGTAAAACATGTGAAATTGAATTGGCATATCATCTAAGATTAATTCCAGTGTAGAACTCAAATGTATCACGCCACATCGGATGTTTGTGACGTCATGTCGTATGATGTAGTCTGTTGAATTTAATAAATTCCCATTGGCTGCCTGGATCACGCCACCATGTGCCCCACTGTCCGAGCCATCTCCCTCTCCAGTCAGTCCAGCATCAACCACCGTCCTACCCGGTCCGCGTAGCCTTGGGCTCTGCCAATTAACAATGTAGTGGTTATTTCTAACTCCCGATTCCCCTTTACAGGTATAATATAGTATACTTCGGAACAAGTATACAACAAGACCCAATCGGTTAAAAAATATTTTATAACAAAAAAACTCATATTAATGCATAATTTTGTAAGCATTTGTTATTATAACTGCTGTCTAATGATTCAATCAATTGTCCTTCCATAAGATTAACATTGGATCTATAAATGCCTGGGCGTAGCCCTGGGAGCCGTTTCTCATAAATCTTTGGCGGAAACAACTACAAACCGAACTAACTCTATCCAACGACATCAATAAAATTAAAATCTTTTGAAAATTGAAGGAGAAGTTTTAACATAAAAAGTTAAAAATATTGTATTAAATAAGTATAGATATTTGCAGTATTCCATGTGGGCTTCGATAAAAATTGTCATTCACTAGAAGGGCTGGATGAGTAGTTTTGTGGAAGCCATGTAATGAAACCGTGCAAATTATTATGCATGTTGATAAAGCGAGGGAGGTGTCATTACATACAGCCAGCAATAAACCTCCCCTGTTAGGCCCAGCAAATGGAATATCGACCTATTTCATTCCCAAACCACTCTTTACAACTCCCAATAATTACTTGGGCGAAAAATACATTTTCTAATTTTTATTCGTTTGTTAATGGATCAAAAGCCTAACTGTAAAACAGTGATAAATTGCAAACATTTTTACTTTTCACTGTTATGTAGTTATCTGCTGCCTCTTCTAAATAGATGTAGTAAATAGCGTTTGTAATTCTTACCAAAGGACATGTTTGAATTGCTGCACAAAACGTACGATTAAAAATGAAAGAGATAAAGGTGATTTTTAGATATATAATTAAAAAAAATAATTAAATTGTATGAGTAGAATTTTGGGAGCAAACAATTAGCTACACGGAGATAAATATTTAAATATTTTCTCTTATATAATGCCATAAAATTAAAGTGTTAATTGAACGATTCTTTTTGTGGGAATTGAAAATATATTTTACTGCCTTTTTTATACAGCTCATATTTTCCTAGATATTAGTAGTTAACTTAAATCAGTAACAAACTGTCGTACCATGATGTACAGTGTTATTAAAAATAATGGTACAAAGGTAAGATTGATTCATTTGAATACTCTGAGTTGCAAAATCATGAAAACAGAATAAAACTGTTTCTTATATTAACAAGTTTTAATTTACATTAAATTATGCATTACAAATGCTGGATTAGAAAGTCTGCATATATCCAGGCAAAATTCCAACTCAGCCTAGACATTCTGTAGCATTTCCTGGGTTATGGACTGCACGGCTTCTGTTATTCGATGTCTTAATTCTTGCTATTGGGGCTTAAAAGGGCAGTGCACTTTGTCTTTGATAAACCCAAAAGAAAATCTCACATGGCGTTAAATCAGGCGATTTAAGACATCGAATTACAGAAGCCGTGTAGTCCATAACACAGGAAATGCTACAGAATGTCTGGTCTGAGTTTTTCGCCTGGATATTTGCAGACTTTCTAACAGGGTTCACATTGAGCATTTTTAATGCATAATTTAATGTAAATTAAAACTTTTTAATGTAATAAACAGTTTCATTATGTTTTCATGATTTTGCAACTCAGAGTATACCAATGCGTTAACCTTACTTTTGCACCTTTCTTTTGGAATAACCCTGTATTTTAATGTGAAAAAAATATTTCTCAAAAATTACAAATTGCTTGTGTAGGTGCTCAACGTGTTGATTTTATAAGATGCAAATGTTGGTGCCTAATATTGTAATACGTGCTTTATATGTTGTATTTCTAACAGGCTAGAAAACGCAAGCACAGGCGCTTAAGGTGTTGCATTTCTAGGAGAGAGATTATGCTCAGGTGTCCAACGATTTGTTTCTAATAGACAAGAAAGAGTATGTGCAGGCGTATAATGAGTAGTATACAACAAATACGGCAGTACACGAGAAGCGTCTAATATGTATTTCTGAGACAAGAGAGCTGGAGGCGCCTAACGTGGCCAATTTCGTTTCCCGCCATCACCAATAAACTACTTTCGTTGGTCACAACCTTTAATGGAATATCGACTCGTCCCCTTTGTCCCGTGTTCACCGAACCGAGCGAGCAAAAACTCACTTCCACAGAAAAACAACTTCTTTATAATCGTTAAGACTTGTAACGCAATTCGAAATGCTTAAGGGTATCCGTACATTGTCGATTTTTATTTTTTTATACGTGTGTTTTTAATTAGCATTTTTAAGTGTTATGTCAACCACTTTGGACCTCGATTACCTTGAAAGTAACTTTAAAACCTAAATTGTTTTAATTTGGATCTTAATTAATATTGAAAAGTTTTACATCCTGTCAAAGTAAATTTAGTATTTAATCTTGCCTCGCCAAAATCATAAATACAGATTGTATATAAATAAGGTATATCATGAAATTAATAAACCTTAGATAAAATTACAAACTTAAAAACGTTTACTTATACGTTAAAAGGTGATTCCAGGTAAAAACTTGAATACAAAACGTGAAGGACATAATAATATATGTGTAACACAAATTACACAAGTAACACAAATAACAAACGTGTAACATAAATTATTCAAATAATTTATGTTTGAATATAAATCGTTAAAAACGGCTGATAACATGTCTGACTGAAATATGCCAACGTTTCAGTTGTATTATTTGTTGCAATGGTTTCGATTAACGGATTTCGGTTATTTAAATGAGACATGGAAGGATTAGCAGTTTTACTGGTGCCCTGATTATTAAAACTTTTTATACGTTGAAACATTATTTAAGTATAGGTTAACGACAGAATGAACTGTGGTTTCCTTAATCCTCATTATTATATTTCTGTAATTAATATAAAAAGTTTTATATTAATTTTATTGTTATAAAAATAATATATCTCGGCTGTAAAACGTTAGACAAAAAAGAACTTTTCGAAAGGTATGGTAAAATAACTATCTCCTTTTTTTAATAAATCTAATGGTAACAGAAATGTCGTTAGAGCTTTCTTAGTCAATCAAGTTTGAAATGCAGAATCCGTGCATGGTGTTTAACAAATTGTTAGTCAAGAGGCGACTTATATTATAGAACATTAATGTTTAGTATGCGGGGGCATGTACTTTGTCGGGACCAGGCCCAAAGAGCGCCGTTATACGCAAGGCAGCAGCAGCATATTGCTCCAATGTGGCACTGTACCTGGGATGTTGTGGCTTCCACACGGCGGGTTTACTTAACCAGGTTCGCTACAACATGAACTTGAAGAGGCGACATCCCAGTATATGACTGGTATATTACTTTAGATTGTTATGGGTCATTATGATTTCTGTAATGATCTTTGAAACATTCCAAACAGAAAAAGATAATTCATTTTAGTAATATTGATTAATAAACACGTTTCATTAGATGAATGAGTTAAAATAGTCAAATTTTCTTCTAGAGGACAAAATTTAAAGAAATTGCTTTTGCCATGGTCATAAATAATTTTAAACGTCTTTGAATTTGGAGTAATAAGCCAAACCCGACGTCAAAAGGTTGAGTATTAAGAAAGTTATTGCATTTTTAAGTTTTACCCTTATGATTTTAATGGAAACTGTGTTTGCCTGCCATTTCCATCTCGGTCATCCGTTTGAAGTCTAGTTTGCGGCATTGTTGTCTTCTTGTCTTTTGTCTTGGCATTGTCTTCTTCTTGTACAACTTGGTCTTGCTAAGTAAGACCTTTAGTTGAATACCAAACTCGACCTATGAAACTATTTAAGATTTCTGTCTGACTTCTCGTGGGCTGTAAAATTATGTAAGACAAGGGCAAAAGCAGATTTCTTTAAGGAATAAAAAAGAGATAATAGCTTAAAAGAGTAGAAATTTATGGCTATTATTGATATACCAAGTCTTATTACTTTATATACTATGGTAAAAAAAAAAATATTCACTGTTCCGGGACTTTTCAATCACACTGTATATAATGCATAGGTATTCTGTATAAAACAATTAAATGAAAATATTTAGTGCTGAGAAAGGGTTATTTTATAAAATATAAAGTAAAACAAAAACACAGTGGGTTTTTTGTTAGTTTTTTACCGGTATAGACTTAACAATAAAACTCGAGTAAATACAATTTTTATTTTTCTATTTGACATTTTCACTTCTTCAGGGAACGGCCCTCAAGGAGTTAGTATTAATCTTAAATGTTAGAATAAGCGGATATGACGGCCCAAATTAAGGATTATATATTTAAAAGAACTTAATTATATAATAAGTAGCTTAGTTAATTAAGAGAGGCGCTTAGTTAAACAACAATGCCGTAACCCCGAATTTAAAATGATGAAGTAAAAACTGTAGCGCAATATAACCATAAACATGCGATAAATTTTTTAAATGCACTAATTTCCAACTTACTCATCCTTATAAATTTTGTCTATAAATTTCTCAAAATTAAAATTGATATATGACCCTATGAGCAAGACCCACGAAAGAAAGACCAAGAATACACACAATAGCCATAAGGTGAGGGAGGGTATAAGCTGGGGTTAGTGGTTGAGTTGTGTGAACACAAGAATCCATGGGAAACTGACATTTAACACTCTTCATAAAGCACCCGGGCTATGTTATAGAACGTCCAGTCAAAGTATAAACCATGCATGTTTCAGACGTTGCCTACTATCTTTGGGCAATGTAATGCAATGCTTGATTATTCACATTGCCAGTAACATATGTACTCATGTCGTTTTACAGTGAATTTTGCTGGAAAAACAGTTGTAGTGAATTTTCTTTAATGTTTGAACAGTAGATACTCATTTTAGTTTACGATACTTTAAAAAACTTTTCTCCGATTTAAAAAGTTTCAGACATTAATTACACATAAAATCTCACTTTTTTTCAATTCAATACCTTTTTCTGGCATTTCCTCGCTCTCCAGGGATCGTGAAGCTTGCAATGGTATATACAGGGTGAGTGAAAATTAACAAGGTATTGAAAAACGCTTCCAAGTTCTTTAATAATGACACTAATTTATTACATAACCATCACATGATGTTCGTTAAATGAAAAAACATGGGAATCGGTTAAATCTCAACAAGGCATTGATGTTGTCAAACAGCTTCATTGGCCATGGATAAAATTTACACTCTTCTAAAGAAAGTAAATTTGAAAGTTGGTGATATCATTTTGACAATGTGCCAACTATTGCAAGCTGATTTCTTAAGAAAAAAGTTCTGTAAGCACTAATTGTTAAATAATATTTAGTATAATGACTCAATTGCCAACACAAAATCAGTAAAATTACAGTATTTATCACAATTTTTAGCACCTAGTTACTTTTCACTCATCCCACAGACAGACATTGCCAGTGTTGTTAAAAACTCACAATTACATCAATAACATTTTACCTCAATGCCCCAAATAAAATAGAAGCTTTGCTCATTTACCTTGCGTTCCCTTGTAAACTAAAATTTCAAGTCTGCTCATACGAAAACTAAAACATAAATGCTACCTTAACAAATCGTATATCTACGAAGAATCAGTGAATTTTGAACGTTAAAAGTTAAAACAACATTATTTCAATAAACAAACTTTAAACAGTATCACTGGTACGGCAAAAGACACGATTTCAAAACTAATTTTGAGTTTAACCAACCACATAGTTTCATTACTGATGCGTTTAAAAGGACAACTGGAGTTTGCACCACCTCTGTGTGAGGCAACTTTAACACGAAGACAACTTCAACAAGTTCAATTTAACTCATGCAGCCGTGTTACATTGTAAACTAAATTAAATACCTTTGTTGTACAAGAACTGTCGTTGAACATGTTTACCCTCGTGATTTATGTAGGGTTCTATAATATGACTAAATCAATTGAATATAATTTATTATTTAGGTGAAAATTGTTATTGTTAGGAACAGGATAAATATTGAATCCGTAGACCTTAATATGAACGTATATATATTTATTATTTCCGGTTTATTCCAAATTATTTTATCCTGAATTAAAACTGTTTAAAATTAGTAATACTAATTTTGCTTTCCATTAAATGTGTAAGTTTAAATAACTTAGATGCAATAAACAACTTTTACAATTATTTGTCTGAACTTCGACCCAGATCGCATGTTTTCAGACCAATATTAACGTAAATCTCTATTGCCTGCGAGTCCTTTGCCCTTTTTAATGTAATAGTAAAAATTTTTTATAGAGGTATTTTCTTTTTACTCATATATGCGACGGGATAAATGATGTTTAAATCATGTATAAAAGACTACAAGGGAAAAGATTTAAATATTAGCATGGTTTCATATGTACCACGCTCCCGATTTAACAATTTTTCTTATAAATGAGATCGCGGTACGTATGAAGCAATGCTAATATTTAAATCGTTTTCCTGATAATCTTTTACACATGCTTTCAACATTTAATGATAAGGTTAATTAGCAATCGATAGAACAATATTGTTTATTTGTCAAGTACAAAAAGAATTTTTTTGAGAAACTAATAATTTTCAATATGTTTTTGCAACTTTCGTTTTGTAAGAGTATAAATATTCACTTGGTGCTAATTCTAAAACCAATCAGGTAACGAATCACTATATTTATCCCCTATGAAAAAGAGTAATGAGTTTATTGTTGGAAAGCTTATTGCAGGGTAAATATGCTTTTAATAACTTCCAATTCAAATGGGAGATTACAACGCTAGTGAGAAAATGTTAGTTTATGAGTTTGCATTTATTATTAGGAGGTAACGGTTACTACAAGTCCTCACGTAATATGCATACTCATTGTTCTCATAACCATACATGGAACCTACATTACCATATTCATGTAGTTGTTTGTCTTCTCTTCCTAAGGCAAGAGAATTATGGAATAATTTCCACCGAATTTATCTCTGGTGTTGAAACATCGAAACTATATCAATAGTGGAATGAAACGCTGCCAAATAAATATTCATTTTATGTTATCATTGCAAGTACGGGCTTTAAAGTGTTTCTTGTTTTGTATTCGTTTTACTGAATTTTTAGTAATTTTTTGTAACTATAGTATCAGTATCTTAAAATTTGCAATGAAGTATAATGAAAATGGTTGTATTGAATAGTATCAAATGAATTCTTTCATAAACGTATTTAAATGAAAATATCAAACATTTATTGTTTTTTATTCAACGTATTGAAAAAATGGTCAGTAGAAATTTAATTAAAAAGGGCAGATATTCTTTTGACCTTTGAATGAATTAATAATCAAGGATAAAAAATATGTTTTAATTTAACAACTTAAGCTACTTTAATTTTCAGTTTCATCGAATCTCCATCGAAATCTGATTAAGTTTTATAAGAAATAAACTAATTTCCTTAAAAAGATAGGAATAAATTTAGTTTTTTTACCTAAGTCAATTATTATTGAGCTACGTAACTCGAAGATGCTGTGCATGATAAGGGACAGGAGCCCTCGTTGAAGGATCGCCAATTAACAACCTTACATTATCGTTTCCATAAATGCAATTTGGAGGTGATCGATAACAAGTTCTCGATTGTTCAGAAAGTTAACTAAGATAGTGCTTTAATTTACATATGTTAATTAACTTTGCAAAGATTTATATTTCGCTACTTATATTTTGCTACAACGTATTTTTTTGTCTTAAAGTAGTTTATCAACTATCATTGCAATAAGCACCTACAATATTATTACTAGTAATTTCCCAAAGAGGTACATTATTCAAACAAATGTAAAACAGTTGCATATTGAAAACAATATCATAGAAGAGAAACTTTTAGAGACGGGTTAAATGACCAAAATCCAAAACAGTAAAAAATTATTTTATTTTGAAGCAGCAAACGCGAATTTCAGTGCTCTAAACTTATAGCGTCAACGCTTTAAGCTTATTGCTAAATGATTTACCAAGTATGAATTTGTCAAAAGGATAACCCTAAAGACACGTAGCAGCGTAATTTGGATTAGGCAAGTCAGTTAAGAACTTCCCGGGGAGTAAGTTAGCTCCTTCAAGCTTAAGTAGTTTGGTTTATGAATAGCTAATTGTTCTAATTCCCTACCCTAAAGCGGTTATGTTTGATAATCGTTCTCTAACGGATAACTTAGACTGTACACGTATAATGTTAATGGAAATCGTTTTTGTCTTGGATTGAACATGAATTACAACGATTGATATACTTGAAAAATAAAAGTTAAATACTGGAAGGGCATTCAACAAGTAGAGAGACAAGTATATAAAGGGTTTTTATATTGTATGTTTTATTTTGTATTTTTGTACGTCAGCGGCTTTTTTTTAACACTTTGATGGGGATCTGTACAAACCCCGGTCTTGTATTATCAAACTATGACCTTTCATAGATTGCATAATTAATTAATAGCCCAATGATAAATGACAACTGAGTCCGGAGTTTAACCTTTAAAAAGCTTATAATTTTTCTAAGGGCCGAACTTTTGGATTCTCAGACGAACACTATAAGCACTCAGCTAAGCAGGGTTTAAGTGTTTCATTATAAGCAGGTAAAACTTTCCACTTTTCAACACAACCACACTATATTTTCACAATTTCCCATCGTTATTTGAGTCATTCATTAAAAAACTTTATAAAAATGTGTACTTTGATGTCCAAAAGTGGCTTGCACCGCTGTTTTCACATCTTCATTTTCCTAAATCTCTTAACTCGCAAAAGTTTTACAAAAGTTTTTAGGTAATAAAAGTGAAAATCTGATTTATAAAAATCAGGTCTTTAAAGGACGGCGGAGTGGGTATCACTGAACAGTTCAACCTTCAATACAGTGTTCAGAGTAATATAAATGTTGTGTGGGTGAGTATTGTCTTGGAAACAAAAACAAAACGCATAAAACACCATGTTTTGTGGTATTTACTCTTTATGAATAGTAAAATGGATAGTGCTTACACCTGTGTGTGTGAAATTTCAGCTATATAAACCGTTGATATTCTTTGGTATTTCTAAATAAGAGTTTCGATTCGCTTTCTATCAAAACAGTTTCAACCTCAGTCGTCCTGAATGTAGCGTACATTCAGCCCCAATTTCGTACGGAAATATCCAACTATAAACATTTTGACGGTACCTTCCCATACTACCTTACCATTCTAAAATTAATTAATTTTTTTTCTTCAGAAAACAAAAATTAGCAGCTTGTAGATGATTGTAATCTTCAAAAGAACCTACCACATTCAAAACATTTGAAAATCAGAACAAAACATCAGATTGATCAAAACATTTGGTTATTTACAGAACATCTGTATTATTTCTGTATTATTAAATCTGTATTATTATGTGAACAATACAAATCAAAATTTACAAATAAATAAAAATCAATAAATAATAAAATACAAAATCAAATGAATAAAACTTAAAATATTGATAATTTAAAACATTCCCGTTTGATTGGTTTTGATCCTGAATAGGTTGTTTATTTACTTATTTAACGTCCCTTCCATTAAAGGCAAATTGAAGGAATATTTGGATTTCACTTGACTACATTTTGATGGTTAAACCAGTTGTATAACTTTATTAAGACTTTGTATGACTTTAAATAAAAGACACTAAGTCCAAATTATTCTACGCTGTAAGTAAACTGAACCCATGAAATTCAATACATAAATACAGGATTATTCAAGAACAAAAATGGAATCTCTAATGACCTCAGTTAAATGAGTTTTTTTATCAATAAGTAATACTGACCATGGAGAAAAATACATAGCAATAAGGAATTTAAAAGAGATTACTCAATAGAAAAGGCATAGAGAGAGAATTTCAAAGTTTATTTACTGTTATCGATGTTCTATGTGCTTCATGACATTCAATGGCCCAGTCGTAATGAAGTATAGAGAGGTCAAGTCCGGGCTTTGAGGAATGAAGTGAGCGCACAAGTAGTTACTGAAAGTTTTGATGCCAGTGCCCTTGAAAACGTCTGGTGTGGTTCATAATAATACATTAAGACACTTTAAATTGTCCTCTTTCTATAGGTACCACATTTTCCTCTTGGGAATACCCGTTTTTGCAGTGTTCATTAAAAAGTGCATACATTTATTGAACAATCTGATATATTTTTATCAACAGTAATGGCGTTAGAATAGATAATTTTATGTAATAATAATAAAGAATAAGTTAGATTGACTTGAAAAGCGATCCTTATATGTTTATTATAAAATGTATTATCATTAATATACCCCCACGGTTTTTAAAAATTGTTTTGCTAGCAAATACTTACTCTTTTGCAAGAAATATTATCACTATAATAAAAACGTCAAAGTTAAAAGTTATGGCATAAAAATTGTTTAGTTAGTATCATGAAAAATACATTATATTATACTCAGTTCTTCAAGCTGCGTAGGAAAAATATAGTGTATTCAACAACAGCCACTTTTGTAAAAACGAAAAAAAGAGTACTCTAAAATGTTGGCATTAACCCTTTATCTGTCAATAGTTCTACCATTTCAGTGATACATCTTATTTCATAATTACAATAGAGTGCTCAGATTATTTATACTTACAGCCTGAAGCAATCTTCGTTTTTTGGTTTGTGACGCGTTTCGCCGTTTGCGGCATCCTCAGACTTCACAAACACACCGAAACTGTACATTAAACTATTAAACTAATAGTAAACATTAAACTAATAGTAAGTACATTAAACTAATAGTAGTTTAAGTGTGTTTGTGAAGTCTGAGGATGCCGTAAATGGCGAAACACGTCACAAAACCAAAAAACGAAGATTGCTTCAAGCTGTAAGTATCAATAATCAGATATTATAAAGCGATCTAGGACCAGATTTTCCACAATAATGGAGCACTGTTCATTCACGTCAATTTTTATTATGTAGTTTATTTGACATTAAAATATTGACAGTTATAATTCAAATGTTCTCCTCTACAATTTATTAGGATAAAATATATTACGTAGATGGAAATCTCTATTTTTAAAATTATTTTCACACTTTTAAATTGATTAAAATATTATTTAAATCAAAATATATTTAAACTAATGTAAATATCCTGATAGTATTTAATGCTCAAGTTTGTCCTGAACATTTGGCTACCAGCGTGTTTCTAGAGACCGGTACATGGAAGCGTAATTGTATAACCGTCCTCTCGAGACTCAACAGAAACATCTCTTACTTTCAAACTTCGCAACCGCATTACACTGTATACGTTAGTAAACATGTCCTCCCTGTATTTAAACTTTGAATACAAGTGGTATTGTTTAAATTTACCTAAGGAACAAAATTGTTTGGGTTATAAAATTAAAATGTGTTTCAGGTTTAAGGCATGGAATATTTAATGAACTCGAAGTTTTAATGACATATTTAGACTGTTAACAAACACATCATACTAGGCAATATTGCAACGAAATTCGCGCATACCGGTAAAAAGGCAGAGTCCTGAAGATGAGAAGAATCCCATTATACTCCACATTAACCCCTAGGGTTAAGCGCTACAAGCTTCAAGGGTTTCCATGTTAATCTTATGGGGAAGGTGTAATCGATTTAATCATTAGAAAACACAAATACTTTTTTATTGACAAATGCCTGAACCTTGTAAAATAAGTAGTAACATCGAACATAAATGTGTCAAACAAACTCGGTTTCCAGGAATATCGTATGATTCAAACCGATAGTTTGTATTAAACTAAACCCGATGTAACACCGAATAAGAGGATCATGTAACTGAGGTGGGTAGAACCAACAATTCTCTGGTGGCCGAGCAACAATATCCCTCAGTGTTCCATCAGTTCGGCCATGTCCGACATGCGAGCAATAAAAGCATACGTGGATGGGTCGGACCACTTGTATAACAGTGGCGCACATCACTTACGATAACATTATTGTAGAACCGAACACAATTAAGCGACGACGGGAAATAGGGCACACTTACCGGTTGTAACCTAGAAAAATAGTACAATAACGTTCTACTGTGATGGGAAAAGTTGGTAAATTAAATTTGTAAAAGTTTTAAAACTTTTCTAAAGTTAAATGATTTTAGTAGACGTCCATAAAGGTATAGAAGTTTTATTGAGTGGCAGTCGGTGGTACGAATAATAAAGAGTTATTTGGACCAACCAAGACAAACAACTCCTCTTCAGTTTTTTTTTTTTTGTTTTTTTTGAATTTCGATAATGAATCAAGTATTAAGTTGAACGATTATTTAACCGTATAGAAAATTAAAAATACTAAAAACATGGATTGGTTGTGATTGGATTAAACTGTAGGATCAACTAGGTATCATAATTGATAATTCATATTTTCGTATGAAAACCACTAAACTGGTGTTAAATGTGGGTTGATGGCAATTTTAATATAGCCCCCTGGATGGGAAAGAATCGTCTGTTTTTACTCTCAGTCGTTTTGCACACCATTTAGCCCTTACGACCTGGCACATATCCTGGCTGTTTTAAAGAATTAGTGTCTTTAGAGTCAATATAGAATATGTTTTTAACCCTTCATAAAAAATAAAGATTAAGCTAATCCTTTTCAAAAAATTTACATGACTAGTAATTGCTTATCAATGATATCCATTTTCATGCTTATTTTAACATGTTGGATAAAAGTTTATGTCAAAGTATATTTTATTATTGTTACTTTGTTTCATTTATTTTCAGTTTTTGTAGTCAGTCAGAAAATTTAAAATATTTTTCAAAGTAATAAATAGGATCAAACTGTAAGAAACTCATCTCAACCGTACATGGGTCCATTATGTTTGACAGTGAGATAGATGCAGTTCGAATCCAATCTAGATGATAGTCATAGGATTATTAGTGTTAATTGGTCATTAGTTGTGATTGGCTGGACATAGATCTAATTGGATAATGTAGACCCAATGCCTAAGTCTATTATGGTTACCTAGTGGTGAGGAAGGCCCAGGTTAAAAAATATTTTCAATAGATAAAACAAAAGAAAATGAACAAAAAGACATAAAGGAATCCTAAAAAGATTTGTTTACAATTTTAATTAATTTCGTTAATAATGCTAAGGGAAGACTTACATCTGCTGTTTTTTTTTTCTTTTTAGTAACATTTTACATGCCTCTTACTTATAGTTTATGTCAGGATCATTATGACTAACAACACGTATTTCCTTGAATGGAATGTCTTTAAATGAACCTTAAAATGAAATTGAACCCTTAAATATTTGAAAACAACTATTTCTTAAGTTTGAATATTTTATTATTTTTAAATATTTACAAATTAAAATTTATTCATTCCATAAAGATTTTACTAAGATACATTAATAATTTTCTTATGTAACACATTAGATGGAATTTTTAACATAAACATATTATCACGCACATTTATTACATAATTTATGAAACCAGTACACTATACTGAACGGTTGTAAATTCCGACATTTAAAAATGCAAAATAAATGTAAAAATTAAAACATTATAAAGACTTTCAGCCTACAACCCATCAATTCCAAAGCCAATCCTCCAAATTGACATTGGTGCCAATAATAGACTAAAATTACTCTTATATGTAACAAAAATATGATAAAGCATTTTATTCGTCTACGGTAGTATCTAAAATCTTTTAGTTAAATTGTTACATATTCATAAAAAATTTGTCAGTAATGTATCCAAACATCGCAGGTCGCAATTAGGAAGTCATGTCACATTTTAATTAGAGGACTTAATGTCAGTAATATTTTTCTAAAGGTGTTGACAAATCAGTTTTCTGGACAACTGCATTACAGGCAGAACCATAGCGTTAAGCTATCAGATTTCATATGGTAGTTAACTTCAGTGTGTATTGATTGCCATACATGCATATATTGGCAGTAGAGTCTTTTAAATTAAAGATAATATGAATACAATTTTGTAAAATAAAAGTTTTAACCTAGCCACTGTTATAAAAGTTTATAGGCCACTGTTATCAACCTAAATTTATTCATTCGTTCGTAAAATTGAAAAATTAAAAACTTAAATCATATTATAAAAGTATTGTAAAGTTTTAGAGGAAAAAACGTTTTTTTTTTTAATTACACGTTTAAGTAAAACGAATATGTCCGTAAAATCACAACACACAGCAGCAAACCGTTTAAATCGAGATAGAAATCAGTTGCCTTCAATCAAAACAAGCACCCCGTTAAAAGCAACAGTTTTAAATCTAGATTAGAAGTGAGGAGTGGTTTAATCAGTGTGTGATAACATGCTGGAACTGAGTGGGTCAGCACAAACATTTTAATCACGGAGCTCATCACACTTGATTGCGACGACACAGAACACGCGCACCTGCATACCAACAACCCCCCCCCCCTCACCACTAAACAAGAGGGGGCGCACCATATACAATCTCGGATTAGGTAAACAACACGCCATACGACCACGCCGGGTACGTGATTAATTACATCGGCGAAGTCAACTTTTGGAGGAGGGCTGATGAAGGATTGTACTTCTAAATGCCTTAGAATGGATGGCTTAGTGGTTATAGATCTAAATTTCAATCCCAGAGTTGCCGGTTCGATCGTGAGAAAAGTTAGTAGTTTTTTTATGGTTTGAATTTGGAATCATCTACCTGTAGTCATTGGGCTATTAATGAATGGTATTGACAAATAAATCAGCTGGTCTTTGTTAGTATCAAAGCTACATCGCATCTGATCCGTTACCCAAACTTCAGTCATATTTACCTTAACATACTCACAGAGAGCGTCTGTGTCTCAGAAATGTATCAAATGTATTTGTAGACTTTGGGTTTTGTTAAAATAAATCTCATCAGGGATGAGAAATACAAAAAAAAAAATAAAATAAAATAAAAAAACGAAACGTGTCTGATTAAAAAAGTATAAAATCTCATTGAAATGTCAGATGGAAGTTCCTAAGATATAAATATGCTTAATGATTTTAGGAAGTTACTTACTTGTATCTATTAAAAAACATATATTTTATCACACATAATTAGGTTTTTAAAATATGAGAAGATTATAATTGCATTCAATACAATAAAATAACTCGCCTTTTTAATTAACTAATGTATTAAGCTTAGAACAGGTATTTGGAATTTTTAAGAAGGTTATCGTTTAAATTTATTATTATTTTTTTGGTGTCTATCTATGCCATACGGTGTTACCATTTACTTGTCCAAAACTATCAACATAATACCAAAATCTATCACGAGAATGAAATTGGAACTTTTATTTGTAATTTATTCACTCAACCCCTAACAAAAATGAAAAGAAAAGCTTTTAAACGTTTTGATAGAAAACGAAAGTTCCCAAAACCTTACAGGAAACGGGCCAAACCATGGGTGAGTATTGTCAAATTTTTTACTTACAGTGAAAACCCGGATTTATTTTAGATATTAGATATTTTGTTTGAATAAAATTGTTATGATTTGTTTGAAATATATCATTAGTCATCATTCTCTGGGTCCAACCTACGTGAGATCGTGATTTTTAATAGCGGAAAACTTTATCACGTAACAAAAAGTTATTAGTTTTTGACATTGCAACGACTTAAATCAGATTTTATCATTATTAAAAAATATTGGAATCTAAATTTACAGTAAACTGAATAAGTATCAGACTTAACCTATAGTTATTTCTTAGTACGCAATTAAGTTTTCAATAACTATGTTTTTTGTAAGCCTTTGACTTAATGATGTGAAACTTATCAGAAAATAAGCAAATTAAATTGAATTAATTGACAACCATATATGATCTTAAGTATTTTATTTTACAAAAAGTCTTTAAAGTTTTATTACTTATTACTTTTATCCATAGGTTATCCATTAACCCAACCCCCCTCCCTCTGAATATGAACGATGATTATGTGGTTCATTATTGCATGAGCTACTTTATTTTAAATTAAACTTTTAAAATTAAAAGTTTTTTAAATTAAAATACTTTTTAAACTTTTTAAATTAAAATACTTAGTAAGTATTTAGATTATTGTCCTGTTAGAGAGTAATGTGGTTTGAAGAATATATTCGTTCGTAACAGAGGGCCTTATGTGGAAATGAAGGATGTATGTATTTTAACCTTTAAAATTAAAATACTAAAGAAAAGCGTATTGTTCCTATAGAAGTCTAAATATCAACATATCTACATCCTAACGGATAAGCCACAAAAGAGGTCAATATTGCCAAGCAAGTAGCACGGTGACTTCTGTTTTGGACAGTTAGAATATCGAAATATGCCACCAGACATTTAAGTTAACAACGATCACCAGTGAAGAGGTTAAAGTATTTTTAAATTAACATTTCAAAATTTTTAATTAAAGAAAAAAAGTGTCTTTAGAAAACATAAGTGACTTACCGTAGCTAAATTTTAAGTAGTGAAGAAAGTTCTTACAACGCTATAAATGTTCTTAAACGTTGAAATTAACCATTCACGGTCGCACTTGCTAATATTTCAACGGGGGTGAATCAGGATATATAAAAGGCATATTTTAACTGTGCAATATAAAAAAGATGAACAGGACTGATAAAAAATTATCAGATGGAATTCCAAGACCAAGAAAATTTATGGACTCCTTTACAAAGTCTTTGGTTGAGGGACAAAGAAGTGAGGATAGGAATGAGGATAAGTGTCGATATGATCCAATTACTGTAATCATAAGATATCTTAGAAAGGTATAATAAATCATAGTTTTGCATAGAAATGAAATGGAAAGCAAACTCATTAAATAAAGAGAACATGTGCGTTTTCAGTTAATTTTATAATAAAATAATTATATGTTTAATACTTGTCGTCATCCGTTCTGTATGCGTTTTGCTTAACCCGTTCATCAATTTTTCCTATTTTTTAGATGATACATGTTAAACCTCGTTTATTTATTTCCTATTTTCTATCTGTGTACAAAAAAAATGTTAAAAGTTTATCTAAATTTATATATGTATCCCTTTTAATATTTTATCTCATAATCAAATTTTTAGTTTCATATCTTTAGACAGACAATATATTTTAAAGTTTTGTGTATGAGAATTATATAATTTAAAGTGTAAAATTGTTAAATTTTTAAAAACACAACGCAATAAATACATACTTTAATAAAAATAAACAAATTGTTTTACTGACGATATAGACATTTTATTTTCCTTAAACACTCATTAATAAATTTTTGTTAATTATTTTACGTTATTTGTGTAAACATTTCGTTTACTACAAATGCAATTTGTTACTTAGCACAAATAGAATAATGTTCGATAGAAAATTATGCGCTAAAACGTAATATACGGGGAAAATTATGACTTAATTAATGGCATTCATAGTACCAGAAACTCATCTCTCTAATGTGCAAAGCTTGTTTGAAATATTCATAATGAATTGAATAATTGCATCTATATTGTTTTAGTACATGATTGTGTTTGTATTATAATCATAGCTTTGAAGTAATATTAATCAACCTGAAGCCAAAAAATTAATTATGAATTTTTTTATAATAGTACAACCACTAGTAATAATGGGTATTGTCTTGCTTCTTGAAAAAATAGATTTTTTTATTAAATAAAACAAACCCATTTTGAATAAAACTAGTCTACTTGTTGCGCTAAATCAATGACAATCGACCAATCCAATATTGTAAATATCAGTAATCACAAAAACTACACGTATTTACAGCTGTAAATTAACAGATGTTTAAAATGTTCAACCCAAAACCAATGTTATTCTGATGGGAAAATTTCAAATTTAATTTGTGTGTTGCGCCCTTATTTTATGTCAGATTTTCATCAATTTTTGGAGGAAACAACTACAGACCAAGCCCCATCCAACGACATCAAAACTTTAATATCCGTTGAAAATTTTAGGAGTTCTCAACACAAAAAAAACCCTTAGCGTATTAAATAAGTATTGATAGATTATTGTTTGGCCACCAGTTAAATCCATAACTAAGGTTAAAAACAAAAATGTTGGCTAAAATACATGTCTTTAAAAGGTTCAATCTACAAAATGTAAAATAGAAAGAAAACACCGGTGTACAAAACTTAAAACGCCATAGATGTACCATAGAAACTTCGAAAGCGTTTTCCGTGGTATTTATACATGTGTGTTGAGATATCAGTGCGTAATAAACGGCATTCTACGTTTGGTATTGATATTTTTCAGAAGACCTGGTATTTGGTTTTTATATTCATTAAATATTTCACCCAAATCTCGTTTTCAGACTTTTACATCGAATTGTTTAATTGGAATCAAATTGTCTCTGGTTTCAGAGTTAAAATTAATAAAGTAACAAAAAACTCTAAATATCTTGTTATAAGAATAAAACCGACACTAACCCAAGAATAAAATTTTAAACAAATCAGACCTTACAACATATTAATTAGGTCTATGAACAATAACTGCAACGTCATGTGATCTCATTTTTTTTATTTTATTTTTTAACCCACGCTTTCAAATCCTCTTACCTTAGTCTATTGGTCAATATTAACCATTTTAAAAACAAAAATGACAATATCCAGTTTATTGATTAATCGTGTCCCCGTTGTTACAGTTTGTTTACCATCGGATGACGAGTGTGCCCGCAGTGGCCACGCCTAGCGCCGCGGCCGCAGTTGTTGCACTTCACTGGCTCAAAACCGCTCCGACCGTATTGCATAAAAAATTCAGTGGCTTTTTGTTCCAGCACTGTGTAACAGTATGATATTTGAAAATGTGACAACTAAAATTTACATATTTCTGGTCTATTGAGTCCCAGTTTATTCACTCACTGTTCAGTTTCGAAATGTGAACATGCCTTTATTTATTTATTTATTTATTATTTATTATTTATTATTTACTTTGGAAGTTCTTAAAAACACCGTTATCTATAATTCACTGTCCGCTATTTCAAGTAATTATTTCCGCAGTCCATCAGATTTTTTTACCAGGTCGAATAGAGTGTTGAGTTCATTACACCAAGAAACGTATGATTTTATGTTTCTAAAATCTGTTTCACTACAAAACTGAGTTGTACGTGGAAAATAATTAATTTCAGATTACAGAGAAACAACGGAAATGAGTCAAATGTAAAGCTATAAGCTATTTTAAAAGTTTTGTAATTTATATTGGATTTGTTAGTTTTGCTTATGTTTTGTTCTACGTAAAACTATTTACAGAAACTATCAATTTTTAAGAGTTAAGGAGGGTGGAAGAGTTATTGCCTGTGACGTTATTTAGAATCCTTATAGATAATTATACTAAATTGTAGTTACATACAATTTAAATAATGGTACTAAAGAGTATTATTTTGCTTAATACGCATAATAAATATTAATTTGATTATTTTGCGTGCCCTTAAATGTAAAACAGGATCATGAACCTAGTAATGTATTATATCATGTAATTTTTTTCTGGGTTTATCCTTTGTACCCACTATAAAGATGAAATCTAGTTACCATCTCTCGCCGAGTGGACGGCCCCCGCGAGCGTGGCCAGCACACCCCAACAGACGAACAGAGCTCCCAGTCTCCATCTGGACGCTACACCACCCCCCATCGTCCGTCAGGCCCCACACATCACTCACTAGCTGCCGGTAGCCATCACTCACTGTCACAACACAATGTCACTCCGCAGGTACCGTCAGCAGCGGTCAGTGCTCCGTCGCGACGTCTCGCCAACACTGAGCTCCAACCCCCGGCCGCCCCGCGCGCCTGCGCACCACCCTGCGCGCCGAACCCTGCCGTCACTCTAATGAACCAATTTCGTACCCCTCCTGAAATATTTGCACCCTAGAAGAATATAATGAGATTAACAAGCTGTGTAAGCTGCCGGGAGACGAAATTGTTTTAATATTCGATTACACAATTTAATCTTTTGCTTTCGTACCGGTTGGTTATCTGGTTTATTTTGGAGGCGCCGTTTTATTTCGTGATTACTTCCATGTGACTGTGGTAGTTGTTGTAAATTTGAAATGTTTTACATAATTATTTTATCTATGACCGCGTCAGTAATTTCCTATAATGATATTAGGCCTACAAGTAACGAAGTATGATTGTGAAGAGGTACATTATTAAACCAAATTCAAACATGTTGCTTAGTGACGTCTTTAACGTACAAGTTAACGGGTGGTAGCCAAATTACAGCTCGGAATTTGATGAAAGTAATGTTTCTATTGAAGTTACGAAATTTGCTGATTGTTCCATTATGATTCATGTTTAACTTTCTATATGGGCCTAACCTCAAAAAAGTGTGATCGTGTGGCTACGTTTCTAAATTGTGACCACTTATAAGCTACAAGTTTTTAACATGTTTGTTACAATGATTTACCAAATTTAATGAGGCTACACTTATGGTAGTGTATACAACGATTGTTAAAGTATTCTTATAATTATAATTAAATAATAAATAGCTTGAATAAAAATGTGTAATCCCTAAACTTAATTTATAATGAACACACAACAAAAAGCATATGATTTTAGAAAATGTAAATAAACAACAAGAATTTAAAACATATCATAATGTAAAGATATAACAATTATCCGCCGCTGAAAAAACAAGTTCTATGCTTGGGTGACGTAGTCTTTGAGGTATGCTGGACTGCGTCTTTCTCTTTGAGACCTCTGATACTCATGGCGAGGTTCCTCCCCACGATGTCGAGAATTTCTTTGACGTTCCTGAGGGTTTTCAATAACTGGCATTGGCTGGGTCCCTCGGACTTGCGTGTTTTTGGGAGTTGTTCCTCCATGAACTTTCCAGCGAACATTGAATGAAATCGGTCGATGGGTATATTCTTGACTGTTCTGACTCAAAAAAGATTTTGTAAGAGAAGGGACTTGAGTTGAAGCCAGCTGGTTAATGTGGCGTTTAATAATTCGCCCACTATCCAACCTCTCTAAATAATGCCGAGTTCCTAGGCGCTTAACAATTTCACCAAAATCCCACACAACTTTATTGTCTCTGTGCAATCGGACCTGAACTCTACTTCCCTCATGCAATGTACGAACTGGATTTGACTGGATTTCCAATTTATGTTCATCTTTTGGAAATATTCCATCCAGCCTTAATCTTAGTTTTCTATTTAAATACAATTCGGCGGGAGAAGAACCACATGAAAGAGGGGTACCTCGATAATGGAAAAGAACCTTTCTAACTTTATCATGGATTGTTCCTGGTTCATTAGTTATAGATTTTAGCCGCCGTTTCAGGGTTTGCACGTTACGTTCAGCTAGTCCATTGGTGGCAGGGTGACCAGGCGCTATCAAACGTTGCAGAATTCCACGCTCTTTACAATACTGTTTGAATATGTCAGATGTGAAAATTGTAGCATTATCTGAGACAATTTGTAAATGGTATCCATGAGTAGAGAAAATATCTTCTAATAAATTGGTTGTAACTTGAGTTGTAGGTGCATTTCGAATGACACGAACTTCCAGCCACTTAGATTTTGCGTCGACGCACAGTAAAAAATGATACCCATCCATCGGTGCCATGTAGTCTATATGGAGACGCTCCCAATTATTGTCTGGTTCATCCCATGGGTGCACAGCAACTTTTGGAGGGTTGTGTCTCAAAAGAGCACATTCAGTACATCCACGAACAATGCGTTCAATGTCTTTGTCAAGACCTTCCAAATACACATATCGTCTTGCTAGTTGTTTCATCTTAGTTATTCCCACATGAGTGGTATGAAGTTCTTTTAAAATAGACGATCGAAGGCTTCGTGGGACTACAACGCGATCCATCTTGAAAAGAATACCATGAGAAATAGAAAAAGGCGAATCTTGATTTTCATCTTTTAGGTTTTTTATGATCTTTTGGAGATCTGGGTCAGACGATGTTTCTGCAGCAATCGACTCAGCCGTAATAGCTGTACTGGATATGTGAAAAATGGAGTCCAAGTGTATTTGAAGTACTTCTTCATTGATAAAAACGTCCATAGTTTTGCTAGTACCAGGTAGTGGTGCACGTGAAAGACAGTCGACATTCTGTATTTCTTTGGAATTCTTGCTTTGAACTTGGTAGTCAAACTGAGACAGAAATGAGGCATATCTTAATAGTCTTGAAAATGTCATCTGTGGAAGGGCTTTATTATGTCCAAAGATTCGCTGAAGTGGCTTGTTATCAGTCACCAATATAAATTTTCTTCCATGCAGATAGTTGTAAAAACGGGAGACTCCAAATATCACAGCCAGTGCCTCACGATCCAGCTGAATGTAGTTCATCTCTGCTTGTGAAAGAGCTCGAGAGGCATACGCTATAGGGTTCTCTTCCCCATCCACTGAATGACTGAGGATAGCAGCTGTTGTGACCGAGTTTGTTTTGCACGCGTTTTGTATTGATTAATTGAAATTGATAATTGAAACATGTACTTTATTGAAACAACAGAAAAATAGAACTAAAATTGTTTACAATATAAAATGAAAATAAACATTGAATTAACAGCTGATTAAAAACAGAATTAATGCAAAGAGAAATAATAATTCTCCCCCACATGAATGAAACAAGAAATAAATGCATTACATTTGGTAGTCCTTAAACTTGTTCGGCTTTCTTATTGTTCTTTCTGACCGTCTTACTTGATGTTCTTGTCTGCTCACTTCAGGTTGCATTTCTTGTTGTACCTCCGGTTCTGGTAATTGAGTGATGGGTCTCATATGTCCTCTATTCTGGTCATCTGTCCGATGGGAATGATGGAGTCTTTGGTTGGAAAATTTTACTTCAAAATCCAAGGGGACGTCATCTTGAGGATTTTGTTTGGAATGGTAGTCTATTTTGGGTAGTTCTGAAAAGTAACGTTTTTCTTCTTCTCTTCTAGCTGTACCGTTTTTCTCAGTTGGTTTATATGTCTTTTGAGGATTAGGCCTGAATCAAGTTTTATGAGGTAATGTAGTTTCCCAAGTTTTTTATACAGTCCCAAGACTTGAATCAGAATCATTTTTAGCTAAAGTTTTGTCTACTAAGGCTTGATGGTTTTGATTGATAAGTTGAAACAACTGTTGTAACTGTTCTGGATCCATTGAAAAAATTAACCTTTGTTTTGTAAACAAATATATTATTTTTTAAATTGTTCTGTTGAAATTTATATAGTCTTGACTTAATTACCTTTAAATACTTCTTTTCACCGTAGTCGCCATTCTTTCTGTTGTGACCGAGTTTGTTTTGCACGCGTTTTGTATTGATTAATTGAAATATATTTGATAATTAAAACATGTACTTTATTGAAACTACAGAAATATAGAACTGAAATTGTTTACAATATAAAATGAAAATAAACATTGAATTAACAGCTGATTGAAAACAGAATTAATGCAAAGAGATATAATAGCAGCGACACCTACAGGGCTAGCGTCCGTGGTCAGTGTAACTGGTAATTTTGGGTCGAAAAGAACTAAAACTCTATTGCTGCACATTTCAGCTTTGAGTCTTATAAATGCATTTCCAAACAGTGTCCCACTTGAACCGATGACCTTTTGATTGAAGTTTCCTAAGTGGAAAAGAAATCGTTGAGTAGACCGGGATGAACCGTGCGTAGTATGTTAACATACCCAAAAATCTGCGAACATCATCGATATTCTGAGGTCGTGGTAACTCGGACACCGCTTGAATCTTTCTTGGGTTTTTTCTTATTGCGTTCTTGGAAATAATATGACCTAAACACTCAGTTTCAGTGGTGAAGAAAGAACACTTGTTTTTGTTCAGGTGTAGATCGTACTCCGACAATCTCGTAAGGCACAATCTGAGGTTTTGTTTGCATTCCTCAAGGGTGGATCCGTGCACTAAAATGTCATCAAAATAGAATGCACACTTTGGTAGACCTTTCAGAATCTGGGAGATAACATGGTTGAACTCGGATGGAGCAGTTTTAATTCCAAAGCTCAGGTGGTTCATTTTATATGTCCCTCTATGAGTTGAAATGGTTTGTATTATGCTGCTCTGTTCATCAACAGCAAGATGTAGATACGCTTTATACAAATCTAATTTGCAAAAGTATTGTAAATTTCTTAGACTATTTAAAACGTCTTCAATCCGTTCAATAGGGAAGTTAGCAGAGACCAACCGCTCATTAACCCCACATTTATAGTCCACACAAAGTCTAACTCCTCCGTCAGACTTTGGAATAACCACTAACGGGGAGCCCCAGTCACTTGTGTTCACTGGTGTAATGATGCCTGCCTGTTCGAGAGAATCCAACTCACGTTCTACTCGTTCACCGAGTGCAAAAGGAACAACTCGCTCTTTGGTATAAATGGGCATCACATTTTCTCTTAGTTTCAGAGATATTGTAAAGTCTGGAACACAATTAATCTTTTCCTCAAACACATTACTGAACTCAGTTAGGACGTCAACAGAGTTAAGTGTGACAGAAGCAGGGTCTAGATTATCTGCAGCATTACAACTGTCATTGAGCACCATGTCTTTGTCAATTTGCTTTAATTCCAAGCCTAGTCCTCTGATCCAATCACGACCAAGGAGAGTGTCGTGTCCTGGGGGTACAACGTAGAGTTCACCAAATATGTGTTTATCCTTGTAGCTGACGTTAACATCAACCTTCCCCATGCAAGGTACTATGTCATTAGAGAAAGCTCGAGAGTTGATTTTTGAGGGTTTAATTTATTTTTTCAGTTCAATGGTTTGAAGTTTGTCTTCAGGAGTTATCGAATATTTTGCTCCTGAGTCTACCTCCATCTTCATGGGTACGCCTTCTAATTTAACGGCAATAATGTATTTTTCAGGATAAGTAGTGAGCTCATACAAATCTAAAACATCATTCTGGACGGGGCAAATGGCATTAACTCCAAAACACTTATTTGAATCAAGGGAGTCCAAATTACTGCGATCAGAATCGTAATTAATCTTGTTTGATGCAGTTGATTTGGTTAGTGTTTTTATACAGACTTTAGCTACATGGCCCCTTGTAGAACATGATTGGCATCGAAGGTCTTCTGGATCAATCTTGCATTCATTGGATTTATGAGAGGATTTACCACATCGAAAACACAAATTTTCAATTACCAAAGAGCGATACAATGCTCGTTTCTGATTTGACAAACGTTTACTTGAAAATGTAGTACCTCGGTTGCTGCTACGAGACTGACGAGCTCCTCTCTTCTCATTTTGAAAACGACGAGACTGAATAACCTTTCTCATGTCAGAACTTGTAAAGTCGGTGAAGCTTTGGTGAAGCAACCATGTCTCTATTACCCAGTTCCTTACTTTGAACCCGAGATGCTTCAAACGCTATAGCTTTGGCCAAAATGTCCTCAAACTTTGTAAGATTAGTCTGTAATAAAAGTTCCTGAATCCATTCATCCCTAATCCCTCGAATGAATTGAGCACGGATGAACGTTTCAGAGATTGAAATCTTTAATTTACATACACATTCTATGTGGAATTCGCAGTCTGTCAAAAGACGCCGTTAAGTTGCAACACATTCAGCAATAGATTGAGTCTGAGTTGATAACAAGAAAAAAAATAATGTTGAGAGACAACAACATTCTTAGGGGGTGAAAGGAGGGTGGCAAAGGCTGATGACAGGGTCATATAATCCAAGGACTTTAATGGTTTTTCTGGGCCCAAATATGCTGCCAAGTTGTTATAGTGCACTGGCCCTATGGAAGTAAGTAGAAGCTGTGCCATTTTTGTTTAATCAGTAATGTTTTTCATTGATGCATAGTTATCGAAACGTTCTAAATAAGAAAAAAAAATTAATATTACAATCAAAATTCTCAAAAGGAGAGATATTACTTGCAGTTGTAGATCCATGTAAAGATATTTGCGACAAAGTCTGGGTAAGGGTTTTTAAGAATCTGTTGAACTGATCTTCATCCATCTTGTGTATCAAGGTGTAGTATGATAAGTGCAATTATGGTAATAAAACTTGAAATAACACTTGAAAAGTATTCTCAACACATCACAGTTGTTCATTTAAACAAGTTTGTCCTCGTCGCCATTTAAAGTATTCTTATAATTATAATTAAATAATAAATACGAGCTTGAATAAAAATGTGTAATTCCTAAACTTCATTTATAATGGACACACAACAAAAAGCATATGATTTTAGAAAATGTAAATAAACAACAAGAATTTAAAACATATCATAATGTAAAGATAAAACAATTGTATTCAGCTATAAGCCACTCGTAACATATTTAAAACTCTAGCTTTGCGGGTTATCTTACTTGCATTTTAATTGTAGTTTAAAGGGCTTCCTAATACATTCGTTGTATAAACAACTGTTTATTAATAAATATGTTGGACATTGCATTAATCCTACCTTTTACTAAATATAAATAAAACCAATCCGTGTAAACTTTTAAAAATTTATTTAAAAAAGATTAAACATTTCGAAGTATGAGACCTGAATATTCGGTGGGTTTGCAACGGAATTTGGTTACTGTTTTACTATTTAGTACCAGGGGGACCGAGCTTAAGCTCGGTAAAATTATTATTTTTCCTTCTCACCCAAAGCTCGTTCGCTCCGCTCACTCGCCCTATTTCTTTTTAAAATGAGCTCGTTCGCTTCGCTCACTCGCCAAGCCAACGGGTGCTGCACTTTCGTATAATTGTCTTAAACTGCAGGTTGAAGATATAATACATTGGTGTATATCTACAGTTATCAGCTGATTTTTTGTTCAATTAATAAAATCTCCATAAGGATAACATGGAAACTTTAAAGGGCTCTAGCGCGAAAACCGGATTTTCCCAGCCATGGACCAGCTCCAATCGATTTCTGGTGGCCAAAACCCCCATATTCAATAAAAAAAATCAAAAATCCTTGGAGCGAAAAAAAACTTTTCCCGACAAATGGAGCTTGTTTTAGAGTATAAGATACTTCAATACTATTCGGCTGACCATGTGGGTTTTCTATGTTGTGTTGTAAGCTAATATCAGTTAATGCCCAGGTAGTAATGGTCAATTTCTAATTAATTTTTCAATTCAGTTATCATAATCAATATCTTTTAGTAAAATGGGGAGTTCTTAAAGTCAGCTTCGTGGGTGTATAATAAAGTTTTCAGGTTTAAGCTAGAAAAACTAGCTAGGGATCTTTCCCGTATCATACTTTTTTTGTAGATAACTCCTCCTACAACTTTCAACCGATTTTAGATTTTTTGTTCTGGTGGATAGGACTTGGTATGTAGTTGATCCACTATTAAAATCTCAAAATTTACCATTAAAATAACATTGGGATTGAATAAAGCATTTTAAACATCTGATGATGTTCAGTTGTATATACGTGTGTTTTTTTGTGATTACAGATATTCACAATATTGAATTGGTCGGATGTCATTGATTTAGAGCCCAAAGTAACATTTTTATTGTATTAAAATAACTTGCTCGATTTTGAGCAACACGTATACTAGTTAGTAATTAAATTCCGAACACTAAGGCCTAGTGTTATTTGGGCGCCGCGTTAAACGGTACATTTAACGTGCCGATCAGCCGATAGTTTTTCCAACTGTGAACTTTCATTGGGATCTTTTAAAAGAGCGCGTTAAAATAACTCCAAACGCGACGGAATTACCGCACGTAAAGATTGGACCTTAAAGCAGTTATAACAAAAGTAGCGCTTAGAGTATACCGCGAATCAGCTGTTCTGTCGTTCATTAAAACATTAACATGTCAAAGATATTGATGGTATATTACTGTTCAAATCAATTATGCGGCCTGCAGGTTAAAAATTTAAATTAAATTTAGTTACAGTGTAATGAAAATAGCGTTTATAACTATTGAAAGTGTTTTTTTCCGTGACTTGATCGACATTCCGCGGAAAGCCCAGGCAAGGATAGGTTCTACTCTGACGGTTACAGTAATAGCTTTTTTCCGTGTCGTGATCCTCAACTAACAAGTTATGTATATTGAATCTTAGTTTACAAAGAGTGTAAGACTATTCTACTAGATGTTAAGCCAACAATAGTCCTTTGTACTGGGGTCCATAGTCAGTATCAAATGTCTTTGCTTGGTACAAGGATATAATATAGAGGACTAATATCAGACTTTCCGAAGCTATAATTATCTGGAGGTCTAAGCATTTTCGGACATATACTATAGAGCGCCTATATTAACAAAAGAAGAATAACTACAATATTAAAGTGGAAATAGTATTATTTTTTCTAAATAGGGTGTTAATAAAAAATTATTACTACCAGAATTTGAATGTTGTTTAAATAGCATGGGTAAAATTGAACTTTATTTATACAGGGTGTCCAGCTTCCACCTTTACAAACTTTTCCAGGTTATTAAGTATGCCAAGACAAACAGAAAAATCATACAAACACATGTCAGGAAATGCTTCGTTAAGCCGCTAGCCGCCATTTTGTTTTTTACACTAAAGAATTTTTAATTCCGTAACGGGTTGTCGTATGGAGTTCATATTTGGCATGTACCTTAATCATGCCAATGCTCATTTTTAGAAAAAATATTATTTTTTCCGTTGTATATTTTCAAATGGCGGCCATTTAAATTTTTAAAGCCAAATATCTCAAAAACCGTAAATTTTATAAAAATTTTATCGAACCCAAAAAAGTTGACAAATTAAATTATCTAAACATTGACACCAAGTTTGTAAGGACCCGACAACCAATAACGGAGTTATTGTGGTTTTCCTGCAGAAAAACACTGATTTTGCACTACGATTAATGAGAATTTAGGTTATTTTAAGTAAAAAATCACATTAACTCCGTTATTAGTGGTCAGATACTTACAAACTTGGTATCAGTGTTTAGATAATTTAATTTGTCAACTTTTGTGGGTCTGATAAAATTTTTATAAAATTTACGGTTTTTGAGATATTTGGGTTTTAAAATTTAAAATGGTCGCCATTTTGAAAATATACAACGGAAAAAATTAATATTTTTTCTAAAAATGAGCATTGGCATGATTAAGATACATGCCAAATATGAACTCCATACGACAACCCGTTACGGAAATAAAAATTCTTTAGTGTAAAAAACAAAATGGCGGCTAGCGGCTTAACGAAGCATTTCCGAACATATGTTTATATGATTTTTCTGTTTCTTTTGGCATGCTTAATAACCTTCAAAAGTTTGTAAAGGTGGAAGCTGGACACCCTGTATATTATAAAAGAGTGAGTTAGGCCTACCAAGTTTTCTGTTCAAAAATTACAGTTCAAGACTAGTAACTTTTATATAAAGTTTACGGTTTACACATTTTTCAGCCAAGCGAGTATAGTGGAACAATTACTGTAATCCTCTAATGCCATTGGTTAATGTTATTTTTAAAGTGCAATTAACTTATACGAGGTGGCCCGTAAACAAATTGCGCATTTTATGACTCTGTATGAGAGAAATTAACAGAAAGTACATGTATGTTCATTATGAAGTGACAGAGATCTATTTTTGTTTACAATTTGACTTAAAATTTGGTCTGAAAGTAATCAGCTGTTAAGTTACAATTCACATTTATAAACATCCTACAATGAAAGTTGGTCAACATTTTAAAGCGCCCTCTAGAAATAAATCAAGGGCGAGGGGGGCAAAGCCCGAAACGATATGACCTTTTTCATTAGATTTGCCCACGCGCTATATCCTAAGCTTTAAAATGACACCTCAATCTTAAAAATCGGTTCAGTAGGTAGAGAGAAAAAGGGACGTAACAGACGAAACCCTTATAGAAATAAGAAGATAGATGCTACCGAGAGAGAAATCTGGTAGGGCTCGCTACTCGAGGGCCATAGCATTGGGTCTGTTCTTTCGTTCCTGAAACAGTAAGAGCATCATACCAGGATCATAACAACAGAATCAACAACATGGCCAACGAGAAACCTTGCTAGATATCTGATATGTGACATATCTGATATATGATAGGGGTTAGCCACGAATGACCCTCCAGAGCGATCAAATGAAAACGGAAGAGGCATGGCAGGGGCATAGATGGCATAGGCACTATAGGATATGTGAAAACCACGAACATGCCGTCATACGAAAATGAAATGAGTAATCCAGAGTAGTGATTTTAACTAAAACGGCACTTCAGGGACATGGCAGTCTATGTGTAAATCCACCATTAACCAAGCCTTGCTAATTGGTGTTAATTAAATTTTGTTATAGTATCATGGTGATCAGGTTACACCAACAACCAACTAGACCTCTTCACAGTTAACAGCTGTTTAAAAAACAGTGCATAAATCAATGTTATTATTATTTTTTTTACCTTTCGTTGTTATTTCGACACCAAAATTGCAACCCATAAGAACAAAGTTAAAACTTAAAATTTTAAACTTAATATTAGGCAAACTGGATTTTATTGTGGGGTTGAGGCTGTGTCTAAACTTATTTTTTGTGCCAAAACACTTTTAAATGGAAAGTTTAAGCAAAAATCCCCCCCTTCCCCCCCACCGGTAGATTCCCAGATCGTAAAAAATACATCACCTCAGACACTGCTCATGTTGTAGTATAGGATTATAGAAATTTCTTCCATCACACTCGCTCGTCTAGTAAAAACGTGGGAAAGCTTAAAAATTAGCAGGACAATGAAACGTGCTGATATTGAACTGTAATTGGTGCACAAAACCTTGGAAACCTTTAAATCTAGGATTTAAAAATAAGTAGGTAATTATGTTATGAAATGTGATTGAAATAACACGTAAATTAAGATAGTTCTTTAACGAACGCCCCCGTAAATAAAAGGTAAAATAAATAATTTCTCAGAATAACAATTGTGTTACCTGTATATAGAATCTACTAAGTTGTAATTTTTGTAAATTTATTTCAAAATAAATAATCACAAAACTAATAAATAAAAAAAAAACACTTTATTCATAGTGATTTTTATGTTAGTATTTTGAGACTGAATTTTTTTCATTTTACATTACAAACTTTTTTCATAAAAAATTTTTATCTTACGTTTGAGTTGCAAAAGAGCATTGTGAACAATTATAAGTTTAGATTGTATTAAGTAAAACGAGCACCAGAAAATATTATAAATGAGGAAAGTCAATTTAATTGTAAAGTTTAAATAACTTTTCATTCAATAGTTTTACATAGTTTGATCACGTAAACTATCGCAAAAGGATCTTATTAATAGCTCAGTTTAAATAATCGGTTTTCATTCCTAGCAACCGCTATAAAATGCTACTAGAGAGCCCGTGCGCAAATTGCGCATCTTGTAATGTATTTCTTGCCGTTTGTGAGAAACTCACGTACAGTATAATTCGAAGGAAATATAACTTTTCAAACAATATTTATGTTGATTATGTAGGGACAGATGATCTATTTTTGTTTACAACATGGCTTCAAAATGTATCTGTAGGTAATCAGCTATTAAGTTACAATTCACAATTTAAAATCTTATAATGTAAGTTGGTAAAAATTTTAAAACACCCTCTAGAAATAATTGAAAGGCTAGGGGGGGGGGGGCGAAGCCCAAAACGAAATGACCTTTTTAATCATCATTCTCCCACGCGAAAGAAAATGAAAGCTTTAAAATGACACATCAATCTTAAAAATCAGTTAAGTAGGTTCGGAGGAAAAGGGATGTAACAGACGAAAACCTTATAGAATTAAGAAGATAGATAGTCTAATAATAGTCTGCTCAATTCCAATTTCATAGAAATACAACAGACTAAAGAGCCTTTCTGTAACCATGTAGCAGGGAATGGTTTAGTTTCATCTCAATAATAAGCCCACGTTTGAATTATCATTTCATCGTACTCCCTTTTGATTAAGTTATTATTCGAATTGATTGTGATGCCTAAATGTAGAAGACACTTAACAGTTGAAGCACAAATACCTGGTTTAAAATACAGGGTTTCCATTTATTAACTCTTTAAAAAGGATATACGGGGTAATTTACAGAGGGTGTTTCGCAACTCGTTGACAGTATTTTAGGGCATTTTTCCTAGAATAAAAACAAATATAAATATCAAAGAAATAACGTTCTATTGGAACTGGTTACTCGCGCAGCCGCCATTTTGTCTTCACCCACATTACTTTTTATTTCCAAAACGGATTGTTTTATTAAGTTCATATTTTGTATGAATTTTTCAGAACACCAATGTTCATTTTCGGGAATATTTTTTCCCTTGATGTATTTTTAAAATGACGGCCATTGTAGAATTTAAACTTAAATATCTCTAACTATAAATCGTACCAACTTTTTACAAAAAAAAAAAAATGTATACAAATTTATTTTATTTTCTAATTAACAACACCATGTTTTTAAAGTCTTGACTGCAAATAACGCAGTTATTGCTATTTTGTCTTTTTAATAACATAAATTTTTATTTATTTCAATGCAAAAGCCATGTTTTTGGGCAGACAAATGACTATAACTCCATTATTTGTTGTCAGATCCTTATAAACATGGTATTATTGTTTAAATAATTTTTATTCCTTGCAAAATCTAAAAAAATTTACATGTTTTAAAATATTATTGAGTTTAAATATTTTAAATGGCCGACATATTGAAAATATATACAGGAAAACATTTTTCCTGAAAATAAAGATATGCGTGATAAAGTTTCATGCTAAATATGAACTTAATACCACTACCCGTAATGTGTTTTTACAAAAAATTATAACTCCTACACCTAAACTGTTTGACTACAGGGTTGATATTTGGCAAAAATTTGTATCCTATAAGACATATTTCTGTGCCAAACTATAACTATAATACCATTAACTGTTTTAAAATGGCAGCCCTTTCAAGTACTTGAACCAAAGACCACGATAACAATTAGCTTTGCAAAACATATTGCAATAGACATAAAACATCATAACTTTATGTAAGATTGAATAAAAAATAAAAGAAAAAAATAATTCTTTCATAATTTATGACCAAATTTTTCTCCTTACACAATGCTAATACTCGTTTTACATAATTATAAACTTTTAATAATGGCTGAAATAGGTTACCAAAGCACGTTTGCCCTTTAGATTTATAAAATAAGTCGTTACCATTAAGTCAACATATTTTAAGCAATATTTATTATTGTTTAATAATATTGCCAAAGACATTTTTTTAAAACCAGTAAATACAAAGTAGGATTAGTGAGCAAAGTGGTTGGGAATTATGAGCTGAAAAATTCATTGGATATGCATCACATTCCGCTTGAAACTTATTAAAACGTTCAAGGGCAATTTGGAACCAAAAGTCTTCTTGTGTCAATTTATAAGGAATGTTCTTGTAGTTAGTTATTTTTGTGTAGTAATTGTATGCATCCGGCGAGATTATGCAGAACGCTTCCTGGACAGGCAATGTCTCACCACATTGAAGAAGATAGCTTATAGACACTACAAGATCAACCCAAGCCCCAGTCACTACAATGAATTCAGTCGCCTTAGGTCTATTTGTAAAGATTTGAGTTCCAGATGTCGTGCCGATTATGTCCCATGTTAGTGCTGGTGAGACCAAGAACATAAAATCTTTTTGGGGATTTGTCAACAGTACTCGAGGCTCGGCAAGAACTACAGAAGATTTCTACCTTAATGGCGGTACTGCTAACTCACCTGACGAAATTTGCAAGTTGTTTGATGACCACTTCTCCTCAGTGTTCACACAGGATCTCACCCCCCCCCCCCCCTCCTCAGTACAACTTCGATACATCCGCTAATCTCTCTGAATTTGTCCTGCAGAAATGCGATGTTGAAAGGAAACTCATCCCTTGACCCGTACAAAGGCACTGGGCCAGACTTAATTCCACCACTCGTGCTTAAGTATTGCAGTTCTCTTCTGACTCCTCATCTTACAGCACTTTTTAATAAACTTCTAAAACTTTTCATTTTTCCTTCTAAAGATAAGCTTTCATTTTTTTAAGTCTAAAGATAAGCTACGTGGTTCCCATTACAAACTATAGGCCAATAGCCCACACACATAGGACTACAGCCCGCACTTGGTAAGATTTTTGAGTCACTCGTTCTTGATTGCATCGGATTTGAATGTTGTATACAAATTATTGGTTAGGTCTGTTCTAGAATTTTAATTCTTTAACTAATCTCGACAAGTAAGGTATTATTAAAACCTATCAATAGAATAGACAATCTTTTATGTCCCTCGCAATTGTTATTTATTTATTTGTAACGTCAACTGTTTTCGTGGTATCTAATATTTGTAATGGCCACCATTTCGAAACGGTTCACGATACTTTAGTATAACTTATAACAGGAAATTGTCCTAATAAGATAAACATTTGTTCGAAATTTCTAAGCTGTATCTCAAACGGTTTAGGACACACATGATTTATGAAAAAGTCACAGACACATAAAGTTGAAAGTAGGCACCAGAGACCAGTGTTGCTATGGTAAAATGTGTTTGTCTTAACCTGAGCAATGTTTACTTTTGTACATTTCATAACATTCATTTTGGGCTAATTAACAAATCACAAACATATTACACGTTTCTCCAGTTCCCATTACTTCAAGTACTTATGTTACCAATAAGCAATCACAACATATTCCTGTCAAGTAACACAGTAAAATAAATTTCCTATCGTAAAATTCCAACAATTCTCTTATGATATTTTTTAAAAGTTAAGTAAGTATTCACAAACCTGACGTGGAAATAAACTCCTCGCGAGGGCAACTGTAATGACACGGTTTGTCTGTTAATAAGTGATTGTTCAGAATGAACAGGTCATGTTGGGACTTCGCACATATCAGTTGAAGTGGTGTCCGACGCGCCGTTGTGAGTCCCGTAATTGGATGTTGATTGTGTATTTGGCACACAAAGACGGAGCCAGTGACATGTTATCAATACTCAACTGGTTTTTTATTTTCACAATACTCTTCAAAGATCGTATTAAAATTCAGTTTTTTTAGCGAATTTCACTATAGTGAATATACTATTACGGTAGTAACCATGTTAAGACCTGGGTTTGGGATCATGTTAATTTTTCATTTTGAGGTTCCAAGAAGCCAAAAACACCATTTGTTTATTTCCATATACATGTATAAAGGGTTTTTTTTAAATCCCACCTTAATTTATTCAAAAACTAAAAGATACTACTGTTAAGTTAGCTGGAAACGTCTACTAACGTTAAGAGAGGAAAATTTAACATGAAAATTTCATCCACTCATTACCGGGGGGGGTAATGAGTGGATCATTATTCTCATCCCAACCCTAAACCAAAAGATTTTAAATACGAACCCCCAATTTTTCTATCATTTTTGGATTGTATACGCAATATGAAAACTATTTTATGCTTTGACAGTTCAAACTTAACGGTTAGGGATCTACAGGTAATTGAAGTTCATTTTTAGTCTCTTAAGGCTCCGGTCTACCTGAGCCCGAATGCCTTCTGGCGGCCGCGGTCGTAGCGCTCAGCGAGTTTGATGGCTGCAGAGGTTTACAGGAATCGTGTTTTAAAACTAATTCATTCATATAGAGATTGACTCTTACCTTTTTCTAAAAGTAGAAAAAATATCTAATCGGGTATGGTTTTAGAATTTTTAAATAAAATTTCTAATTTCAGTTATAACTGTCTAAAATCATCTGTTTTCTCGATGCAAATACAAGGGTTCTTTTAGAATCCTGTTATCTTCTGCTAAATGCAGCCTAGAGCTACAACTAATGTGTCATATTAAAGAAGAATAACGGTGCTAAATTTACTTTTCCTACCACTGCATGGAAATAAATACACCTGTAACCAATATGCAAAACAGTTCATTTCCGGTTTCCGTTTCTTCTCCGCTCTAGAGCGGCAATGATTCTTTACCGTACGCTAGATCAAACAGCAATTTTGAATCAGCTGTTATTACAAACCATGCTACAGCTGTTATTCATTGTTCGTTTAGTAATTGCTTCTCTTTTAGTTTGAGGTGATGTTTGTTGATTTTGTCTCGAATTGTTTGGCCGCACGAAGCGTCAGCTGAGTTGACATGTCATCTACAATTCTCGAGTGGCAATGACGTACTTTACGCTCTTATTACACAAATAGCTATTGTTACACTTTGGTAATCTCACTTTGGTCGTTTCATCAAAACTAATGGAAAACTTAAGTTAAAAATCGATAAAAACAGATAATTTTAGACAGTTATAGCTGAAATTAGAAATTTTATTAAACAATTCTAAAAAGAAAGCCGACTAGATCGGTCTTTTCACTTTTAGAAAAAGTTAACAGCCAATCTCTATCGTAATTGGTTAGTTTTAAAACACGATCCCCGTAAACCTCTGCATCTACAAAACTTGCCACTAGAGAAAACCCGATTATTTTGGACAGTTATAACTGAAATTATAAATTTTATTTAAAAATTCCAAAAACAGAGCCGACTAGATCCTTTTTTCTGCTTTTAGAAAAAGTTAAGTTAGAGTCAATCTATATCATAATTAGTTAATTTTAAAACACTATTCCCTTAAACCTCTGAAGCCACCAAACTCGCCTAGTTTTACGGCCGCGAGGTGGCATTCAGTATTGTTGTTCGGGCTCGGGTAGACCGGAGCCTTAAGAATAACATGGGGCAAACTTGGATTGCCTATATCTCCTAAGCCATTCGATCAAATAAAAAATGCTCAAGAATAACAATGTCTTAAAATAATGTTTTAAGATCATTTTTCTATATGCAGACAATATGTTTGACCATTTCGCTATATGTTCGAAGACATGCGGAAAATTCTTTGAACAACAATCATTAATAACTTTGGAATAGCTAAGAATCATTAAATTTTGAGGAAAAAGTTTTATTACTTAAGTTATAACTGTCATTATAAGCTTTCCTTTTTTATAGAGAAAGGTTCTTAAGTCATTGGTGTTGGGAAGTAACGTATAAAGCCAGGCGATAGTGCGTGATTAACTTTACCGCACGCAAACAAACCATATCGATCGTAATTAACTTTTTCATGTCTCCAACAACGATTTATTACTTATAATAATTTATGCACCAACTATTAAACCTTAAAAACAAACAAAACATTTTTGAAGAAAATGCATATAGCGAAATACAACCAAAATCCTTATAACTGAAACTTGCACTTGGAATTAATTCATAGCAGTATGATGACTTATTATCAACTTGTGGTTAGATCTAAAGGAACATTGTACAACAATAAGACTGCTACGAATTATCGTGGTTTAGATGATAATGATTGGTATATTTTATCACACCCAATGTTCTTACGAATCACACAGTACCCAAATGACCACTTAATTTGAAAGACTACAAAATATCAAAATGAATTTATGAGTGAATATCACGAAATTGATGTTGTTATGAGTTGCATTTATCATTCGTATTTCACTACGAACATTAATAATTAATGTTGAAGACTAAGAATTGCTTTTTTGTGCTAAACAATTTTAACTCAAAACAAGAATGTGTGGGTAAGAACAGTAAATAATCTGAATATTTTGAGTTGTTACTAAACTATACGATGATTCCAAAATTGTAATAAGATCGGTAAAACAATTGTTTCTAGTTATGGTGCGTAAATTTAAACTGATTTCAAACCGTTACTTAAAAAATTTTACTCCTCTTCTATCCGAGTGAAATGTTTTAAAGGTTCACTGTTAATCTTTTGCCTTTTTAACACTGGTCACTTATCACCATGTACACACGGAACATGGTGTATCATCACAATATGAAATAAAATTGAAATTATTAGTTTAACTGATATAATAAAGAAAACAGTAATAACATGGAAAACATACCAGAAAAATCATTATCTCATCACTAAAGTATAAAACTTAAAGCATAAGGTCGTGAAACAAAAAGTTAAAAACGAACTCGCAACTTTGTCGTGATCAAAGCCGATCAGGGTGTATTTTACTGAATGAATAATAATGCAAATACACCAAGAGAAATAAGTGAAACAAGAATGATAACATCCAATAGTACCGCCGGAAATGCCCTCACTGACTTAGTGGTTCCATTTCTTTGCCAATTCCTAAATAAAAGCATTCTGGCATTGCCTACTGCATTTTAACATTGTCAATGCCTACTCACATGGTTTCAATCTCGAGATTTTTAAGAACTACTTCGCATAATTCTGAACTAAAATAAAACTTTTCTTAAGGATTCTGCTAGTCTAGTCTCACGATGGTTGCTACTGCTACCCCAAATTAAGGTACTAAAGACGATACTTGATTCTTGGAGGTTTGTTCACTATATCGAAGAGGAAAGGCTTATCATTTGCATAGATTTACTCCTAGCAATTTGAGGGTTACCATTTCATTCAATTGCCTTTGCAAAGACGTTTGGGTGAATAGCAACGAATATTCCTTGACGTGCTTGAAGATATGATTAAGCCTTCCGATTTGACGTTATGTGTCAAAATCATTTTAATGGAGTTCAATATTATAATGATATGAGTTATTACCTTATTATTGGCTTATTGAGTTTATTCTTAATATTTCATTTATAGGTTTCTTTTTTGTTTTCTTAATATAAAATCATATTTTAAGTAATTTTTTAATTCGCTACTGCTTTATAAAATGATGTAGGCGTACCCTATATTACACCTACATAAAAATTAAATATAAACGTAAAAAGCTAGAAAAGCTCATAAAAGAACATATTTAGAACAGAAATAAATAATTTGACCATAGAACAAATCAACCTAAAAACCTTATACTAATTAACTTGTAAGAAATGTCTAATATCAATAAGATGATTAATTAGCCTTATTTTTAAAACTAGCACTGCAAGAAGTAAACGTAGTAGCTATGCCTACACGAGGCAGCTATGTTATCAGTTAGATTACAAGCAAGATATCAATCAAGAGACGATTGACCGATATTTGTATTTAGGACACAAGCAAACGAGCCTATTCATAAGTAAAGCCTCACTTGTACAGATTGAGTTTTAATTTCCTTCTTTAACACTTTTTCTACCCAAAATATTTTGTTTTAACTCCAATAAACGGTCCTCCAGGAACCAGAATTGAATCTTATATATAAGAAGATAAAATGTACGCTTAATTGTTAATCTTGTTAGTCCTCCTAACCAGAGTGGAATATTATCATCTAAATCCAATCAGCCCTAATAAAAATAGCAAAGAAACAGATTTGCAAAAAAATTCTGTTAAAAATAAAAAATCACATCACTGCAGTAAAAAGTTAACACGATTAAAGACTTATATCTAATGTTTGGCACCACCGCAATAAGGTTTTCCCAACAAATAAATTCACTTAAAAGCCACAACCGAAAGTAGCCTTAAATAGCAATATCACCCTTATCTCATATAACAATCATACATTTTATATATCAAAATGTGCAAAATTTAATTTTCTAAAGTTTACTAATTCACACAATTTAGCTGTCTTTAACGGTTCAAAAGATATTCAGCAAAAACGTAAAAAACTACAGCCGCCATTTTGAAAAATTAGCCATATCAGGCGAGCGCAGCGTCGGAGAGTGGTAGACTTTTCACCATCGTATTTCTCAGGTAATTTTACATAAGAATCGGTCAAAATATATTAGTTTGCAATTACTTCCTGGTTAAGCTATTTTTGAGCTAATTTTACTAGACTACAATGAATTGTCGTGTACTTATATTTCTATAATTACACTTGGCACATAAAATGCGGCCATATCTTCTAATAAAAAAGGACTACGTTCGTTTTAAACGCTGCCACCCAGCAATGTGCTTTAAATTTGTGAATAAACTATTAAATTTGATAATGATGGCATTGCTTTTACGAAAATTGTAGTCAATAGTATTAACAAGAATCACACTGTACACAGAATATATTTACACTATTTATGTGATTAAGAAAAAACTTAATATTAAAAATATACGTTACTTTGATGTTAGCAAGATGTATATACATCGGAATAACAGTGTACATATATATGTTGTATCAGTTTGAGCAGAATATACATGTTGCATCAGCAGCTGGCGTCCCCTGGTATCACTAGACAATCAGGGCCTGATTGATTCTCTGCTTGGAGTGCCACCGACCTGTACAGAGCAATCAACGGTCGAGTGACTGCACATCTCCTGTGATTGTTCTGGAGGACGGTCAATGCACGCTTGTTTAGACATTGAGCAAAGTAATTCAGGATTAAATTGGTTTTAAATAAATACATTTTTTTTTTATAATCTTATACTCTAAAACAAGCAATTTTTGTACGGGCAATTTTTTTTCTCTCCAAGGGTTTTGGATTTTTGGGTTGAATACGGGGGTTTTGGCCACCAGGAATCGATTGGAGCTGGTCCCATGTCTGGGAAAAATCCGATTATGGTCCAAGAGCCCTTCAAAGTTCCCATGTTATCCTTATGGAGTGTTTTAAATTGAACAAAAATCAGCTGCTAACTGTAGATATAAACCAATGTGTTAAATCTTTAACATGTGGTTTAGGAAAATTATACCAAAGTTCAGCACCGATTGGCCAGGCGAGTGAGCGAAGCGAACGAGCTCGTCTCAAAGAGGAAGAGGGCAAGTGAGCGGAGCGAACGAGCTTTTTGTGAGAAATTAAAGCAATAATCTTTCCGAGCATAAGCTCGGTCGACCTGGTACTACTTCTAAAACAAGGAATGTTTGTACGAGCAATTCTTTTTTCTCCAAGGATTTTTATTTTTTTGTTGAAAAAGGGGGTTTTGGGCACGAGAAAGCGATTGTAGTTGGTCCCACGGCTGGAAAAATCCCGTTTCCGTGCTAGAGCCCTTGAACGTCCCCATGTAATCGTTATGAAAACTTTGTGTACTTAATAAATTTGACAAAAAACAGCTGATAATTGCATGTATCAACAAATGTTTTTAAATCTTAAACCTGTAATTCAACAATTTATACCAAAGTGCAGCACCCATTGTCCTGGTTAGTGAGTGAAACGAACGAGCTCGTCTTAATAAGGAAGAGGGGGTGTGAGGTGAGCGAATGAGCTTGGTCTAATAAAGGAGAATGCTGCTTAATAATTTTACCGAGCATAAGCTCAGTCCCCTGGTAGTATCGTCTTTCCTTTGAAAGGTTTACAAAACAACTCTTGTAAACAATAATAAATAAGGACAAAATTTAAATATTACTAAAATTTGACGTTACAGCGCATAGATTAAAACAAATCTTTACTAAATTAATTCTTTTCTTACATATTTTTAAATGTTTTGGGATGAAAACAGATGAAAATGGGATGAAAGTTTTTGCCATCATTAGGACCAATAGCATTTTATTATACACTTTGGGGCTAAATGTGAAAATCTCCTATCAACCTTTAAACGCACGCAAGGGATATCAAACACAGTTTCCTTTCTCGTACAGTGTGATCTCACCTCAGAATGAGTTGTCAGCTTTTCTTTGAAATACTCAAGCTAGCCAGAAATAAACACTTTGAGGACAACTGTAGATGTGCGAAGCATGCAGACCTCAGATATAATAATCCTAAATTGTGTCTTGCACCAGGCACTTGGTCAAGTTTTCTAAGGCCACAAACAAATCTGACATACATATTCTCTACTCTCTTCGTGACTTATGCAGTAACGAAATTTCTGTAAACAGGAAGGCCTATACCCAGAGGTAAGGCCTGAACGATTTGAGATTTTGTTAATTGGTGGAGTATGAGACGATTACTATACAGGACTTTCAGAAGAGACATCGATTTTTTGGTCACAGAACACACATGGCCCGTTAAGTTCAGACTGGAGTAAAAAACTCGTGAGGGGGTATTAGTGCACTATGCAAATAAATTTATCAAACATCATATATTAATAAGTGGGGAAAGAATATAAATAGTCAGAATGTCCAAGCAATAATCTGATTTTAATGGTTACAATAACAATCTAAATTTTAAATAAATTTTAAGAATTTACAAAATTATACGTACCGTAGTCATGAATTGTTTTCCAAAGATTCAATTAACTCAATCATATTAAATGTATAATACATTTCTCTTTTCGAAAATTTCATATCTTTCAGTTTTTTAACTTAAGTAGTTTACAAGAGACTTTTTATATAATAATGAATTATATTTTTTGTGTACAGGTCAGTTCATTATTTATTTATTAAATGTTTTTAACGTGTGAAATATTCCAACAGTTTCTATTCGCAAACGATGATGCACCATTTGAACTCTAATAATTAATTAATCGTATATTAACCAACTATGTTCATTAAATGATTTATACAATATCTCATGACCATTTAAAAATTCTTTAGAAAAATTGGTATACACGTTTTTAGAGAAATTTCTATTGGCACTGGGACTGATCAAAGGACGTTCCCCTTCTGTTTACCAATTGAATGCCAAATTAGAACTGAAGGACCTCTCTCTCTCTCTCTCTCTCTCTCTCTATGTCTGTCTGTCTCTCTCTCTCTCTCTGTTTCGCCCCCCCTCCCCCACTACGATAATTGCTCCAATTCACTAAAGATGGGACGCGTCTTCCATCACATTACCTAAACTATTGGAAGTTTCAACACGTGTACTCAACTAAACGAAAAAGTAATCATTATTTAACGCGCAATTTTGCTTTTTAAAATCTCGCAATATTTGTTATACATTAATATAATTGCGCGCAATCTCAGATTAGTTTATTAATAACACTGAATTGCGACGTTATTACGTTACATAAGATATTTCTTTGTATTATAATAACTGCTTTCGAAAAATTTTTACTAAATGACAAAGCACTGTGCCATTTATTAGTCTCCAGTAGAAGAACCTCGGCAACAACGTATGTAAGAAACGGTCTTATAAATGATATAATGTTGTCTTACCAATAACTCCTTTAGATGCCACCTGTTTGATTTTGAACGAACAACATGAAATCAACCAAGAATTAATTAGTAATAATAACTCCCTGGCGTGGCCCTTTATATCCTAAATTATTAAAAATGATGACAGGACCTGGTTTTATCTCTCAACTATGTCCATTTTCTTCCAAACCTTCCACATTGCTGACAGTACAGATTTATAGTTTAAAAAATTCAAACCACAATATGGGTGGATAAGCTGTAACTTCTTTGTGGCTTTGTGCTTACAGTTGGTTTAGTATATTTTTAGAAAAAAAAAACTGAGAGTATAATATAGTTTATTTTTATTTCATAAAATTATAGTTTGTTTTAAATGTATATGGATTTACCTACTGTATTCACATACCTATATTACGTGAATTACATCAATCCACACAAAGTGCAAATGATTTAAAGATAATGAGCAAAGTCAAACTTAATAGTGAATTCGAATGGTAATAAACAGCAGTTCAATGACTGTTGTTCCTTCCACAGTGAAGCAATCAGGACTTGATTGCTGCTTGTGTGTATCGGCCTCTGTAGCAACATCAGCTTCAGGCTCCTGGTTACCTACAGTACCGCTTGTAGTGTAGTAAAAATTAAGCCAAAATATGGCTGGAAAATGAAAAAAATTTTGGACAGCCAATTTTAGCTGAAATGTGTTCTATGTCATCCCCTGACCTCCCTCAGAAAAGTCCCCTGAAATCCCCAGTGGGCAACATGCCTAAAAATGATGGGATGGTCCTCGTGGAGTCAGAAATATGTCTTTCGCCGACCAATAGGTTTATGTACATCAAATTAAAGCTCTAAAGTAGTAGAATTCAATGCCGCAAACCCCATCTCAAAAGGTTGCTTGAGTCGAAAATGGCAGCCTGTCAAACTTAGATTAAAAATCAAATTTTAATCAAAACACTCAAAAATGTAATAATATTAGAAATACTTGACCTTTTGAGGTCCGGTTTGCGGCAAACGTTTGCTTATACAATTACCTTGGCAAATACGGATAGTTTGACATATGCCCATCATATTACCCTCTACATGGACGTCCCAAAGAGGGAGTTTTGAAAAAATGTTCTTAGTCCATAGCCATGCTATACATAATTTTAAAGGCCTTAATAAGGAGAGTACATAGGCGAAAACCAGACCTAAAAAGGTCAAATATGTCGGAAGTTATTGCATTTCAAAGTTTTGATATTATTATTTTATTCTAAATTTTGAACGTCTGCCATTTTTCTCTCGACCGTTATATTTAGGTCGGGTTTACGGCATTGTGCTCTACATTTTAAGACCTTTAATTTGACATATATAAACCTTCTGGAAGTTATTCAAATTTAGTATGCTTAATATCAAAATATATTTTAACTCCTTATAGGCCAACCCCTAATTTTTGGGCATGATCCCCACATGGGATTGCAGGGGACTTTTCGGAGGCAGGTCAGGGGATGCCATAGAACACATTTCAAAAGAAATTAGCTTTCCAAAAATTATTTCATTTTTCCCGACTACTTTTAACTACACTATTGTCCACAAAGTCTTGTCCTGATAGAGAAACGGCATAAAAACCGATGGCGGTAAGTTGACGTTTTATATACAGTTTTAACAAGCGACTCCTTAAATTTTTTATAGCACAAAATTTCAATACACTTCTATATATGTGCCTTGGGTTATACTAACGACCTTTTTTTACTTATTTAACATTTTTTTAATAATGCATGGTACTGCATTTATTATTATTATTTGAGTATCTAAATTCTGTACTGGCGAACAATAAAAGAAAATTATTTCACAAACCCCTACATAAAGAAATCCAGAGAGGTCACGTGACGTGAATGAGGTGGCAATTTCGTCACGATTTGTTTTTGTAGTGCATTATAAGTAAACTGCATTGTGGTCAATCATCTGGACTTAGGTTTTGAAAAATTAATTATGGAAAAAGTGGATTAACTTCCCTTGAAAACAAGATATGTAAGATGAATGTGGCTATAACGGTGTCCATACAGCAAAGCCATAAAATCAGGGCATGACTTTATGGACTCCCGGTATATCTCCTGTAGCAGATGGCAAACCGCACCCGCCAAATGAAGAATAAAATTGTTACATTATTTTATTATTGATTTTATAGCTTATTTTTTAACTATTTTATTATTATTTAACTAAAATTCAAATAATAATAAAATCCAATTCATTGTTGTTTTGCAGTTTTACGTAGAAAAATCAAAACAATTTTTGTGAATTTTAAAGAATTACAATTTTATAAAATAATGTCATAATTTTTTATGTGATTTCTAATTAGTTTTATGAATTCTTTACTTTGATTGTCAACATTTTAATGAGATTTTTTATTGATGGGGGTGAAAATTTAACTACTACCATCATAAAAACTTAACGTCAGAGGAAAATGACATCGCTGCCTGTTCGAGCTCGAACCTATCAATTTTACTGAACTAATGGTCATTACAAGTTATATTAAAAGGGAATCAGCCCCTTGCTGAAAAATTTCCTTTGAAACTATTTAAGAATGTTCTTCTATCTAGATTGAACTTTACTTAATTTACAAAATTTTAATGTAAGAACCTAAGAGTTTAAAAAAGTCGAAATAAAAAATGCTTTACGTGTCACATCCACTCAATGCATGTAAACACAGGACATTTTCTGCAACAATTTCGTCCTTGACAGCAACGAGTGGGGAGAGTATTGTTTGTGGGAACCAGCCCTAATAATAAGAGGTTTATTTCTTTGTTAACTAATAAGCTGAGCATGCGATAAATTACTTAGAAACAAGCAACAGAAGACGCAGACACATTGATAGTAACAGAGGTTCTATCATTAGCTGGGTATTGTGAGAAAGTAGTTGTTTGCGAGGATATTGACCTGTTGGTCTTTTTTTTAATTTGCCTGTGTGAGGAAATAGCTATTTGTGTAATAAGAGCGTAAAGTACGTCATTGAAACTCGAGACGCTTCGTGCGGCCAAACATTTTGAGAGCGGCAATGACTATTTGCGCTCGTAATACACACAAGATTTTTCCTACCAACATAATTGCTACAGATTACATGTTTTATTGTATACAAAATGTCATTTACATTTTTTTTATTTGTTTCTGTAGGAACACACTGTCGACTATCAAACATAACCTCAAACTAAAAAAAAGAAGCAATTATTACTAAACGACAAAAAGAACAACAGCTGTGGCATGGTTTGTAATAAAAGCTGACTTCTAAAATTGCTGTTTGATCTCGCGTGCTGTAAAGAACATTGCAGCTCTAGAGCGGGAAAGAAACGGAAACCGGAAATGAACTGTTTTGCGTAGGGTCTACAGTTGTGGCAATGTGATTATTTCCACTTAGTGGTAGGAAAAAATGTTTTCTTCTTAAAGCCGAGGAAAGGCTGGATCCCACAACCAATATTCTCCCCACTCGTTACTGTCAAGGACAAAATTGTTGCAGAAAATATTCTGTGTTTACATGCAACATGACCTCTGCACCATTCAACCAAAGGAAATTAAATTTTGCGAAAGCCCTCACAAAAACTCCTGAAATTAGTGGTGTTCTTGGTGTTTTCAAAAACAGTGAAGAATCTCCCCGAAGCATAGCAGCAACTGGTGAAAGATTCTTATTGGAAGTGTATGGCTAGTGTTCCATGGTAGCATTTAAAGCTTCATCGAATATAGCTGCGCTTTCACCCTCAGCGGCCGCAGCAACCCAGCACAGTTACAGGGTTTACCACCAAGTGCAGTAATGGATGGAGATCGATAAACCACCAGAAGATTGGGGTTGGAAGAGGACCACCTGCAACGTCAGTAATTTTATTTTATTCATCTATATCCATTTATTTCTTACATTTGCTTTTAATCAAATATTATTAATTTGTAAATAATGTTCATAATCAAAAATCCTCATGGGTTTTAGTTGTGATTATTATTTTCATTTTATTTTTATTCCATGTAAATAAAACGATAAAGAGCACTATTTGGCTTCTTGTGATTTTTTTATTTCGGCTTTTTTTCAACGTGCTCTAGCGGATTAATTGTTTGTCGTAGAAAAATATGTCACGTACAAAACTTATAAGAAATTATCTATACTTTAATTTAATAACTAATACAATTTTGTAATAATGCATAATAACCAAGATTTAGGCAAAAAACATAAAAACATTGTCTATTTTTGCAAAAAAGGCAATGTTCCGGGCAAAATATCCGTTAGCAAACCTCATATTCGTGTTCACCGACCCGAAAAACACAAAGAAAAAATTGTTTGCGACTGAGCTAAACTTTCCCTTAACTACCCTTTTTTTCTTCTTTATTGAATAGCCTACATGTTCTGCCGCCGTTTTTGGGCAGGTATTTAATTAAATGTATTTGGTAGAAATTTTAAACCAATATTGTCTTGGCAGCCACATGTTTCATTTATAAAAATGCAATTATAAACATGAATACATACATATAAATACATAAATACATTGCCTTCCTGACAGTTTAGGCAGTGCCGACCGTGGATCACTGCAGGAGTTTATTTATGAGCAATTCCATATTGTTGTATGAGATTCCTCGGTGTTACAGTGTATCTGCCACAGTAATGGAGCCGCTGGATATCACGCGGTGGACAATAATATTTCTAAAAACAAAAACAGAATATCCTAATTATTTTGCACATAAAGACTTTTAGTTTTTAATTTAATACAACTCTGTATCAAAACGATGTTTAAAGAAAACATACAGGATTTTTAACCTTTACTCCCCTTTATAATAATCCAAAATCTAGGTTGAATATCGATATTTAAATAAGAAAATTTCAAGTAATTACCGAAGTGCATAACTTTCATCCAACGACCGTATTTTCAGAAAAGTTCTATTGATATCCATACTAAGCGAATGTGGTATTGCTGAGGTATCAATGTTACAATATTATTAGAAAAAGATTTATTTGACAATCTGTTTTAGAAGCATAATTTAAGAAGACGACATTTATTTATAGCATTAGTTTGATATAGCACATTATTTTATAATTAAGTTTAACCATCAAAGAATATCAAAAGGAGTGCAGTGATTGACTGTTCTCTTCTTTTTACATACACAGGCGTTGTTGCCTTTAGAGAAAATTTATTCCCCATGCATTTTGCTGTTAAGATAAAGATTTTGGAAACAGTATCGTGGTACCTTGTATTTAACTTATAGTCATAATCTCTATATAAGAAAACTCTAAATCAATCCAACTACTCTACATAATTTATCTCAATAATGTTCTAGTAAAATTTCGAAACTAATTAAGTAAAATTTGAAAACGTATTTACTGTTCCTAAAAGAATTGTAATAAGGCCCCGGTAACTTATAGTTATCATCCTGAACTTTTATCAAAAAGTCTCGGGTTGGATTCCCGAGAAACCCACAATGTAATATTGTTGTTCAGTGAAAACTGTCTGAATTGTAAAGCTATAAATATTTAAAAATTAGAATCGTCCTTCATCTCCTTATTGAAAATAAGAAGATATAATTACCGTACTGTACTTCTGTATCCATCACAACTTTGGGCCATACCCGACAAGGAAAGATCACCTCCCGTTGGTTATATAAAGATCCGAGTTTCTCAACGTCATATCTTGAGTAAATGAAATATACAGCCTTAGGCTTTTCAGTTAATGTGGTTTCTTTTGCTAGTTAAAAAGCATTTCTTGCCGGGGGGATCCATGCAATTAAATGGCAGACATGTTTGTATTTGAAATTTTTATTGCATGTTGCCAAACTGTTTTATTCGTGGTAAGATTTCCTTATCCACCAAGTTAATTTAGTTGCATGTTATATAATCATGGTAATCATGGATAAAAAACATAAAATGTTGAGGGTTTTTCCACGTCCTAAAAAGATAACTACTCGACAAATTGATTCAATCTTTTAATGCTTGGTAAACATTCTGTAAAACATAACTGTTTTGTTTTGAACCGTACTTGGCCAGCAAATGTATGGTATTTTATTTTTTACTCAACTGTACGTATTCAGAACTTCTTCATTAATCATAATATATCCCCATTAATAAATAGGCCTAACTTTGCTAATACATTTGCTGGCCAAGTACGGTTTCGAAATAAAACAACATTGTTTTATGGAATGTTTACCAAGCATTTAAAGATTAAATCAATTTGTCGAGAAGCTATTCTAAAACTAGGAAGTCATTGTTTGGAACATATTTTGATATCATATCTTTTTAGGACTTGGCAGCCCCTCAACATTTTGTGTTTTTTTTCTATGATATCATTAGTTTTTATCATATTTGGCCATTTGGGTTTTAAAAGTAAAATATTTAAGTAGGAAAATAGAGATTAATAGTCGGTGCCCAACTTTGGATGCACCGCCAGTCGTGGTTAGGCGCTCGGCAAGACTCGCGAAAGTTAGGTTAAAGGACCCTTGAAAACGGGAAAAGTTGTTTTGGTTTCCCGAAACGTCGGATTTTGTATGTGTTCGTGTTCGTTTTTTTCGTATGTGTCGTGTGTTTGTGTTTTTTTTAAATGTTGACAAGTGCGAAGATCGCCGCTGAAAAGGACGAATACTGCACAATATCCTGGAGGTGGGAGAGCCCAAAATAAGGTAAAATAATTAGGAAAATAGATTTAATTAAAAGCTTTAAAGTTAAACGGAACACTATATACTTGTATTCGTTTGTCTGGAATTTATAAAGAGAAACACTGCTGTCGTATATATTGTAGAATTTAGCTATTGAGCTGCATTAAGAGATTAAAATACTAATGTATGGTACCATGCTGAATACCAGTGATTTGTAAAGGAAATGGCAGGAGGTATTAATATGAAGATATCTTTAATCTTGGTCAACCCCTTGCTACGGATACGATTTTTATCGTATCAGTGCCAAAATAGTAATCTGTTTTAAAGATTGGTATTTATGTAATATAAACATCAGTCAATCTCCAAACACTCAATTAAATTAGAATGATAGTATATTGGGATTTTTTAAAATTACTCATTGCAGCAACGTCTATACATTGAAATGTATGGATAAATATTTTATGTCTTCATGTATTTGTTTCTTTTATGCATCCCAGAGTTTACAATATTTACAAAGACAAATTTCTCTCAAAACGGAGTTTTGAAGATAAAAGTGTTTCTATTTGGTTTAGTTTTGTGTGTTTTTATTGAGTTTGCTGATAATTTTCGGGTTGTAACTTAACCAAAGAAAAATTACACTGCTGTAACAACAAAGTTACAACAGTGAAAATAATAACAGTTCTCCAGTTCTAAAGATAACAATATTTTATTTTTTTAATACAGTTATATGGATAATTCAAATCAATTTATTCCCTTGGACGAAAGTCAACACAATTAAAAAAACAATTAAGTAAAACAATTTTCTGTACAACACAATCTATAAGTGTCAGCTGATTAAATCAATGAATATGATAGCAGATGTTTTGACTTGGTTTTTACAACGAATTTAAATTATAATGTCAAAGGTTTGCTTTGTTTAAATTTTAAATTTACGAAATGTAAACAAAATGATTTAAGAAATCTCATTTGTTTTATTTTGTGATATTTAAAGGGAATGAACTTGATCTTTGTACACAAAGGTTTGTACTACGTACAAATACGAAGATTCCTACAAAGTTTTGTGTGATTCCCATCAATGATAAAGGCTGTAGCTTTTATTAAACATTTAAATCGTTTCTTGTGCGTAGGAAACCACATTACTGACTATTTTATTAGGCTACTTTTGAACGCTTATATTTTACTTTATTGAGGGTTTTTAAAGTAAGCTTGGTGATTTTTAGAGTTCATTGACCCAGTTGAATTAGTTGTGAACGAAAAAGGGATTAATTGCGTCCTTTTTGTGCCTTTTTCAGAAGTGAAAATTGGTCGTATTCTGCTTCTTGTCTATCGGGCTAGGCAAAAGTCTGGACACCCCCAGTTAAATTTTTAACGCAATGCAGTAGGAAAACTAAACTCGGCACATCTTAACAACATGAAAAACTGCAATTTTTCATCAACTTCACAACTTTGCCCCTGCCCCCAAAATGGGGAATTTTGGGGGCAGCCCCAAATTTTCACATGTAAACCCCTCATTTTAAATGGTTTATCAAGAGAAATTAAATGGCGCAAACCGGAGGTCGATATCTCATCTCTAACCAAAATGGCAGCCATTTTAAAATTCGAGAGGAGTAAATTGAAATTTGTTAAAATTAAATCGGATAATAGCTTTATTAGAAACGAGAATTTCTAGAATTATTTTAGAATTGAACCTAGTAGCAGAAATGAATTAGTAGGTTCAATTCTTAAATAATACCAGAAATTCTCGATTCTAAAAAAGCTATGTTCCGATCTAATTTTAACAAATGTTAATTTACCCTTCTCGAATTTTAAAATGGCTGCCATTTTCGTTAGCAATGAGATATCAACCTTCGGTTTGCGCCATTTAATTTCTCTTGATAAACCGTTTAAAATTAGGGGTCACTCAAAAAGTGTTTACATTTGAAAATTTGGGGCTGCCCCCAAAATACCCCATTTTGGGGGTCAGGGCAAAGTTGTGTCTTTAATTAAAAAGTGCATTTGTTGTGTTGATAACATAAGCCGAGTTTGGTTTTCCTAGTGCAACGTGTTAAAAGATTAATGAGGGGGGGGGGGTGTCCAGACTTAAACTTGCTTGCCCATCTCAAATTTTTAAATGGCTGCCATTTTGGTTAGGAGTGTGATATCAACCTCCGGTTTGGGCCGTTTAATTTCTCTTGATAAACCGTTTAAAATGAGGGGTCACTCAGTAGGGGTTTCCTTTGAAAATTTGGGGCTGCCCCCAAAATACCCCATTTCGGGGGCAAGGGCAAAGTTGTGTAGTTGATGAAAAAGTGCAGTTTTTCATGTTGTTAACATGTGCCGAGTTTGGTTTTCCTACTGCAACGCGTTAAAAACTTAACTGGAGGTGTCCAGACTTTTGCCTAACCCTGTATAGGCATGCGTCGTCTGTTTGGTTGGGTGGGACTTGGCGACGTAACACGACCGTGCCACTGTATAAACGTAGACATGTAATTAAAATTAATTTTTTTTTAATTACTAATATTATAACTTAAATAACTGAACAAATGTACGCCTACCGTGTGCCAGGCGGATTTAATTCTGGGGTTGGAAACCTCCCTCCCATTCTATGAACTATGTTTGTTGGTCACATGAATTATTAAAGATAATAATTGATATTACATTACTACTAGGAAGAATATGACGTCACGATAATAAGTTATTAATAACGTCATTATTAGTATTCTTTGTTGTTGAAAATAAGTTATTTAGCATGATCATTGCTATTAATGAGGTTTTCAGTGAAGCTCTGCACTGCCAATTCATGTCTAGGTGTTGACATAATGACAGGTAGATCCTAACCACAATCGGTAACATGACCTGTCAATACGTCAACCCCGTCATCAATCCTTCATAAACATACGGTACTTGAAAATTCTTACACCCTTTAGTGAATATTATGAGCTCTTTATAATTGTTAATAATTTAAACTAATTTCTTTGTAGTATTTATTGGTTTTTATTCTACTTTTTTACACTTTGACAACTACTTTTTTTACCTAGTAACAAAATTAAAAAAATTGTGCTATCTTCAGAAATTAACACCATGACAAAAATATCGCTCATGAGTTAAAATAATATGAAGGCATGCGTATTTGGTGTTTTATTTAAGAAATATAGAAAAAAGAATACATTTTCTTCACAAGGAAAAATAATGCTTACAAATTTAGTGTGCCTAAAACCAGACCTAAAGAAATAAATTCTTAGCAATCCGTAAGTAGTATAAATATATAATTTGTGTAGGTCTACAATTGTAATAAAGTACATGAATTTGTGAGTATTTTTAATGCCAATGTTTGAATTGCATGTAGCAAAACTGTAGGGCTATAACAATATAAAATAGTAGAATAATTTATTTTCAACGGTACAAACCACTATTTTGCAACAATATTAGTTTGAGATGGCTGCACCTAAAAACTAACTCAAAACAGTACAATAAAGACTCTAGTGTAAAAAATTGATAGCTGAATTATAAACTAGGCTTAACATTGATAATATCACAAGATAAAAGAGTTCGAAATAAACAACAACTACGTCGCAACAATTCCGTAATCAATAATCATATAGATAGTATTACGACTGAATACATTCAAAATGTATTACACTTATTACATTTAAATTCATATTACGTCTAAAGGAAATCTCCAAAAGGGATAATTTGGGAAATTATTTTAAACAGTTTCAGATGGAATTTAGTCGTTAAATAAGTCAAAGGTGGTTATAGGGGTTTGTTAGGGGGTTGTTATAGGGGTTGCTATACCGACCTACACTAACGATGTTAATTTGACTTTGAGTCTCAAACTGGAACCATTATCTCTGCCGTTTTGATAAATATGTCCGTTATGAGAAATGTTCGTAAATTTTGGAAAAGACATTGGTAACAAGCTATACGAATCGTTGCCGTTGGTATGTGAGTTCATTTTGAGAACATATTTATGTTGCTGTTTTAAAAACTTATGTCAAAATAAGTGCCTGCACCACATCGCCGTAGTTTTCCAGTAATTTCAATGTTTAATAACTTTCCTTTAACTAGAAAACAATTTGAATAAAAATTAAACTTGTACTTAGAGTAATTAATGGACCTCACCGACAAGTTTTCATCAACAGTGAGGCCATGATTATGTAAAATTGTGAAATAAACATTATATTAAAAAAAAAAAAAATGATTAGTGTTTTTTGTTTCTTTTTTTTAGGTTTGCCGTGATGCTAGTGATGTTTGAATATACTTCATGAGGCATTCGTCCTCTATTTTAATACAACTACCTGATCCTCGTGGAAAGTGAGTGTTCGACTATTTGTGACAATTATACTACAATAAATGGTAATTAAAGTGTTAATAAGGTATATTTTCTATATAATAAATTTGCAGGACTCAAGTTCTTACTGAAACCCCAGCTGATAAAATACATCTCTCCCTACGCAGATCATTATTTTTTATCATTCTGCGAAGTTTTACAACGAAGAAAAAAACTTTCTGCAAGCCAAGACTTGGTAAATAGTAGTGGAAATTGAGAGACCTGGGCCACTTCAATGACCTCTGAGGAATGTGCTGAGTCATGATGACGTCATCGGCGATCTCAATTTCGGCTGATGACGGCAGGTCTCTCAATTTCCCACTACTGTAAATGTTTGTTATAATTTGTACAGTAAGACTTAAAATCGCAAATCATAAAGTAGTTATCATGTCAATATAATATTTTTACTCAAATTAAGGTAAAAATGTCCGCACTAGAGTTATTATCTATCTTTAACAGATATTTCATGGACTAAAAGAACTTGTTAAAACTATCAGACCTGTTATACTTCAGTTACTAAATTCTTTTTTCAATAATGAAGGCAACTTTTTTTATTCTTAAAAACATATTGTCAGTGAGTTATAAAATTCGGTAACACAGAAAATATCATTAAAATACAGTACTCAACAAATTTCTAATGGATTTCTACGAATAACATTTTATTATACAAATTTTGGGGACTTGTGGTAATGCTATAACGGATGTGCTAAAAACCACATAAAATACAAATAAAACAGACCATGAAACACTCTCATTACACACACGCATTATACATGCACATACTTTCAAACTTAAATAAACTTTCAGTCGATAACAAAATATAGTTCTGAAAAACATATTTAAATGTTGTTATTTTTCATATATATAATATATATTTATATTTATTTGTATGATGATTTCAATAGTGAATATGTTAAAATATGCTTGAATATACTCTTTAGTATATAACATTATTGTAAACACATACATAGCAATCAGGAGGTTTTTATTTTGGAGTAGGGCTTAAGGACATAAAAAAAATACATTATGGAGTACTTATATTACGACGTCGAATCTAATGTTATACTAACATCGAGAACGAAAGTTGATCAAGTTTGTAAATTTATTTAAAAGTTGCTATGATTAATCAATTTAATCTTCGCTTTTGTAAGTAATAGTGTATTTCTAACAAAATTGACAAAATGTATTTTAGAAAAAGGCACCAATCTCGTAATCGATTGGATCAATAATACATTTTTGAGGTGCTCTTCAATGCCTTAAGAAATTTAAATGTTCTAGCCTTTTCACAAAGTATATTGTGACGTCTCTACTCTAGGAAGGAACTACACTGCCTGTCCAATAAATGAGTCATTGTGAAAAACGGAGAAGGATCTCACATGACTCTCCAAAATACGATTCTCTGCGACCATTGGAGAAGGATCTCACCTGACCCTCCAATATACGAGTCTGTGCGACAAATTGAGAAGGATCTCACCTGACTCTCTAATATACTCGTACGAATCTGTGTGACCAATGGAGAAGGATTCCACCTGACTCTCCAATATATGAGTCTGTGCCACAAATAAGCTAAGGAACTGACTTGGGTATGCTCTACTATTCCTAAAATCTGGATCATAATTACTACACTGCAGTGGACATTATATTTATATTTCATGAACGATCTTATTTTACTGTTAATAAACTAATGTAAAAGTAATGTCATTTTGAAATTTGTATAGAAAAATTGTCGTTTACTATTGCAAGTAATACATCTTTTGAAAACACAACTAGTCAAAGTCGAAACATTTTTATTTCATAATCAAATAACAGGGATCTAGATTCATAATAATACAGTATGATATAAGTCCCACATAGGCATAGCCTCTGCGTGGTATTGTCATTTAGCCTATTTACATAAGATTTAACTGTATGTGTTTTTCTAATACTTGCTCACCAATTGTGAATAACAGGGAAGCTATACTAAGAATACCTCAACAAGCACCAAGTGTAAAGTTCAAAATGTAATTTATAATTCTAGTTAGTTAGTGCATAGACCCAGACAACGACAAAGCAAATCACATTTCATAAAAATTAGGTATAGTGTTGCTGGGAACCAAAATGGCGGATTACCGCGAACTGAAACAGGAGTGGCACGTGATAAAATGCGCCACGATATAAGTTCAATACCTTCATTCCCACGAGAACGAAATCAGAAACTTGTCAACGCTGCACCACGCCACCATGATGGTTCCCAGGAACACTATACCTAATTTTTATGAAATGTGATTTGCTTTGTCGTTGTCTGGGTCTATGCACTAACTAACTAGAATTATAAATTACATTTTGAACAAATACTTTACACAAGTTTTTCTCAAATTATCACTGTGAACATCTTTACATTCCTTGTCAGTATACGAATGTATTCTGGAGTGTACGAGAAATTAGTTCATTAAATAAGTACGAGAACTAAACCTTATAAGTGGTAAGATATATAGTCTTATTATATTAAACTGTAAATATTCTTTAATATAATTATAATACATGCGATTTATTAAAAACGTGTTCATAGTTTTGTATAAAGTTAACAGCAAAAACTTAATTATGATTCAATTAAAAAATATCAAATGTTGTAAATAACATTCGTCCCGGCCCAGGCCCATACAGGATTATTTATAAGATAACATGGAAAAATGTGTAGCAATTTCAGAAATACATTTATTTAGTTTTAAATTTCAAATTGAAATAAGATCTAAAATAAAAGGTTCTCTTTCGGATAGGGAGCGAGAATTCAGCGGCGAAAGGATCTGATGCAATTTTTCAGAGTTTATGTTTCTGTCACTGGCAGGTGGGTCCAACGATTAACCTTAACTTAGTTAACCCTTTCACCCCTGAGTTAAGAAAAAATTGAAAAAATATATTTTTTTTCTTGATTTTGTTATAAAATAAGTCTAATGAAATAAAAATATTTTTTTCAAATTTTTATTTTAATATTTTTTTTTTTTTTTAATTGGTACTCAAAAGTACCGTCAGGCCTTGGTGGTCTATTCCCCGTTTTTTCCCTTGGTACTCTAAAGTACCGTCAGGTTTTTCCAGTGCCACTACAATTAGGCCTGAGACACCAATCTTATAAATGAAGCAAAGGACAGAAAAAAATATATTGTGCATAATTAAGTCAATTTTTAAGAACTATTAATGTTTTTAAAAGATATTATTGTTACAGGAACAAAAGACAACAACTCTTTCATAAAAAAATGTGTAATATTTAAAAATCAAAATATTTCTATATCATGTAAACAAACTTATAATAAATCTCTTTCTTATATTGAAACTCCATGGTATTCTACAAAGCAGTTTTTTTTTCGTTGACACAAAGAAAAACTTTACAGTGCGAACACTTTGAGTGAGGCCGGGACTGAACCTTCTTCTTACTACAGACTTCACACCTCCCGCGGTTTTCAACGAATGTGGGCCAGTGGATTCCTCTATTTGTCTCCCTGACATCTTTGGGGACAGAAAACTCCTGCTTCCTCCTTTTTTTGTCAGATTGGCCTGGGGAACTCAACGACCTCTTCTTTACACCACTGCTTTTAAACGATATCAGTCCCTGGGAAACGTTTCTGCGAAATTCAATAACAGTTACCCTATCGAACAGTTGACAATAAATAGAGTAAGCATTGACAAAAGTTATGTCTAAAACCCCCCAGAAAAGTCTGTGCCACCATTTCTTCGATTTTCTGTCCACTAGATACAGGGACCTGAGGTGATCAGCCTTATCTACGCCACCCATAAATGTATTGTAATCCTTCACAACTTGAGGGCAAGAATATGTGTTCGTTGTTCCATCGGGCTGTTTCCGTTTTATAGTAGTCTCTTCTGAGCCGTGATAGTTGGAAATGAATACAACTGATTTATTGTCCATCCATTTGAAGCATCCTATGTCAAGGTTCGAAAACCTAAAGTCACTTTCTCCTCTCTTCATTTTTTCATCTGGGACAAAATTAGTTGGAACTGCCATTCTGTCAGGTCTGATGGTAGCGCAAGCCAGAATATTTTCAGCTTTCAATCGTTCTAAAAGCTTTACGCTTGCAAAATAGTTGTCAAAAACAACAATTCTACCTGTTCCCCAAAAGTCCTTTGTCAAAGACAAAACAACCCTTTCCCCCAATCCAAAGTCTTTGAACTCTTCTTCAACCTTATCATCCTTTCCCTCATACACTTTAAATTTCAAAATGAAACCTGTCTGGTCTGCCACACACCAAAGCTTATAACCGCGCTTTATTGGTTTCATAGGGTTATATTGCTTCAAACTACTTCTTCCTTTGAATCGTATCATTGACTCATCAACACTAACCTCTCTTGTGCCTCGATACACATCCTTAAATCTTTTATTTAACTTGTCTATAAGTGGGCGGAGTTTGTGCAGTTTATCTGGCTTAGTTGGATCAATCAAATGGTTGTCATTGACATGAAGATTTGACAGAATTGCCATAAATCTGTCTCTAGTCATGGCATCTGCCACAATAGGGACTCGAAGGTCTTCTGATCTTGACCAATAGTCACTTATTGAAGGGAGAACATGGTATCCCATCACAAAGTTTATGCCTAAAAACACTAATAATTCATTTTCTTTTAGGTTTAAATTTTTACCTTGCTGTGTTGCGTAGAGATTTGTTTGATATGTTACCTCTTTCACAATTTCTTCATCAAATAGCTTTAGGAACACGTCGGTCGCAGACTTGCAGTCGTCAAAGATGGATTCTACCACACCTGAAAATATATAAAATATGATTAGCATTATAGTAAACCACAAACAACAGATAAAACCCAGTATGGTCTTCAGTTGACAGCTAAAAAAATTGAAAGCTATGGACAGTAAGTAGCATATAGTGCATTGTTGGTTGACAAAAATGCTAGGCGATAACCTGTAACCTAACACTAACAATCATTATTTTAGGCTAATCGGGTTAAGAGGCTAAATTATTTTTCAGAAAATAAAATAGGCTAGGAACAATATTTGTTCATCCAACAAAAAGCTAGGCCTATACAGGCACAACTGGTTAAAAATTGTATAGGCTATGTTGCACCAATACTTAGACTAACCAATCAAGTGTAAGCTGAAAATCACAACCATAGGTGTACCATGGATAGTGCTGGTTTCACCACATCCCAGTTAGTCATTCGGTAGTCGTTGTAGAGTATCGAACTGAATGTGTAGAGTATCGAACTGAATGTCAGCGTATCGACATCGTTTCGGCTACGTCGTTGTCTGCTCACTGCTCAGACCAGACCAGACCACTTTCACTTGTGATTTTCTGTTTGCTCTCTTTGACCAGAATAAATAATCATATCAGAATTTAACAGAATAATTACATTACATCTGACATGTCTGAAACGTGATTTAAAAAGACGTTTAAATACGCAATTGTATAAATTGTGCTGCTAAAGACTTAGTATGTAATTACGTTGAGTTGTTGGGTTTTCTACACAACTTTTGTCTTACTTGGGATAGGCCTAAATTTGTTATAACTTAGTCGTTTACTGTTAGAGTTGCTAGAAGCAATTATAATAGCTCAATTATTTCGCTCATCATTTTAATATAAGTTATTCCAATAAGATATGAAGTAACTTTGCCTCACTTTTTAAAGAACTGTCCATTTTGGGAATTGTTCAGATTTATTCTTACTCTGTAAAAATGGTTATATCCTTTGGTGATCAAATAAATAAAGTAAAATAAAGAAACACAAATTTTGGAAAACTTAGGCAGACCTAAGTATTTAGGGCCTTTGCCTATCTTGCTGAACAACCTAGTATTAGTGACGCAGAGGCTTTGGTTTTGCCTGATAATAGGCTAGTATCACCATATTATATTATATAAATAAATAATTTATCACCATTGTATCACATTTAACTATAGCCACTTATCCGTTAGCACTATTCGTTTCATTGGGTAAACACAATCTAGACGCTTTGTCCTTACAACAGTAAGGTTCTAAGTGACGATCACAAATATCCTCCATTTTGCAGCATTGAAATTAATTGGATTTTTGTGTTCGAGTCCGAGTTCAAATTCATATTCGATATGAATGATACTTCGATACTCTGTAGTTTCGGTTGGCTACTACCGAATGACTAACTGGGATGTGGTGAAACCAGCACTATCCGTGTACCATAGGTCAAATAACGGTAAGTTATACTCTTTTATCCAATAATACAGAGGTTCTTCAATATAAAGGCTAACTGATAAAAAATATATTTTAGACTAGCCTTACGCTATCTATGTATGTATCAAAATGTGATCTTACCTTCATGAATATCGTAAGGTGTTTCAGATAAGCAGGTAGGTTTCTTTTTCCAAGCTCTGGCACGCTCCTCAATCTCTCTCTTGGAAGGTTTCTTTTCTTTGCCTACTTTACTTTTTCCTTTTTTCCCATCAGGCTTAGAAAGCTTAGCACATTTCTTTTTTTGAGTTTTATCCGGATTCGGTATAGGTGAACTAGGTTTGCTACTGTCACACTTTTTCCTATTCTTGTTAGGCTTTGTTTTACCGGTGCCAGGTAGACTGTTAGTTTTAGTGTCATAAACTAGCTCACTATTATCTAGGCTTGGGTCATCATTTTGGACTAGACCTACAGGTTCATTGAGTGCTTCAGGATCATCAATGCCATATTCGTCTTCAAACGCTAGACCTAGGCCTACTTCCTCGTTTAGTTTTTTCCTATGCTTTTTAGGCTTGGTTTTACTGGGACCAGGTAGATTATTATATTTGTCATCATAAACTAGTCCACTAGTATCTAGGTCTAGGCCATCCTTTTGTGCAGGTTCATTTTGGACTAGGCCTACATGACCTCCAGGCTCATTGAGTGCTTCAGGCTCATCAATGTCATCCTCATGCTCAGACAATAGGCCTACTTCCTCATGATTTTTAGACACTAACGAGGAATCATTTTGCAAGTCTATCAAAGTATTGAACGTTCTGTCAAAATTATTGGTAATTGTTTTATCAATCGATGTACTAACCTCTGTTTCATCTTCAAAATCACTTACATCAGAACTGGCCAAAACATCTGGCAACTCTTCAAATAAAATTTCGTGTAATTCTTGTTGAGTTATTTTAAACATTTTAAAAACACCTAAATACTGTTAAATCATAAATGCAAACTTCCCTATAACATCACAGCACAACACATAATCACATCAAGCCGACGACAACAACTTTTGATTGTTTACATCTCAATTTACTGTTAGTCAGCTGATCAGCTGACATGCTGTAAATGCCTGACGGTACTCAAAAGTACCATTCACATTTCGCTCTAAATAACCATAGCAACGATTGTTATAAGTAAAATAAAATACTCCTACATGTCTTAAGAGTATATTGAATGAAAATCATATAAAATAAATACGTTTAAAAAAATAATAGCTCATAAAAAAAATCATAAACTTGTGCAATATCACGCCATTGAATTTACGTAGCATTGGTCTGGTTGGTGCTTCTCCCTGGTGAGCGTTTTGTGAAACTGGGCCAATAAAGAACGCCAAATGGTGGACAAACTGGTACTGTAAGGTACCAACAGGCTTCTGGGGCAATAACTCTTCGGCTTTATTATTAAATATACCTTTAAAAACGTGGTACTTACAAGTACCGTCAGGGGTGAAAGGGTTAAAAATAATATGAAGTCATGCGTATTGGGAGCTTTACTCAAGACATATAGGAAAAAAAAAATACTTTTTTATGTATAATTAATGCTTAGTATGTAGTTTGTGCGAATCAATAATAGTGCGATGATTATTGATTCATATAGATAGTATTACACTAACTACATTCAAATTCATATTACGTCGAAAGTAAATCATCAAAAGGGTTAATTTAGGAAATTACAGTATTTAAAACAGTTTAAGATGGAATTTAATCATTGAAAAAGTCAAAGGTTGTTATAGCACTAAACTGACCTACACTAACGATGTTAATTTGACTTTGAGGTGTCTCAAACTGGAACCGTTTACTCTGCCGTTTTGATAAATATGTCCGTTTTGAGAAATGGTCGTTAATTATGAAAAGACATTGGTAACAAGTTTTTTTTCGTGGGATAAACATTGCTGTGATAAAGGACCATATAAAATTATTATAAAAATATCACAAGAATTAGTAACATAATTAAAACTTATGAACAGTAAATAAATATCTGCTAAAGGCTTAACGAATTATTTTATGACACGTAACATCGATTATTACATAACATCGCTAATTTTTTACATGCGTTTTTTATCTTTTCCTTCATTTTTATTCAAGTAACTATATCTTAAATTTTTGAAAAGTATGGTACTGAAATTCTATATAATATATAGTATATTTTGTTCTTAAATTCTTATTTCCGTTTCACTTTTCTTTGTATTTAATTGGACTCATTTACTTCATTGTTAACTGGTTGATTAATATACAATGGGGACATTTTGGTGTTTGAAATCTTATAAAAAAAAATCATAAGGCTTAATGTACGAAAAGTCGAAAAATGATACGGAATTACAATGATTACAGAGAAAAGGGGAAAATAGATAAATCTAAGGATCATGTATTACCGGCAAAAGTAATTACTGAATATAATTATGTACCCTAAATTAACATAATGTTATTTCACCACTAACCAAATGCTAAACATTTGAAAAATTATTGTCATTATTCAATAAAAAATTTTTTCATACTGGTATGTGTGGTTTTTTTATTATTGAAGCGTTATTTTAGTAATATAACCAAATTTATATTTAAATCGTTATACATCACGGGATTTGCTCAAGTTGCCAGTCAGGTGTGAGATGTGGGGGTCAGCCAGGTACCGTGGGCAGACAACTAGTAATGACCGCCATTACTCCGCCCACCTTTATTGAGACATAACCCTTATCCTAGCTGATTGTTTTCATCTGAGCATCATTGCAACTTTCGCTTTATACTTAGTGGAACTTTCATTGAGGTTATAGGACACATTTAAAACAAGTGGAGTGGACCATGTTATTGATGTTATGCAAAAACAATTTACATTTGTTTTAATCTGTTTCCTTTTCAGTTGTACAATAATAGTTTGTTATTTTGGCAGCACTTAACAAAAGCAACTATTCTCAAGGACCTTTAAATTCGTTTTCTCTTTAGAAGTGTTTTCTCTTTACATGATTGTACTATCCTGATTACGTAACAACTTTTCATACAATTAGAACTACCCGAATTACAACAATTCGTGACAACTTTTCATAAAATGTAACAAACTAGACTATGTACCAGAGTTTTGGAATATTGTCTGATTTCATTTTACAATCCATTATTTATAGAACAATTGTGCATGTTAGACACTGTTAGATTAGAGAAGGGTCGGTTTGTAAACGTTACACCAATTCCTTATTTTTTGTGCTACTCTTAAAAGCAGATAATATACAATTTTAATCAACTTTGATCTTTCAGTAAAACTACCGGCCGGAATGGAAGAGTTCTTTTGGTTATGAAATAGAATATTTCATAGATAGAGTGGAAAAAGTGAGGTTCCTATCAAGACACGGAATTCAACTTAATTAACTTTTGACCCTTTATTCTCAATTAATACTAAAATGATTCGAATAATACATCTTTATATAACTTGTTGCTCTCTCAGTTTATTTTGCCAGAACAATGACACCAAAAACATTGACATGTCGCAACATTCGGAACGGCTTATTGACGATCAATAAACTCTTAGGTTCACTAGCGCTTCCGATACAATCACCAAATATCAAAATTAATAACTAATTATAGTGTAGGAAAAATTTCCGGCTAACTTTCCCACTCTAAAACGGAAAATTGTTCTATCCCACATTCTGAGCTGGCGTAAAAAACAGTATATAAATGTAAATTAAATAATAATATAAAAAAACACAAAAATAATTTCTGATAATTTGCCTAACCAAACAAAAAATAAACATTTTATAGTTCTCATATTTTGTACAATGGATTAATTACTAGCTATAACAATTAAAATATTTCAAAAAGTAAAATTAAAAATAAAGTTATCAACAGTTTTACGTACAATTAATTTAAAGATATATATATATATATATATATATATATATATATATATATATATATATATATATATATATATATATATATATATATATATATCGTATGGCTCATTCAGCCAGCCACCATGGTTTAAGAAAATAAAATAAATTCTGCAGTGCAGAGCACCTGAGCCAGTATAAGTAAAAATCTAAACACCAAAACAAAAAATAAAATAGATCTCTCTTTATATAGCTAAATCCAGGGCGCTAAGCCATTGCAGCTCAGCTTCACTTGAGCTTTGCAGACCGGCCAATCCTTCGGGGAAGGCACTCAGTGGGCACTCTTCGACTATGTGTTCCATAGTTTGATACTCTGCTCCGCAGTCGCATGACTGGTCTTGTGTCATTCCCCATTTGTGCTTCCAATAATTACATCTTCTTACTCCAGTGCGGAAACGATTGAGTATAGTCAACTGCTTCCGAGGAAGATTCATACCACCTAACACTTAAATTTAGAAATTTAGGCTGTGTTTTAAATTTAAAGATGAAAAGACAGCCAAAGGAAGGAAGCTGCAAAAAAGATTCTAGGCATTTGCAGCGAAATCATGGCAAGTTGAATTAAAACGAGTTACCTCTTAAGTACCAAATCCAGCTAATAAACTTGAAGTCATTAATTATAATTAATATGTTTGATTTTTTCAACTTTATTGCGCAACATAGTTGTAAAACAAATGAAAAACTGGCAAGAAATCAAATTTTAAATTTCATGATAATTGATATGATAACAACCTTTTCAAACATAAATTAAAGTAGTCACTTGAATCCAAAGCTTGTACGAAGTTTCCTCAGTCGGATTCGCCGGTTTGGAAGTGGTTTACGCAAATACCGCTGCAACACTGGCTCCGGGGAAATCTGGGATTTGTTTTTCTTAGCTGTGATTTTCTCATAAAGTTGAATTACATGGGATTTTTTTACTGTCATTAATTCTTTTCATTAAGAATAAAACATAAATATGTTTGTCTTAATGAGAAATTGAGTTTTTAGATAAATTTAAAGTTAAAATGCAAATTCGTTAAGGCTAGGAAACGTATTTTGTTTTATTATTTTATTTGAGAATAGAAAAAAAAATGTTGTTCCAAAGTGCATTCACATTGACTCTACAGTTTAGTGTACACTTACTTTACTTTTTTTAGTCTTCCAAATTAATAAAATTACAGTTTATCTGTAGTTTTCTTATAATCACTAAGGTTTTGTTTACTTTAACGTTTTATAGCCTAAGAAAGCCTAAATGACCTTCATACCAATTTCTGTCTGTCTTATTTCTGTTTGTGTGTTTGTCGAAGACGCTCACTGGCCTTGTTTTTCGCTTATAACAAAACAACTCCTTTACTAGATCTTGTCAATTTTTTCTGTGTCATGGACTTTTTTGTGTGAAGGTTTTTAACAACCTGAATGGCAAATGCGACTGGAGGGCTTTGCCCTCCTGAGTATCAAAGTAGCGAATTTAGACGAAACTGTTAATCTTTTATAGTTTTTAACGCGAAAACGGGTAAGGCTAAGTAAACTAAAACTGGTAAAATTTTTATATGGCTGTATGAGAATATTCTTAGCCATGAAATGATTGTAATTAGGGCTCCTCCCGAAAGCCTATGAAAGTTCCAATGATAATCTTATTGGAGTATTTTGCAAAACGTTTTAACATAGGTGAACCTTTTATTGATAGTTGATAATATTTTTTAAATATTTAACTTAAATGGCAAAGTTTAAGGAAACGTATTTTGTTTCATTATTTTAATTGTGAATAGCAAGAAAGTTGATCTTTGTTCGCAAGTGCACTCACATTGATTTTACACTTAAATGTACAATTTACATTTCAAAGTTATATTGAATCAACAATTTTAAATAAAAGTTTTAATTCTGAAAATTATTCAGCTCAAACATAAAGATGAACTAAATAAAGCATCAAAGGTTATGTCATAGTCTTTTTATTTATTTAGGATTTTGTGTAAAGTATACTACAGCAAAATCTTTCTAGAAAATTGAAACTCGAAATGAGCGGAATGAGCAGACGGAATTCTGTTACACGATAACTCTACACGCGAATCCTTAAAAAAACTAGATTGTTTATATTTTAGTAGGCGTAATGTGTCATAAACTTAAAAAGTATATACATTTTACAGGTGGATGCCAAAACGAAATGTCAAAAGTTAGTTGGATACCAAAGATGAACCTTGCTCATCTAGTTTGTTAACATTCTGTAAACAATTCTGAACGCTGTGTATGTTTCGTTCAAATGGTCTTGGTAATTAATTTATGAAGCTAATCTCTCATGAGATTTAATAACTATTATATTATTAATTATAATGTGTATTATTAATTATTATTATTATGTTAATGCATCGGATTAATTATTTACAAAAGTTGTATCACTTATTAGATTATAAAAATAACTTTAATTGGTCGTGGATTATTTTCAATAATTGAATGGAAATAAATGCTAATATAATTGAAGTAATGTATTCCTTACCAGGAAGGAAACAGCGCATTTGTGTAATTAAATCTACACTGTTCTTAAGAGAAACAACTTAATACAAGAGATTTAAGAACGGCTTAGTGAGAAATACGACGATGTGGAAACATTTCGCCAACATAATTCTTACAACTTAAAAAAAGATATCTAGAAATATTTGTTTTGCAATTTTATAAATTTTTGATGTATATAAATCTAAAAAATAATGGTGTAGCGAGAAGTGCTTGTATATTAAAATATGTTTAATGCTAATTAAAATATATTATTAATTTAAAATATTTTCTAGTTTTCTCACAAGGTATCGATAGTTCACTTTCTTAACAGTAAACCAATAAAGTTGTGGGCGATTGGGGCTGCTCATCCAAAGTTACGATTTTGGATAAATTAAATTTGACAGGGGAAGGGGAGGCGAAGGATGGCGAAAGCGGAAATTTCAAGGTCAATCTGAGGGAGCTTAGAACACCCGATCCCTCGACCGCATAATAGCCCAGTAACTTTATATCAATAAGGTAGCAAACCTAGACATGAAAGATGTAAAGCTGATTTTTGGCATGGTGATAGTGTATGATAGGAAGAGTGTTTCCTGAAAGTTCCCCGAATTTCCCCCCCTTGCTTCCCCTTTAAACCCCCCCTTCCCCCCGCACGTGGTTGAAAGTGTAGTGTTTGACTAAATCGCTGATATCTTTTGACACAAATTAGCTAGCGGCATATTTTTTTCGTATTTAGACTCCCCGTTAAATGTACTTTAATAAAATAAACTTAAAAGTAGAATTATCACTATTGGTTGGGTTTATATTAATGATAAATAACAAATATTATTGCATTTTTAATGAGAAATGATAGATTTTGTCGAATATTGTTCTTTTAATCTGTTCTACGGCAATATGTTTGGAACAAAACTTTATACCTGTTTAATAAGCTTTATAAAAATATATAACAATATATATTTTAATTTAAATTGTTGCCGAATGAAGCAATTTAAATTCAGGCTTCAAAGTAGCCGCAGCGCTCACTCAGCGCGTCATTAAACTTTGACAAGTAAATATTGCTAAATGGCTAGTTTTTATTTACCTATTGTTTACACACCATGTGAGAATATTTAACGAGGAAAATATGTACAATGAATGATTTAAAATAAAGAGTTGGTATTTATAAGAAAGACAACAATATTGGCGATAAGTTAGAGTTTATTTATCTTACAGTTAACAAAAACTACTTAAATAAGGTTGGCAGGACTGTTAAATCGCTAATGATTTACAAGTCAGCTGTAAATAACAATCAGCTGTTTGTTGACTATTTCATTGTTGCTATCAAACGTTTGCAAATATTGCCTTAAGGGTGTTTTTGTTTAGTACGTAGAAACAGTTAAAATTTTTGTCAAGGTTTTTACTGATTTTGTTTTGGTGCGTGTCAAAGTAATAGCTTAGTTTTTATTGATGTTACATTGTGTTTGGCTGTGGTTTTTACTTTTGTGCAGTTCTTTTAATGTTTTGGAAATGGACAAATGTTTGCTTTGCGGTGAGTCACTTGATGTAGCAAGCAAACCCACAAATGAGGTTCAACGTGGTATTGATGCGTTGCGCAATGCAAGTAAACTTCGTGGTGACACTGCCGTTTTTGAAAAGCTAGTAGGCATAAGATGTGTAAAAGTTCATTCAGAATGTAGGAAAAACTATACACGGCCCTCTTCATTAAAAGCGTATTCTGTCTCAGAGCAGGAAATTGTTCCGCAGTGTTCAAGTCGGCTTGTTAGATCAGACACCGATCATGGCTTTGACATAAAAACTCACTGTCTCTTCTGTGGCAATGACCCGTCATTTAGAGCAAGCACGAAGATCCCCACGAAATACAGAAAGGTTATGCATGAAGTCCTTACTCTTTCTAAAAAAGAATCGATAGAAAAACAGGCATTGGCAAGAAACGACAAGTGGGGCCAGCTCGTACTTTCCCGAATAGCTACAGTTGGAGATTTGGTTGCTGCTGGGGTAAAGTATTGCCATGATTGCCATCTCCGTTTCTTTACATCGAAGAAAACGGACCATACAAAAGGTCAAGGTGAGATTTCATTGAAACACGAAGCATTTCTTAAACTTTGCTCCTACATGGAAAGTTCCGAAGAATGTCAATTCAGCATCAATGAACTAATGTGCAAAATGAAAGAATTAATAGACGACGAGGAGTGCTACAGTGAAAAACATTTGCTAAGGAAGCTTGATGCACATTACGGTAGGCAGATTAGTATTAGTACATTAAATGGTCAAAATTCCATAATAAGCTTCTCAGGAACTGCAAAGAAAATCTTGGTTGATTCTTGGTACGAAAGTAGGAATAAAAGTGAGGTAGATGAGCGACGACGAATAGTTGAGACTGCGGCACGTATTGTAAGGGAAGATGTCAGAAAAATGGTGTATGACACAACCACTTACCCATCTTCAGCAGATCTATCAGTAAAATCTATGATGCATCTTATTCCAGAAACACTTCAGTGTTTTCTAGATATTATAATCCAATCTAAGAGCGAAGATAAAAGTAATGTGGAGGTAAAACGGATGTCAATTGCACAGGCACTTATTTCAGCATGTCGACCTCGGTCGTTTCTTTCCCCCATCCTCAATTGCCTTGGTATGTATATACACAGGAAGCATGCCTCAAAACAACTCATTGAATTGCTAAACAGTGTAGGATTTAGCTCTAGTTACAACGAAGTTCAGCGCTACGAGTACTCCCTCATGGAACAAAGTGAACCATGCCATCGATCTGGAGAGTTCATCCAGTTTATTTTCGATAACGCTGATTTTAATGTGAGGACACTAAATGGCCACGGCACTTTCCATGCCATGGGAGGAGTTAAATGCACAACATCTGCTCCAGTTCCTGTTTCAATCCCCGTCCCGAGAATAAAAAAAGTACCGTCTGCTGCCGAGATAGCTGCGAAAGGAGAATTTCCCCTTCAATGGTATAAAAAGCCAATTATTCCAGGGTTGAAAAGTATCATTATTGAGGACGTCACGAGTTCTCTTTTCCAGTCTAATCCAGACGTGACTACACAAAAGTCCTTGGATTTATTGTGGTTAAGTTCAATCTTTATTCCAGCACCTTTGTCACCAAAGCCTCACTGGAATGGTTTTATGGAGACGCTCTACGAAAGCAGTGAATCAGGAAGCATATCAAAAATAGATGCAGTTCCTTTCATTAATTTGGACCCCAGTAATCTAACTACTATCTATACAGCTCTAAAATTTGCAGCCAATCAATGTAGGGAACAAGGTCAAACTGCGTGCTTTGTAACTTTCGACCAACCTTTGTATGCTAAAGCCGTCGAAATTGTCACTGCATGTGGATCGAGTAGTGATTTGTCCAACGTAATTGTTCGTTTAGGTGGCTTCCACCTTATCATGTCGTATTTGGGATCGATTGGACACGTCATGTTAGGAAGCGGTTTGGAAGACGCTTGGGGTGAAGTGTATGCTAAGGCATCCGTCACGCATATGATATCTGGACATGCATATGCACGGTCTGTAAGAGCCCACTTCCTAACTCAAACAGCTATAGGTATACTTCTCCTTAAGGATATTCCTGAAATTTATGGCTCCCTTTCCAATGAAATTGCAGTTTTAGTGAATTGTATGCAATCCAAAAACCTTACACCGGGCCAAGCAGCGACAGCTGATGCTGCTGTAAAATTGGGCAAGCTTCTGGATGACAAATGTAATGATCTCTCTTCAAGCAGAACTTGCAAACTTTGGATTCAATATTTCCACCTCGTTTCTGTGTTGCGTCTCTTCATTAAGGCTGAAAGAACTGGTAATTGGAACCTTCACTTACATTGTGTCAAGAAAATGCTACCTCTCTTCCATGCTGCGGGGCACATGTCTTATGCTAGATATGCACACCTGTATATTCAACAGATGGAAAACCTTCACACCAAACTACCTGCAGAAGAATTCAAGAAATTCACTGAGCAAGGTTTTTTTACGATTCGAAGAACAGAGAAGTTTTGGAGTGGAGTGTGGACTGATCTTGTAATAGAACAAGACTTGATGCGGGTTTTGAAATCTTCAGGAGGCCTCACACGTGGCAGAGGACTTAATGATTGTTCTCTTGCAAAGTTTGTACTTGCTCAGCCTCAGTGCTGGAATGTGTGCACTGCGCTCGAAAAAATAGTAGGTACTTTTTCTGGAACAAGTGAACAACATGTTGAATTGAGAGCATCTCGTAAAGGTAAGGATCATGCTGATCTCCTCAAAATCCTAAAGTGGTTTGAAGTGCACCCTCCCTTTGATAGAAGCGATAACTTACTTGTATCCTTGTCCACGGGGGTTGTAGCCGACGATACAGTAAATTGTGATTCGGCAATGGAAGTTGGTCTAGAAGGAGTTCGTGAAATTGTTGGAAATAACTTCCATGATGTTACAATTAAACGGAAAAACAAAGTGGTACCTCTGTCAGCTATGAGTGGCACAATCAAGATTAGAGGAGAAGAAGTTTTGATTAACCCTCAGCAACTCTTTATGAGGATATCATGCATTCTGAAATGCCCTTCTGATTACAAGGAATATATTTCATTTGAACTTGCCCCCAAGCCACCCTCACTTTTTGATGGTCATTCTATGAGGAAAACTCCTAAATCGGCCCTAGCAGAAACTTTATCGGCTATTGTCCCATGTACTAATGTGACACCAGTTAATTCCTATTTTGTTGTCGATGGTGGATATCTTTTGCATCAGGTTGTTTGGTCCCGACCATCAACCTACGAACAAATATGTAACTCGTACGTAAGTTATGTTACTTCGCACTTTGGAGTAAATCGCTCAGAATTGGTTTTTGATGGTTACGATGGCCCACCTACAACAAAAAACGCTGAACAGAGTAGGAGAGGGAACCGATTTAAAGCCGCCGATGCTGTATTCGACCTACATAGTATCGCTACAGCTAAACAAGCAGACTTCCTGGCCAACAGCAATAACAAGTCACGGTTGATTGCTGCACTCATGCATAAAATGGATCAAGCTGGAATAAAGACTCGACAAGCTGCTGCTGATGCTGACACACTTATTGTATCTGTAGCCATAGAAAAAGCTTCACAGGGTGAAACTGTAGTTGTAGTTGGAACAGATACTGATCTGTTAGCTCTTCTCGTTTCCAGATGTGATCCATCTCATTCTATGTATTTTCTAAAGACAGGAACTGGGATTTCAAAGATTTGGAATATCATTGATCTACGGCAGAAATTGGGAGACATGAAAGACGTAATTTTGTTTTTGCATGCTTCAACTGGTTGCGACACCACGTCTGCCTTGTATAAAAAAGGAAAAAGGACCGCATGGAAGCTCTTGAGCACTTCTGAAGATCTTAGAAACAAAGTGAAAATTTTCAACATGCCTGGTGCTATCCGGTCAGATTTGGAGGCCGCTGGTGAGAACTTCCTATTGCATTTATATGGTGACAGACGCTGCAAAACATTGAATGAACTTCGGTACTTCACCCTCCACAAAAAAGTAGCTAGACAGAAAGTATCTGCTTCTTTTGATCTAGCATCGCTACCTCCTACATCTGAGGCATCCTCTCTGCATTTCTTGAGGGTGTATTTACAAGTACAGCAGTGGCTGGGGAATCAGTTACCCCCGACAGAGTGGGGCTGGTGTTTACTTCAGGGGAATCTCCTTCCAATTCCATCCAACCGTCCACCAGCACCTGAACACCTCCTTCAGTTAATTACGTGCAACTGCAAGAATAATTGCAGCAAGAAGTGTGACTGTCGACTTGCTGGCCTAGCATGTTCTACAATGTGCTCACACTGCCGTGGCATTGACTGTATGAATTCACCCCGGCCCTTCATTACCGAAGAATCTGAAGATGATGAGGGATAAGATCATTGAGATGTACATAATAGTTTATGCCTCATTTTAAGTTGTTTTCTTTTAACTGTAAGATAAATAAATATGTAACTTATCGCCCATATTGTTGTCTTTCTTAAATACCAACTCTTTATTTTAAATCATTCATTGTACATATTTTCCTCGTTAAATATTCTCACATGGTGTGTAAACAATAGGTAAATAAAAACTAGCCATTTAGCAATATTTACTTGTCAAAGTTTAATGACGCGCTGAGTGAGCGCTGCGGCTACTTTGAAGCCTGAATTTAAATTGCTTCATTCGGCAACAATTTAAATTAAAATATATATTGTTATATATTTTTATAAAGCTTATTAAACAGGTATAAAGTTTTGTTCCAAACATATTGCCGTAGAACAGATTAAAAGAACAATATTCGACAAAACCTATCATTTCTCATTAAAAATGCAATAATATTTGTTATTTATCATTAATATAAACCCAACCAATAGTGATGATTCTACTTTTAAGGTTATTTTATTAAAGTACATTTAACGGGGAGTCTAAATACGAAAAAAATATGCCGACAGCTAATTTGTGTCAAAAGATATCAGCGATTTAGTCAAACACTACACTTTCAACCACGTGCGGGGGGAAGGGGGGGTTTAAAGGGGAAGCAAGGGGAGGAAATTCGGGGAACTTTCAGGAAACACTCTTCCTATCATACACTATCACCATGCCAAAAATCAGCTTTACATCTTTCATGTCTAGGTTCTCACCTAAAGTGGCTGGGCTATAAGTCTGCGATCGTGGGATGAGGCTTTTTATTCTTTCTTCGTTTTAAATTTTCAAACTGAACAATTACAGTATATTTATAAATAAATAAATAAATATATATATATATATATATATATATATATATATATATATATATATATATATATATATATATAAAAGAAAGTCGTGTCCATTACACCACTTATACATCTAAAACGGCTGAACTGAAAATTGGATGGAAGGTAGCTTATAACCAGGAAGTTTTATCTGGCTCCACCCCACACGTCTTAAGAGTTTCCACGTTATTCTTATGGTAGCAGCATTTTTGTATTGGAACATATGATTACATTAAGAAATATGAATTTTGTGAAAAGCTACTGTCATTTAAATTATTGAGAAAATATTGGTAATAAAAAACTAGAGAATATTATAGAATTGCTGTGAGTCTAGCGAACAAGCTCACTTGAAGGCAAAAATTTCTCAAGTAGGCACTGAAAAGCATGCCGGGAAAGCTATTGTTTAATATTTGATAGAAGTTTGCAACTACAAGAGAGATATTTCATTCGTTCTCCTTCTCTGAGTTTATTTGAAAAGTAAACATTTTAAATAACTTTGCAATGCGTTAATCTCCTTCTTCATTTGTATAATGAAACTACGTATTTAATATTAGATAAAAGTGATTCATAATACAAGTGAAGAGGTAACAAATAATAGCGAGAGTATGTAACTATTAATTGCAAAGTTATTTTGAATGCATACTTCTCAAATAAAGACTAAGAAGGAGAAAGAATGAAATACCCCTCTTTCAATTGCAAACTTCTATCAAATATTAAAAATGTACTTTCCTAATAGAAATTAAAATTTGGAAATTGAAAGTTAGACTTATCTACCTTATAATTGCAAAGATATTCCAAATGTTTAGTTTTCAAATGAGAACGTAAAAAGAATAAAATACTATATAGTCCAGTGGATAGAGGGATGTTTGCTTACAAACGGTCCGGTAGTTCTAATTTTTTTTATGTTGTCTAGGATGGTTAGTATTTGTTTAAAATGCAAAATGCACAATTTTCCCACCTCCGCGCCCGCCGCCATATTGAAAAAATACGAAAAAATCTGTACTTTCTTCAAATTTTGGGGTATATCATCGTTGGGGTTGCAGTTTATATAGAAGATAGCAATGTAAATGTTGTAGACAATTAAATTTCCTATAATTTACATATTTAACTTGTCTATCTGTGACTTATGGTTACGGAGATATTCACTTTTAAAAATTTATAAATATGTATTTTTTTTATTTGCCAACATTTTGATTTTGGAACACTACAATTCGTTAAAAGCCAGGCAGATGAGATTATTTTCGGTCATTTTTACGTGGTGAACTACACCCAGTATATAGTGTTCCTAACAGCCAACCCAAGAACGACGTACGTATTTTACTGTGATGGAAGGTGAAAACAATCGGAAGAAGATCTGCACGACTACCTGTCGTACCATTCCCCATGTCTTTGTTTAATGAGGATGGTATGCGAAAAAGGGACGAAATCCTTGTTTTCAAATCTTTCTCACCACTTCCACAAGACTTCAATATCCCTCAATATTCAATGTTTGTTGTTGATGGCGGGTACCTTCTGTACAAGGTTGTGTGGAACAGAAGCTTGACCTTTGGAGACATTTGTCAGGATTACGTCAAGTACGTTCTGCGTCACTATGGCACATGTGTGATTGTGATTTTTGATGGCTACAATAAAAATCCTTCTCATCAAGGGACCTAGACTGCTGAACGAGCAAGAAGGTACAAGGCAAGTTCATTATCAGACGTGGTGTATGACAAAACAACGGTCAACAATACACCTAAGGATAAATTTCTGGCCAATGAGGGAAACAAAGACCGATTTGTGAAGCTACTCTCTAGTGAATTACAAGCGTCAAACATACCCACAGACCAAGCTCCCGAAGATGCTGACAGATTGATAGTTGCCACAACTAAAAGTCTCTCTCCAAAGTACGCCGGCGTCATCATAGTTGAAGAAGACATCGACCTACGTGTCCTGCTGACTGGAACAACCCTAACAGTAAGTAAAGTTTACCTCCAAAAACCAGCAAGAGGAAAACATCCAGATGAATTTACTCCTCCACCTCCTATAAGTATAACTCCAAAGGCTGTATTTTGCTCCTACACGCAATATAGGGTTGCGACACAACTTCAAACATTTTTGGGTTTGGAAAGGATATCTTTTGGCAACTTTTTGTGAAAGACCCAACATTGCTAGAGCAGGAGGAAAAGTTCAATGACCTTGCAGCCACTCCCCAAGAAATTTCATTGGCAGGTGAGGAAATCTTGTTGTCTCTGTAGGGTGGCAGTAGAGAACAGACTTTGAATTATCTTCGCTATAGGTAATAAACTGAAGAGTAACGCCAAACTTAATCTGGCAAAACTACCTACGACTATTGATCCAGCTCATTTTCACTTTTTGAGGGTATATCATTGTTTGTAGTTTATTTGCTATTGAACATTACCTCTAACCTGTAGATATTCTTTTAAAATAGTAAAATATCACTGTTTCATGTGAAAAACTCTGATATGATTTATGTTAATTTTAAGTTTTAGCAAAGAATGGTAAACAATTGATGCGTTTTTATTAGATAAAACCATTTACAACAGCAACAAATATCAATATGGTGTTGTTTTGATTTTTTACTTACGCATAAATTTATAAAGTTGGTTAAAAGAAATGTAGATAGTTAAATTTCGTGCCGAGATATTATGATATTCGTTTTCCTAGATTAGGCTATAACAGGATTAGTGTTCCAAAATAAAAATTCTGGCTAATTAAAAAAAAATTAAATATTTATATATTTTTAAAAGGGAATATCTCCGTAACCATTAGCCCTAGATGGACAAATTAAATATGTAGATTATAGTAAAATTAATTGTCTACAAAATTTGCATTGCTGTCTTCTATATAAAATGCAACCCCAACGATGATATAACCAAAAATATGAAAAAGAACGGATTTTTTCAAATTTTTTCAGTATGGCGGCGGGTGCGGAGGGGGGGGGAATTGTGTATTTTGCATTTGAAACAACTACTAACTATCCTAGACAACATATAAAAATTTAGAACTACCGGACCGTTTGTAAGCAAACACCTCTTTTTTGTCTTTATTCACTAGACTAATAGCCCGTGATGCGCTTGTGGGATCTGTTTTTTAAATTTCCTCAAATTGGCTTTAACATTTTCATTATAGCCATTCATAACTTCCCCTTTACCTGTAAAATTTAATCCATGCGAAATCGTCACTACTTTGGGATGGCAGCCTCTGTTGCCCACTTCATTTTACTTAAACATTTACATCATTCCCATTAATGCATGGCTACAAGTTGAGGGTAGCACTTTAAATTATTTTATATTAATATTGATTGTATATATATCTTTATACGAGAAATATTAGAAGAAACGTTGTTAAGTTATAATCTTAAAATACATCAATCTAGGTGATTTCATGATCATTTAAATTTAAATTGGTTAAACCTTGTGTATAAGCTATAAAGTTGAGAATCCATATACTGGTAGTTTAAACCAAATGACAAATTAACGTATATTTTACAAAGGACTTACAATGTAATCGCTGAAAAATCCGATCCCTTGTAGAAAAAAGTATCTAAAAAAAAAGTATTGATTTTTCCCTAATTGTATATTTTGTAACATGTATTATTAAATTCTGATCTTTTTACTGTACAACTTACAAAAAAATGTTTGACGAAGAAAATATCTTTACCGAATTAAGTGCAAAACAGAAAAATTTTATTATTACAAATACCAATGGAAAATATAAGCATAATTATAATAATGGTTTGTAAGGATATCAATAAATTATTGGTACTAATTTTAACCTGCATCACTATAAGATTCACACTAAAATTAAATTTTTTTATGAAATTTATACTTTTCGTTTTCATTTTAAGCTTCTAGTAAATCAGATCTAATTGTGTTATATGCAGGGTGGTTTTCCGATTTTTGGTTTAGAGATCGTATGAGGTTTAAAAAGTATTAATTGATTTTAGGAGAATATACAGAATAGGCGATAAATTTCCCTATCAAGAAATTGCATACTTCGTAACCACTAATCGTAAAACCACTAGTTTTTAGTTTTAAGAATATTTTTGTCATATAACATATTTTCAAAACTATATAGTAAAAAAGTTTTTCAAGAAGGTTTATATTTCAATAATTAATTTTATATGAGCTCAGGTTCATTACGAATTTGATTTAAAGTTAATAATACGACAAGATAATCACAATCAATAAAAACCTGAAATACGTTTTGCCATGGGTCGCAAATGAGCTTAAAATGTATTTAATTGCTCGAAGAACAACGAAAAATGGAAAAATTGCAAAGGCTCAATAAATGTTCAATTTTGTTATCACACAGAATACAGTAAAATGATTGGTTCTTCTTAATTAATATAATGATTTCTGTTTCATGATAGCTACAGAATGTAAATATTTTTTGTTATAAACATTAAATTATAACGTTTTCAAAACTCCTATACACTTTATTAACCATAAAAAGTTTAGAAATTCATGGTAAAAAAGTTATTTATTATTTCAGTAACCTGATAAAGAAAGTGAAACACAATTTTACATAAAAGCCTTTTATAACGAGGAAGGAGGTAAGTTTACAAAGAAATGTTTGACCAGACCGCTTATGAATAACATAAAGAAGCCAAAAGGTCCCTCTTTATGAATAATTGTGGATCTGGGTTAAGTTGAATGGTGCTTTAGCGAGGTTTCAGAAAAACCAGTACTCAATGAATTCTTAGCATTACCTTGGAATTTAAACTATAAAAAACGAAAAAATATTAATCATACCTCTCTATAATTTACTCGAAAATCTGAAACTTTAATCCATACAATTCACTCAGGTTGTGGTAACGACATAAAGAAAGTGCCATACAAAAAATACATGATGTTAGGAAACTCTCCTTTGAGACTCCTTGTGGTGATTGATTGGATCAAAATGGACAAAAAAGTTCATGGGAACATATTATGTCCTAAAAGCTTCTTTAAGCCGCTAGCCGCCTATATTTTTACACAATAATTTCTTTCTGTAACGGATAGGTGTAAGTTTAGCCTATATTTGGCATGAAAATTTATCATCCAATGTTAATTTCCAGGATTTTTTTTTTGTTGAGTATTTTCAAAATGGTGGATATTTTGTATTTAAACTCTAATATCTCAAAACCGGTAAATTTTATGAAAAAATAACATGAAATAGCAAGTTCAATAACAGATATAAAAAAGTTGATACATTAAATTATCTACTTAATGATACTAAGTTTGTTAGGTTTAAACGGGGCTATCGCGATTTTTTCATTAAAGTAACCTTAATTTGCAAAATTATAATGCAAAATCAAATTTTTTTAATGACAATAACTCTTTTATTTGCTGTCAGGTCCCAACAAACTTGGTGGCATTGGTTATATAATTTAATCCATCAATTTTTTTTCTTTGTACAATTTTGATATTATTTTCCAGTTTTGTGATATTTGAGTTACAAAATTTAAAATGACCATCATTTTGAAAATACATATTGAGAAAAATATTTTTTACTGGAAATGAACATCGGGTGTGATGAAGGATCATGCCTTTATATCATTCCATGAGTTTATATTATCATGCCAAATATAAACTTAATACAACTACTTGTTAGGAATAAAAATTATGAAGTGGAAAAACAAAATGGCGGCTAGCGACTTAACAAAGTATTTTAGCACATTTGTTCCCATGAACTTTTTTGTTCATTTTAAAACAAGTAAATACCAAATGGAGTTTCGGAAGAGAGGTTTCGAACACCCTTCATTTATGGTTTCAGTTTTTAATAAGGAAATGTTTATTGTTTTTTTTGCTGTTTTAAATGTTTAAATTGAATAAATTACATTTAAAATATTTAATTTTTTTGCTTGTGTCTAATGAAAGGCCATTTTTATAACCCTCTTAACGTTACCCTCTACCTCCCTTACCCCTGTTACATAACCCTCTCTACTTTTAAAAGGTTTCTATTCTACAACTAGCTAGTGTAATCTCAAGCTAGTATTAAATTTAACCCTTTAATAGCTTCACTTAATATTAGAACCCGAAAAGTTTGTTTAGGAGTTTTATAAGTAAGCATTTATATAATTAATTAACTTAATTATTTAATTAATTTCATTTAGTTATTTTTTAACCAATCATCGAGTTTTCCTTTAGAAACCTAAACAGATTTTTTCTATAAACAGGGTTTCCCAAATGAACTTACCATTTGAAACCTACGAAGTACATTTTAAATTGTATTTTTTAATTAGAATCCTCATTAAAAACAGATTTTTACCAAAACATTTTGTGCATTTCCAGGTGTCCACCACCGATTGCACCACAGATATCTAATCCATCAATTCACTATCAATCTCGGTCCTTTAGCAGTGCAGTATGTATCTTGTAAAACAATTTGCACCAAATAAAAGAAAAACTTTTTATATTAGGCCTAAAGATTATAGAAAACAGCTGATTAATTTTAAGGATATAGAGTTTAAAAATTACGCTTTACACATATTTTTCACAATCTCCTTAGCGCTCCACTTGCCACGAATGAGGCACGAGTATCGACGGGCCACGACTCATTTCCTTTTAATGAGTAAAACCACAGATCGTCAGAATATACAATTCTTTTCACATATCTTCACAGGAAAAAATCGTCTGGACTCAATCTAGGCAATCCGGGCAAATATAACTCCATGCTATTGGGCCAAATCCACCTATTCATCTTTGTTTAGTATTTTTTTATAACAACAGAAATTTTAAGTTATTGCACTATATAACCGACAACAATCAAACACTTTTCTTCTAAAACAGAGTAATAAATCCAATTGAGACGACGAATTCAGAGGTGCAAACCATAATTTTAGGCTTTTAAATCTGTATTCAATAGGAAAACGGTGCGGTGTACTGCTCAATGACACCTTTATAATTTTTAGAACCCATTGAACAAGCTTTTTAGTGAAATAAATTAATGCAAATCCTACGTTAAACGCTTCTTTCCTTGAATTGGAACAGTTTAGCAATCTATCTTTAGAATCGTTTAACAGAAAAAATGTAAAGCTTATTCATAAGAAATGTGTGCAAATATGAGGTACACAAATCCATATCTCATCAGGTAACGACATGCAGATGTGACGCAACAATCGATAACATGACAGTGTCAATCCTTCAACGTCATCGACACACCTTCGTCACATGCCCTCGGGTGAACATCACCTTAGATGGCTAAGCTACTCGATTAGTTGTAGAACAAGAAACTAAATGAAACAGTTAGATTGCAAGAAATCTCATACTACTCTAAAACAAGCACTGTGTCTACGGGCAATTCTTTCCGTTATTTTAGTTCTATTTTTATATCGGGTTTTCGGCCACAAGGAATTGGAGCTGTTCCCAAGACTGTAAAAATTGCATTTCAGTCCTATATCCCTCAAAGCATCCATATTGACCTTTTCGTAGTAACTCAAACTTAAGCAGAATTAGGTGAAAACTGTGTAGGCCTATAAACAAACCAATGTTGTTCATTATAATTTTACCGAAGCGCAGCAACCTTTGGCCTGGCAAGTGAGGGGAGCAAACCAACGTGGAGCTTTGTCTTGAAAAGGAATGTAATGATTTATAATTTTTACAAAAACTCGGCCCCTCAGGTACTAGTATGCTCGCTAGTATGCCGACTAGTAATTTCTTGTAAAATTGCTTTTAATGTATAATTTTCATTTATAAATATATAAATCATTGTTCTTTAAAAATTGGAATTTAAAAATTATGAAATACTCTTCTAACTATATGGATGGCTTTATTTTACCATTTGGATATTTCCAATAACTTTTGCTTACACTATTTTCATAAAACCTCTGACGATAGACTTTCTTTATAACAGCTTTGCTAAACGTCACAATTGAATGTAACTCATTTGGTTTGTTTGACTTCTGGTGGTTCAAAAGGTCCACGCACTGAAGAATTAATTATGTTGCACATATGTGTCAATGTATTTTGATAAATATTTTAAGAAACTTCGAAAACAGATCTAAATAAATTATAGTAATGAAAAAAAATGAATAAAATATTTGAATTTCATAATAATCTTTTGTTTATTTTTTAATAATATATTTTAAGATGTGTATATTTTTTAATATCACATTATTCAAGTTTCATTAAAAAATAAGTTAAATAACTTATTAAATCGTCTTTTTAAGTTACATTTCATCAGTTTGTTATCCTGTGAACCAACAACGTTTCGACGGACGAGATTGTCGTTTGTCGACGTTGTTCAAGCCATAACTCACACGACAATGGGAGCTGTCGTTATTGTCAACAAACTCTGACTATAAATCCTCTGTGCAGCACCATCACACTTCTTTTAAAACTTTCAAAACAACATAAAATGTTAACATATTAGGAAACTGTGAAGTTCCCCTCATTTAATTTACAGTACATTTTATAAAATAAAACACCATTAACATAGTCCGACAATTTCGTTTTGAGGTTTAAGTTTTTTGAAGTTTCCAAAACGTCAGAGTTAGATGTGCTTTGTTTTTCTAGTTCGGTGTCCGCGTTACGTGTAGTAGTGTGTTTGTGAGTGTATAAATAAATCGCTACAAATCTGAAGGTAAAGGTAGTAACCAAAGCAAGAGTTCAAAATGTTCGTTATTTGAAATAAAGCATGATTTGAAGGAAAGAGTCACTATACTGCCACCACTGGGTATAATCACTGATTATTATTACCTTCTCTCCCTACGAATATAAACCAGTTTAAGTGGTAAGCAATTTATAGAATTATTAACAATTTAATGTAGATTCATGCACTATGTCAATGCATGGATGGAAGTAAAAACTATCTTTACTGTTCTCATAATAGCTTACTATAATACTTTGATAATGAAAAAGAAACAACACATAATCAAATCCCTAGGCTCTACTATGTGTGACGCAATCTATTGCAGTATTGTATGTTAAAAGATGTTGACTATTGACTGTGTTGACTAGACATTGACTATGCATTGACTACTCATTGACTATTAATTAACTATGCACTTATTGAATAATGTTTAATAAGTGTAAAAGATTTCAGTGATCAATGCCACTATCTTGAGACCGACTGTTGGAAAAAGCAGACTGTCTGAAGATTGCGACATAGATCACCGTAATACAAAATTAGTTTGTGAATATTTGTGAATGAAGTGTTGTGATACGGAACAGTGTTTTATTTAGTATTTATGCATCTAACAAAGGAATATTTTCACTAGTAACAAAATAAATTTGTTTTAGTAAAAACTTACTACTTAAACTTCATTTATTATTATTATTATTAAGTAGATAAATATTTTATATACCAATTTGATTCCGAATAAAGGAAGGGCAAACAAATTAAAAAGAAGTAACGGTGAGTTTTCACAGTACATTAAAATCCGTGATTAAAAATGTATAGGCAATAATTTATGTAATAAAATTTTTGAAACAGTTTAATAAAAACTCAGCCTGAAAAATCATTGATAAAATTTAAAAGCAATTGCTTGGTTAATTTTATAATCAGTATTGAAATCCATAGATTATTATTACAGTATTTTATAATTGCTCTAAAAATAAATTTAATTGTTTTACTTAAAGTTATTTATAGTTTATCTTTTATGATTTATGATCGCAAATACAGTACTTACATTTTACGTAAAAAAAGTATCAATGTAGGTTTAAGATGAATTCAAGCAATGATAATAGAAAATGAAGAAAGGGGTTAGTTTTAGTTAAATAAAATTCATTCAATAATTTGTACAATATAACATAAGTAATTTTCTTTCGACTCCAAAACGACGCAAGCTGTCGCAAGCACGTTGCTCCATCTAGAGTGAACTAAAGGAAACACGTTTTCAATAAAAAGAAATATTGGAGAGAAGAAACCTAAATATGTTCTTCCAATTTTTGTAGGAAGTAAACATTATAACTACGTTTGTAGCTAATAACTGCTTGTCTTGTGTTTATAGTTAAGAGCTATTTTTGGAGCTCTACCACTGGCAGCGGCCGAAGCGCAGTGTTATAAATATGGGGTTTTTTCATCCAACGGGCCCGGGTTCAAATCCCTGCTCAGGAATAAAATCGTTCCACCACTCCCATGTTTCGACAGTCACGTTAAGCCGTTGGTCCACCTGCATAGAAAACAAAAAAGTATATGCCTTTCAGGCGAGGAGAACTATTTGTAAATTGCTTATCTCCCTCCACTAAAAGACATACGATTATTATTATTAACTATTTGCCGAATATTACGTTGTATCAAGAATATATTTCTCTACTAGTCCCGCAAGTGACCTCGTATAATTTATGGTGGAAATATGGTGAACTATCTTTTCAGGTGATGAAAAAGGGAAAAACACAAATGCAGTAATCCTCGGGTTTTGCACTGAATTAAACCCTCACCCCATAGTTTTTGGTTATATGGGAGGAAAAGCCAGCTGTTATTCTCAATCTTCTTGTAAAAACATCGATTCCCCTTTTATAAAAGCAAGAAATTAAATTAGGGGCTAAAAAAGAATGTTGGTATCCAGGGGAAAAAACTCTATATACAGGAAAAAGAATGTTTATATACGTATTAAGAAACAAAAAAGTGCTATTGCGAAAAATCAGATGATTAATGTTGCCGAACTTCTAGGAAACGCTCACTTTCGTTTAACTCAGCTTCCCTAGTAAAAATAGAGATAAAAACGATATTTCATCATTAGCTCTAAAAAAATGAAAATGTAATTCTGAATGTTTCTGTGCCTTGAAATACGTTCTCTTCACACCGTATGTAAAAGTAATTAATTGCAAAACGATTTAATTTACGAGTGCCGACTAGCAAACTACTCAATGTTTATGTTTCATGTCAATTTTCAGTGCAGTAACTTTCATTTATTAACGAAATTCACAAGAATCTTATATTTTGTGATGACCGTAACTAACAGTCAACTGAGTTGTACAATTTGGGAATTGGGGACATCAAAAGGTGTGTTAACCTTTTTTATATCAATTCAAACAATCGTACTATTACGAGTCATTTTACCTTACATTGTAAGATAAAGTTAGTAAAATAGGTAATCTAGTTAAATCTAATATTAACATATTTACATAAGAATGGGATAGGACGGAAAAAAATTTCCGATTTAGTGCTAATAATAAAAAGTAGAAAAAAGTTCATCTTGAATAAACAATTTCTGTGAGATAAATTTTTAATCTATTTTCAAGAATAAAATACCACTGAAAACTCAAATTTATATTTATCTCCGATACACCTTAGAATTCTATTTCAATAATACATTGAAGGTCAGAACATAATATTATGTCAGGGAGAAAGTCAGGATGTAGTAGGCCCCGGGCTCCGGTGTCGTGAGCTCGACAGATTGATCTAATCATTCAGATTCAGACAACAATAAGTCTCGTAGTGCCTCAGGGCTGCAACAGAAGTTGACTTGCTAATGACTTGAATTGAAAGAGAAAACTATTCTGATAAAATTTATTTTATACTTTAAAATACTCATTTTAAGTTTACTAGTGCAATATAATTTCTAAGAAATAAATTTTTTCTTAAATTTAATTTTGAGTTGAGTATTACCTGATGTCAATAAATAATTTATCGCATTCTAATTTAATTTGTTTAACTCTTTTTACGTCACTGAAGAAAACAATTCGTCAATGAGCATGTTTCCAAATTTTATAACCAAGTGTGTAATACACGCCATGGTTATTTCACTGGTTATAATGGATCGTCCTTTTATCGAAAGAGTTCAAGGAAAATGTTTTGTGCTTTTAAATACGTCCGAAACTTTAATTGATTGTTATGGTGAATTCTGCAGGTGCTTCAGAAGGGATGCTCCAACTCACCGATGTCAAGGATGGAGCTCTATACCATTGGCAAAGGGAAGTTTGAACATTCTTGCCCTTGTCACTCAGAAACTGCTTGATTGGCTAATGTTTTTGAGCCTTCTGAGAATTTAAAAACTTAATTGTGTGTGATTTTTCTCTGTGAAAACGAAAAGTACAAATTGACATATCAACTAATGTATCAATAATTGCCAACCTTACGAAAGAAATTTCTTTGCTGTGGCAAAAAAAAAAAAAAAAAAAAAAAAAAACATTAGTGAATTGATTATGGGTTGAGCTAGAACATCACTGAAATATGGGTGTAGTTATCAATGGGACGCATCATGAACAATCATGGGTGGATTAAATAATTCCAATGAATCCAACTGTGTGGTTTCTGGCAATATTTAGTTAATAATAAATGAAAATACGTTTTATTGACAATAACTAAACTAATAATCCTGGAGCATACATGGACACTTGGTATTGTTATGATCTACTAAATCTATCTCAATTTTTATTTATTTGTTTCATTGCTCGAAATTCAGTTTATCCAAATTAATTTAATCTTTTCTTTCCAGATTAATTAAATATTTATTTTGATTCATTATGTGTATTTTTTACATGGTGATTCAGTAATTTTGAAATGTGTTTTATTAGGTATAGGTGCGCGAAAATCATTATATCCAGATCTTAATTGCACTATCCAAAAAACAAGGAACTACATGACATGTATGGTGAAAAACTATAACCACACATTACTTTGTTCGATAGTCACTGTGTGCCAAGTAGCTGTTAATAATTCACAGTTGCTCGCCGTCGCCGTTGGGGGTACGGTATACATATTAGTGAAACCAAGGGGATTTGCACAGTGGCGACCATGCTTACCTTACCTTGTAAAGGAAGGCTGTATTGAATAACTAAATCAGCGCTTTACAACCCTCCTCTATGTTACTAATTTATGGTAAATTGTAAGATTTTCCAACCATCCTTTGCCTCTGGAAAGCAATCCAAACTCAATGAAAATGGACAAAACCTAAATCTAACGAATTTTAGAAAAACAATTTAGTACATTTTAAATAACTCCACATTAAGGCTTTCTTTATCAAATTAGTTACCATTTAGGATCCTCATTATATCGTCATGGATGCCCTCACAAAATTTGTCTAGACTTATGAAAATATGTTTTTAGAAATTAGTCTCGGAATGATATAGTATTGCTCGGAATCGAAAAGTATTTCATTTTCTAAACAGTTTCCTTTTACATCCAATGCCCAAGCAGCCCTTAAGTCATGTATAGATTACATGGATTCACCAGCAGTGTATTAATTTAACCGGTACCGCCTTTTTTTATTAAACATATTATCATTACTATTCAATTCGTATAATGACTTACAAAACAGACGAGTACTTTGGTAACGAAATTAAGTTAGTGTGGGAACAAGCATAGTTTAATAGTGTTCTCGTTGTCAATTTACAGCCGCTTTAACGACTGTTGTTCCTCCCACAATGAAGCAGTCAGGACTTGATATATCCTTGTGTGTGACGTCCCCTAAAGCACCACCGGACTCAGACTGCTGTACCTAAAAACTGTACATTTTAAGATTTCTTAATTGAATCAAAAGTACAAACACAATATCTGAAAGAAAATATATATATTAAAAGAGTGGCTCACATCATTGTACTAGTTGAGTGCATTGCAGCACTTGCATCCAATATACAGTATACTGCTCCATCGTGTTGTCTATCAGTGAAACATGCTTCTTAATAAATATCCATTACTATAATGGCGTCGGAACATTGGGTTACAAAAAACCTTTACTAGGTTAACTGTTTATTGATAGATATACTTAAGAAACCCCCATTACTAGTTTAACGTAAACTGCATTAGTTTGTTTGGAACAACAAGAAGAAAAGATACAGCTTCTAATCGCTCCCTGATCAATATGGCGATAACATTTGTAGTTACGTAACAACTGTTTGATGAGAACTACAGTAACAAACGGTATACAACTCGTGGAGCACGGGTACTGTATACAATAACAATAGAAAGGTATCTTCCATGGCTATTTTCTGAAAATTATAACCTGACCTGAATACCTCTGTCAGAATAAACTATCCAGTGGCTTTTACTCTTTCTTTAGAGGTAGGATTCTCTATTATAATAAGTCTTAAGACTATTTTAAATACACTGCTATTGACAATAGAAACAAATAAAATGTAACCTTCGATCCTTTATCTGAATATTCTTTTTTTTTATTAATCTTCTATGTATAATTACACTATACGATACATTTCAATTCATTAGATAAACAAACATGTAAATAATTTTTTGACACATCGAAATGTTAAAATTGGAATACAAAACACTTCCAAACAAAATTGTCTTAAAGTTTTGTGTTATGAATAGTCGTTAAATATACCCACACTAATAATACGCGGTGAAATAAACGTTGGATTCATGATTGTTTAGGATCCGTCATGATTACATTCCTCAACAACATCCAATCAATGGCCTAGAGCAAGCTTGTCCCAACACAGGCTAGGGTGATAGTACCATTATTAACTCTCTGTCATCAGATTATACAGCAGCTATCCTTCAACCCTGATCCTATGGTACCAAGAATAAAACTATAGGGAAAAATATCTGTTTGATTCTGAACATTACATCTTTTATTTTAGCTGACAACGGTCGTCAAAATTTATATTTTTATCCTACTTTTTATTTTATTAATTTTGTTGAAAACTTGTATAGCATTTAAATGGCAGAAGGAGTTCTTAAATTGTGAATGTTTAGTTTTCTTGGGCACGTTTGATTAAGACACTGAAGTTCCTACGGAGACATATTTAGAACACTCGCTTCATTCAGCTCTATTAATTGAAATGGAAATGTTGGTGTGATATTAAAGTTCTTAACAGAATAGTGTTTGTAATGGGATCAATTCCTGAACTAATCCTTCAATATTTGTGTTTGAGTCCAATATGTATGTACATTTTTAGTGCCTACAAGAACGAATAAATATAATTTTTCATAGTGGGATAATATCTGTTGGCGTTTTTTATGACCAAGAGATTGGGTCTGTTTTTCTGACACTAATATGATCTTATTATGCTCCTCATATCAAGCTCATACCTAGGTACATATCAGGATTCAGGACAGACCCAATCTAGGAGCCATGCTAGACAATACATCACCAAATAGATCTCCTATGGCATGAAAAAAATAATATCCTTGACCTGAAAGCCAACACAAGATAAATATTTCAACAATTGCTTCAAATATACAATATCCTGTTGTTCCATCGTGTTGTCCATCGATGATCCATTTTTCTCAATAAATATCCATTGCTAAACTGGCAAAAACGTCGGCAAATAGGGGTATAAAAACATTAAACTATAATTGTTGAACGATAAATGTTGGAACTTACTCGTTCACAATATATAATTATGCAAGTAGTTGTGTCATTCGTTGTGATTAAAGTTACGTTAAAATCGGGTAATTATTTTACAAACAATCTGTGTTTTTACTCATTTAGTAACACACACTGGAAATAAATGTAATTATCAAAGATTTAATGCATCAAAAAGAAATCCTATTTAATAATTTGAACCTTGACTTCTTGAATTTTAATTTTTTGGAATTATATGTTAGAATCAAGAAGACTTTCATTTAGTAAAGTGGATAAAAAACCAAACTTTTAATTAACAAACAATCTTTGTACTTAGTCTATTTTCCTTAGAATTTGAGATCATTATTCTATGAAGTTTTGACATACGATGACTAAAAGGTAAAGAAAAATAACATATCGGATTTGCTCAAGTTGATAGTCGGCTGGCAGATGTGGGGGTCGGCCAGGTGCCGTGGGCAGACAACTAGTAATGACCGCCATCACTCCGCCCACCTTTATTGAGACATAGGCCTTTAACCCTTATTGCCACTTACTAGCCTCTCTGAGACTTGGGTTTCAAAGTGATAATGTATTTACAACAAGATCTGGAATGCATTAAATTATTATTTAAATCAAATCCAATTAAGTTGATTATCTTAACAGATAAATTAGTAATAAAACAATTCAATATGTATCACTGTTGTTGCATATGAGGTTGGAGTTTTGCAACCAAACAAAAGTTTACGATAAAAAATATCCGATTGTTTTTTTTTTTTTTTTTTTTTTTTTTTTTTTACTTGGTTATAAATATAAAAAAAAGTTAGTTCTCAAAGTACAGTAATTTTTTACAAGCAAAATGTTGTATGGATTAAAATTTTTGTTATTTACGAAATTTGGATCTAATGTTATATTATTATAAGATAAATTAGTAAGAACTTACAGGCAGTACAACATGTCCCACGCCAACTTTTCTGAACGATTACAGATAAACAATCAAATTGGGTACATCATTTTTACACCTAGAAGTATACTTTTTTGGACCTTTAAGCAACCCAATGTGTTCAAACATAACTTTTAATTAATTAACTTTTATTATTTATTTATAAAGTAAAATGCAACGAGGGCAGAGCAACAAACGTAGGAAAACTACTACAAATTTTAGTAAAAGTGGTTTTGTTGAAATAATAAAAGCTACAAACGAACTGACAGAACACAGGGCACCGGACCCATGGTAATGTTTGTCTCGATGCAAGGAACAAAAGTACGTACAAAAGGGTTCCAGAGAGTTCCGGGATACATTGAAGCATAAAAAGATAGGGAATGCTGTGGCTACAACCTTGATTCCAACGATCCTTGCTTTAAATAAAAGTTCGCAATAAAGGGTTTGTATAAAAAACTTTATGAAAATTAAAAACAAGGATGATTTTATGAAAAAGGCACGGAGTCAGACTAAATTCTGTACTCGTTTGTAAATTAGTAGAGTTTGACAGGCTGAACGCTGTCGAAGGTCAGAAGCATGAATTGTTACTGACTGTTGATTTCCCTTGGCGTCAGTCTACAAATGACGCTTTGTGCCTTCAAAGTTTGTATTCAAACTTGCTCATGAAAAAGACAATTGAAAATATCCTATAAAAAAATCTAGATTTTTTGAAGGGAGCCAAGGTTCAATACTGAGACTATAGTAGCTTTGTTATGATTCGATTCTGAAGCAGTTACCATTTCGTGCCACATCTTATTTTGACGTTCAGCTAGTTTATTAATCCAACAGATCAAAATAGATACCACTATGTAATAGGCTTGGACAAATCTTTATCTAAACGTTAAAATATGATACAGACGTTGGAGTAGAAAAAAATAAGATTACTTAAGTCAGTAAGGAAAGATTAGTTTATTAATAAACATAATAAAAATAAATAAAATGTGTTTTGCAACAACAACGAAAAACAATTAATTTGATTACTTTTAACATTTTTTTACTTCTGCAATCTTATGTCAAATTCAGGGACTGCTAAATTACTGCTTACACTTACATTTTCTTTCAAACTTAATGTTTTCTTAGCATACAGACGCAAAACAATGAGCTGTGAAAACAGATTCTATTCGTCTAGAAATGCCTTCCGCAGTAACCTCGGCCACTTGCTAAGAGTTAAGAGAGGTCTGTGTTGACACATTGTTGTACATTAATTGATGCCTAGAAAACGGTATGCTCATCAACCTAGGTTAGCATTTCAGATTTACTCCTAGTGATTTAAAAGCTTAAACAATAAAATTAATAATTCCCTGTAATCAATACTTAATTACTACATTTCATTGTTATTCGTATTCATCTTAGGGATTAAAACGTGTATGAACTTCAATGGAACTAAAACTGTAAGGGGTGCTTTAAAAAAAAACGGTTTAAGCTATTCTAGGTTTATTTAAAACTTCAGTTTAACTGTGAAGTCAGCTGTCACTGTAAACAAGACAGTTTTTAAACAATTTATCTTCCAAAATGAACTCAAATTTAAACAAAGATTTTGTTACTGTATACTTGAGATTTTTATCTCTCTTTTTTAGAAGATATTATAGAAAGGAAATTTTATCTCCCAAATCAATCAATGTCTTAACACAATAATATACTAATTACAATTAATTGGTTTTAAGAACTTGTTGGAATAGGAGTATACAGGAAAATCTTCAATGACAACATTTCGGAATCGTATTTTTTCTGTCATTGTTAATAAAATGTTCTAATAATAATAATTATGAAATATTGTTATGTATTTGCAGGAGATTGATTAATCTTGACTTGATACAAGGATGTCAATTTTTTTAATAAAAAAGTTTGCGTATATTTTGGGAGTAAAAAATGCGCATATATGAATGTAGAAACTTATATAATTGCTAATTAAAAGGTTTAGTAAAGTTATATTTTTTATTTAAACTAGTGCACGTGCTGCTCGACATCGAGAAATTTATTTTGAACAATACCAAAGTTAAACCTTTTCTTATTTCTATAAGGGTTTCGTCTGTTACGTAACTTTTTCTCTCGACCTACTGAACGGATTTTTAAGATTGAGGTGTCATTTTAAAGCTTTGGATATACCGCAGTGACGAATCGAAATTAAAAAGGTTATATTGTTTCGGGCTTTGCCCCCCTCGCCTTTGATTTATTTCTAGAGGGCGCTTTAAAATGTTGACCAACTTTTAACGTATTGTAGGTGAGTTTCACTCATACAGAATCATAAAATGCGCAATTTGCGCAGGGGCCACCTCGTTGGATATAAATCAATGACATCCGACCAATCCAATGTAGTGAATATCAGTGATCACAAAAAACTACAGATTTAAGTTAACAGGTGAAACCAATCTCAATGTTATTCTAATTAAAAAATTTCAAATTTAATTTGAGAATAGCGTCTTTATTTTAGGTCTGATTTTCATAAATGTTTGGGGGAAACAACTACAGACCAAGCCCTATCCAACGATACCAAAAACTTGAAAATCGGTTGAGAATTGTTGGAGGAGTTCACAACAAAAAAAACCCCCTTAACGTATTAAATAAGTGTAAATGATGCTCGTAAATAACAGAGTAGGTGTTTTATAAAAACTATAAAAGTCAAAGCCCTCACTGTCTCACTCACCACTAATTCTCCAACTTCCCATTGTGGCAGGGAGTTGAAATTAGGTACATTAATATTTTTGTAAACGTTTTAGTTTTAAACCCGATCTGACCTACGGGCCTACGGACTCCACCCCACTGGCTTTTTAATTCTCCATATTATTCCTATGGACACAATTTTTATCAATAATGATGTTTTGTTTTTAATTATATATTTTTCAACAAGTATACAACCGAATGCAGCGCCTATTACAGCTACATTAACAGGGCACAGACAAAAAACCAACTTTACTTAATAAATAACTTTCTAGGTAGAGTAAAGCCTGGTTTACAGCGGGCGAGTTACTCGGCCCAGTTACTAGACCCAGCTGTTGTTTTGTTTAACTCGCCCAGTACTTGACCAGGCTGTCCACACACATCGACGCATCACGTTTCGGATAGAGTAGGCTATGCTGTAGGCTATGCTCAGCTTTCGTTTTGATTTTAGAATGGCACGACAAGAGTTTAAGGCCGAAGTTAGAAAATGTTTAAAAAGCCTTTGACGTTTTATTGGAGGAAATTGACGAAATTTTTTAAGAAGAATTAAACAGGGAACCAAGAGTTTGGGTAAAAGATTGGTTAAGTAGAAGAGACACCCTTGGGGCGTCCTCTCTTTTGCCTTCATTAGTTTGCCCCACATTAGCCAGAGTTATTGATTCTTCATTCGTGCTGTTTTCAATAAAAATAAATTGTTCAACATCGTTGTCGTCACTTAAGGTAGCATTCCTAAGCGACGACTCTAGCGACTCCAGCCGTACGGCTCTACCCGCGCTGACCATTACGGTTATAGTCGTCACGGCTGTAGCTGGCATGCAAATTCCTATACAGCGACTAGAACAGTGGGTGTTAGGCTTATTAAGAAGAGGAGGAAGAAGAGACATTGTTGGTTATTTTTTTATTCCTAATTTAAATTAAATAAAATGTAATTTAATTACATATAAATCTCTTTTTCCTTGAAAATCAGTTTTTGCGACTTCCATTTGAATATACTTTTAATTTCAATTTAAATTATACTGTATGACCATTAATTAAAATGCAATTAAAAAGGAAACGTTATTTTAATTCTATTAAAAATTTAATCAAAATGAAAATGATTTTTTTATTGTTTTTAGTCATTTGTTTATTCATTAGGCTATACAATAATTTCATATTTTTCTTTATTACACATTTTTCTATGTTCCTATTTGTGTATTCTTTATTTTAAATTAATAAATAACATTTATATTTTATTTTTAACATTCCATTTGTTTACCGATTTCATTCCATACTTTCTCTCTCGCGTGTATATCCTTGTACATAGGGTGTTTAAGATTAAATATTCAAGGGTGATCACGCACCAGCTCTATAAGCTGGTCCATTATTTAACAGGAATAAGCACAAAAACATAGCTCCGGTCGTCGCGGCTGATACGACTAGACTGCTCCTGCAAGCCGTCTAGTCGTACGGCACGAGCCGTCTCACTAGAGCCGCTTCCGTCGCGCGGCGCTAGTCGCGTCATAGGAATGGGTTTCGTATACTAAAGGTAGCATTCCTAAGCGACGACTCTAGCGACTCCAGTTGTACGGCTGTAGCCCATAGAAATATAAACATAGTTTACAGTTCTATGCTGTAGCCGCTCGACTATGACTCATACTGCTTCGCATGTAGGAATAGCACAAAAACATAGCTCCAGTCGTCGCGGCTGATACGACTAGACTGCTCATGCAAGCAGTCTAGTCGTACGGCTCGAGCCGCCTCACTAGAGCCGCTTCCGTCGCTAACATTCGAAGCAGTATGAGTCATAGTCGCGCGGCTACAGCATAGACCTATAAACATGTTTATATTTCTATGGGCTACAGCCGTACGACTGGGGTCGCTAGAGTCGTCGCTTAGGAATTCTACCTTAACATGCGAAGCAGTCTGAGTCATAGTCGCGCGGCTACAGCCATAGACGACTGGAGTCGCTAGAGTCGTCGCTTAGGAATTCTACCTTAACATGCGAAGCAGTCTGAGTCATAGTCGCGCGGCTACAGCCATAGACGACTGGGGTCGCTAGAGTCGTCGCTTAGGAATTCTACCTTAACATGCGAAGCAGTCTGAGTCATAGTCGCGCGGCTACAGCCATAGACGACTGGAGTCGCTAGAGTCGTCGCTTAGGAATTCTACCTATATGAAAAAGCTTCCACTGGCACTTGACGTAGCAATTGAAAGGGGAGACGTCAATGGTTTTGATTTCTACATGGGTCCGTGTTCTAGCTCTTGTTGGAGCATTTTTACTCTATATTTCGTATGGGTATTTTGAATGTCTTGTTGGGCTAGAGTAGCCTGCAGCGGACCTAACGCTGCAAAACACTTTGCAACATGCTTTCCAAAGATCTCATGTTCAGAGAGGGCTTGTTCTGCTGGAGTGTTTAAATTTACACACATGGCTTTTAAGTCTTTGACAACATTTGAGAGGTCTTGAAATTCCTTTTTTGTTTTGTTCGGCCGCGTGTTGTTAATAGAACCCGAACACGGTACAGTTTTGGCTTGGCTGGAGTTGGAACCGGTGTCGGTGATGCCGTTTCGAGATGTGTGTTGTCTGAACACAAAATTGATTCCGACAAAATTGATGCATTATCATTTTCCGGAACCAGCTAATCCATCGCCCCGACATCATCGCTTTCTTCATCTGAATGTAAAAACTCATGTAAATGAGTAATTTGCCTTTGACTGTATATTTTTTTCACATACCACAAACACGCAAAGAGCGGCAAGTAATGGCAAATGGCTTCAAGAGTTATGGAACTTTGCAAACTGCTGTGGTGCCCTGGATGCAAAGCATGTGTTGATATAAGCACCACCAAATAGTAGAAGTGAATATTTCAATTACAAATTGACAGTCTTTGGGTTTGAAATTTGGCTTGGACGCTCCTCTTCACTCAAAGATCGTCATGAGGAGTTGTCAAATATTCTATCAGGGCCCCGCTACACAGGACTATAAAACTTTCAATATAATGTTATTCTCATGAAATATTATAATACCAACAAGGAAACAACGGGACCAATAGCGGATCTTTCCATGGCGAAACCACCGTATACAGGTAGTAGTGTGTGAAGTAAAATATTTAGCTTTGGAAATATTACATGAATATTTCGTATAAGTAAGCAAAATGTTATAAAAATGTGTTTGATTAATTTTTAATTATAAACTCTTCTTACATATTTATAATAGAAAATCCTGAACCAATTCCATATCATTTCAAATTAAAATAAATAAAAATCTCAAAGTAGTTTCCTCCGTTGCATTCGCTGGTTTGAAGTGGTTTACGCAAATACCGCCGCAATACTGGCTCGTGGGAAATCTGGGTTTATTTTTCTTGCCTTCATTTTCCTGTTCAAAGAAATTAATTATTATGCTATAAATTGAATACATTTTTGTTACAGGAACCAGTTTTTTTTTCAAGTATTATGTAAAGGGGACAAGTTTTATGAATTTATATTTTTATGTGCAGTATCACAGCAAGTTAAGTTATTTAAATAGTAAAACATATCATGAGACTATTAGAAATGAGTTGATCGTGTACTTAACATTTTGATTTATCTAATTTTATACTTTTACTGGAAATCGTACAGTTACCGGATACAATATTAATATAATACAATCTTAAATCAGAATACCAGAATTAAATGTGTTGTTATTTTGAAGCCATGAACGATAAGTTATAAGAATACTAAATAATATAGTGCCCTATACTCCCGTTTCCATAATATAATGGAACATTTTTTAACCGTCCAGAAATAACGGTCATGTTTTAACTGGCTGTAGATAATAACCCTTTGCCAATTGATTAATTAACTTTCGGTGTTTAAAACAAACACCCACTTATAATCCCAGGTCTTAAACTCACGAAAGACTTATTTTTTCTATTTACAATTTATTTGAAATTTATAATTTATTAAATGTATTTGAAAAGCAAGAAACATTTTAAAAATTAGAAAAATATATATGAGCATGATAAATCATCAGATTAATAGTAAGAAATTAAAAAAAATCTTAAAGTAGCCAAACTCCAAAAAATTTTTACTGATTAATCGAAGCTCCCCCTGACTTGTAGTTTTGATTACACTCCAAGGCAACAGCGCATTTGTGTAATTAACTCAGAACAGTCCAAATGAGAAACAGCTTAATACAAAAGATTTATTGTAATGGCTTAGCAACCATTCGCTATTTACATTTCGCCTTTTCTATTCTACACATTAAATAAACAGTAGGCTAGCTTGGAATTATACAAACTAGTTTTCATTAATTGCAGGGATTTTGAAAAACGAATTACGTAATCAATAACTACCAATATGAACTACTATATAAATGATTCAATAACTACTAATGAAGTATAGGGCCCAAGAGAAAAATCTTTTATTTTATCGTATGAGAATCAGAGTAAAATACAGAAATGATGTTGGTGTCACTTATAATTGCCTAAAACGAATAATTATTAGGCCTATTATTTGTATAATTATTCTAACCTTCGTTAACACGCTAGCTAAAATTAAGGTATTAATGTTGATCCAATTTCACCACAGAAGGTGGCAATGTTTTAATGGATATTGGAGGATGCGCCGTCCGCTCGATTTGGTTAGGTGAGGTCACAAGTCAATTAACAATTTCGATCTTTTCCTGCAAGTCATCCTAAAACTAAAACTACAACAAAATATAATATACCGCTTGATTGAATTATTTACGTACACCAACGTCTAATGGCGACTAACAAGACTGACAATGACCTCAGTACCGTGTATAAGATGCATTGTTGTCAAACAAGCGACTGCAAGTATAACACAGAAAAGATCGACATATTTATGGTAACCTTACCTCATTAAGCCACATTTTAAAATAAGAGTGCCTATTATCGACGAGTACCTGTTTTATAGTTGATTTGTACTAAAACTCATTTTACTAATGTACTTCATTTGGTAACATGAACTATTTCATCTGAGCATATTCTGCTTATTTTATGAACCAGCAACTTTATCTTACTTTTCACATCATCATAAAAACTGTGTGTGTTAAGCTGTATCTATTTTACAAAAATCATAACATTTCCCCTAAAATGTCATTATGAACCAAACAGACCATTTTTTCTATTTATTCCAAATTACCAACCAACACAAAGTTGAGGTTCAAAGTTTCTGGCAACGCTTTGTAAACGCTATAAAGTAAGAATATGCCAAACACTGTCCACAGCTACTCAATAGGCTAGTCGGACCCGAAATATTCATGCTCTGCGCCACTCGGAGGGAAATTATTCATTCACCAGGAGGGCCAGATTTCCCAAGAGGTTTCCTTAAACTCTGTAGGAAGTATTGTGTACACAGTTCAATAGGTCCATCAATGACGTACTAGTTCTACCTACCATGAAAGCGTTTTATCTGGTAAGCTGTACAGTATTAAAATATGTTTAACTTTTAATTAAAAGCTAATATTTATCAAGTAGTATTTATGTTAAGATAATTTTATTTAAAACTCCCTTGAGTGAAAGTCCACAATGGAAGTCCTAAAGAAACCTTAATCAGCCTCTATCAACCATTCTTAATTTTGAACGCCTCTGAATTCTGAAGAATATGGCATGCAGTTTATGCATTATTAAGTCATGTTTATAAATTATAAGCTATATTTTTTCAGCATCACGAAAGGTTCAGTTCTTCAAGAATCTTTTTAAATGGCCTGCAGCAGGGGCAATAAAAAGCGATAAACGGCGTGGTGAATCACACAGTCATGAGGAACGTACATAACTTGTATTTCTGCTTAAAAATTGGTCAGCAGTTTTTATTCTTGGAACGAAATTCAGGTATGTATTCGTAAATAAGTGAACTAATAATAAGTTACCTACCTCGTCTTACAGTTCAAACGTTATCGTATTCAATATACGACAAGTTTAGCCGCTAGAGTGGCATCATCAAAATGCTTCATCAAAAAATGCCTCATCCTAAAAGGAATCGTTGAAACTTAACAACTAACGAATACAACACAGTCAAAGTAAATAAATAAAACACATACGACACAAATACATTTAAAATTCAGGGTAGGCCTACCACACACACGCACATCGCACTACTAAGGGAACGGAGAACAGACTGACTCTATGATAAAATTTGAAGTGTAAGACGAGGTATATATGTAGTCTAAAAACTTATCTTATTAGTCTAAATTCACAATTCAGGGGCTAAAAAATGGATTTTAACGTAAAAAAGAATCAGCTCGTAAATGTTACTATTTAAGTCATATCATTGTAAATACTGTGCTGTTGTTATCTACTATTATTAACTGTTATCTTACTATTTAATTTTATTGTAATCGTCATGGTCAATGGTCAGTGCGGTGCCTTCAGAGCCGCACTTGAACAGGCAAAAGGCAGCGGCCGGTAATTCGCATCCTCCAGGCCAACCTTCATAGATCCTGGGGAGCTGATAACCTTCTAGATCAGCTCGCCCGAGAACTTGGTGCTGACGCGCTCCTTATCAGCGAACAGTATCGGGACAGAGACCCAAACATTTGGATCTCGGACAGCCTCGGTACTGCTGCATTTTGGGCACGTAATACACGAGATGTCTTGGTGCGGAGTCACGGGCGCGGCCGAGGATTCGTCTGGGTTCGGTGTAGGGACGTGACTATCTTCAGTTGCTACCTCACACCCAACGAGGCCGTCCAGGACTTCCGCGACAAGATAGATAGCCTAGAGGAGTGCGTTCTCGGCACCACCGGGCATGTCGTCGTTGGTGGCGATTTCAACGCCAGGGCCGTCGAGTGGGGAATGCCCTCTACCAGCTCCCGGGGGAAATACATCCTGGATTTCATCGCCAGGGCCGGTCTTGTCGTCCTCAACCAGGGCGACACACCTACTTTTCGGCGCCCCGGGCAGAGAGGCACGATCCCCGATGTCACCTTTGCGTCTGAGTCGCTCCTTCCGAGGATCTCTGGCTGGAGGGTTGTGGAGGACTACACGGGTAGCGACCACCAATACATCGTTTTTGACCTGCATGATCAGGCAAATCGTCGAGTTTCCGCATTTCGGGAAGGGCCACGCCGGTGGAACACCAACAAACTGGACGTGGTCAAGTTCACCGAAGTCATCCCTCGGGGAGCGCAGGGGAATCCTGGTGAGGCTGGGGCCGAGGCATTAGTAACATCCACGATGGAACTGATCGTCTCGGCCTGCGACCAGTCTATGCCGCGAAGGAAACCCCGACGCGACAAACAACCCGTTTACTGGTGGACTGAAGAGATTGCGGAACTCAGAAGAACATGTTTAAGAACTAGACGAGCCGCCACAAGAGCGAGAATTCCCGCAGACAGAGTTCGTAAGTCGGAGGCCTATAAAGCTGCGAGAAAATCTCTCCGCCAGGCGATCAACAGGAGCAAGGCGAATAGCTGGAGGAGACTTCGTGACGACGTTGACTCCGACCCGTGGGGCCTGGGTTACAAACTTGTAACACAGAAACTCGGCGCCCGCTCTCTACCTTCCATCATGGAGGGCGCCACGATGGGGAGGATCGTCGCTGCGTTGTTTCCTGAACATCCACAGCGACCGCCGGTTGGATTCGGACGGGTAGAGGACGTTCCACTTTTCACTTTCGAGGAGCTGGAAACCTCCGTTCTCTCCCTGAAGAGCAACAAGGCTCCTGGCCCGGATGGGATTCCCAGTGAGGCTTTAAAGAAAGTATTTTCAATCAACGCTGACTTGTTGCTGAGAATGTACAACGCCTGTTTGGTAGAAGGGGTGTTTCCGGCTCCCTGGAAAACAGCCAGGCTTGTACTGATCAGCAAGGGCAAAGGTGATCCCGAGCTGCCGTCGTCCCACAGGCCTCTCTGCATGTTGGACACGGCTGGGAAGCTGTTCGAGAAGCTGATCCGTTCCCGCCTGACTTCTGCCGTGGAAGCTGCCGGGGACTTATGCCCCCGTCAGTACGGCTTCAGAAAGGGACGGTCAACGATCGACGCTGTCACCGAAGTTCAGAGAGCTGTGGAGAGAGCCGAGAGCCACAACCATTTCTCCCGCCGAGTAGTGCTTCTTGTTACGCTTGATGTCAAGAATGCCTTCAACTCGGCGAGGTGGGTCGATATGTTGGATGCGCTTCGCAACACCTTTCGTATTCCTGCATATCTGTTGCGGCTCATCGAGGATTATCTACGCTCTCGAAGCCTGATTTATGACACGAGGGACGGAATGCGGACGATGGAAGTCACTTCTGGTGCCGCACAAGGTTCAATACTCGGCCCGGATCTCTGGAACGTTGCCTATGACAGCCTCCTGAGGTCCGAGATGCCTGAGGAAACCACTTTGGTTGGGTACGCCGATGACGTCGCAGCTCTCATTGCTGCACGCAACCTTGAGCTGGCCCAACTAAAGTTGAACCGAGTCATGCGTGTGGTCAACACCTGGATGTTAGATCACGGTCTCTCGCTTGCTCTCAGTAAGACGGAGATTGTGATCCTCACGTAAAAGAGGATCGACACCGTCGTCCCACTCCGAGTGGGAAGGGAGGTGGTCACATCAACTCGTGCCGCCAAATACCTTGGGGTTATGGTGGACACCAAGTTAAGCTGGAGGGATCAGATCTTCCGTACGGCGGACAAGGCCGCTAAGGTAGTCACTTACCTTAGTAGGCTGATGGCCAATCTCGGGGGTCTCCGATCAAGCAGAAGACGTCTGTTGATGTCCGCGGTCCAGTCCGTGCTCCTTTACGGGGCAGAGGTGTGGGCAGGCGCTCTAGATAAGGAGTGCTACAGGTTGCGACTCGCCCGGGTTCAGCGTCAAGCTGCGCTCAGGGTGTGTTCCGCCTACCGGACAGTGTCCGAGCCTGCCGTCCTGGTGGTCGCCGGAGTCATCCCTGTCAAGCTCTTGGCAGGGGAGAGGAAAGCGATTTATCAGAGACAAGGCGAGATCGGCAAGGACACGGCAAGAACAGAAGAGCGCTCCCGAACCTTCCAGCAGTGGCAACACAGCTGGGAGCACGACACCCGAGGACGATGGACTGCGCGACTTATCAAGCAGGTCCAACCATGGGTGGAACGGCGGCATGGGGAGGTGGACTACTACCTGACCCAATTTTTGACAGGTCACGGCTATTTTCGGTCGTACCTGAACCGGATGGGAAAGACCGGTTCACCGGACTGCATTTATTGCCCGGGTGTTCCCGACGATGCGGAACACACATTCTTCCGCTGTCCCCGTTGGGAAGGGCCCCGCCTGGAGACCACACAAATCTTTGGTGCATTTTCGGTGGACTCGGTCTGCCAAAAGATTTTGGAGGATGAGGGCAACTGGGATTGTTTGTCACAGTTCGTCCGGGGCATCCTCCTGGAAAAGAAAACCGATCTGGACCGCGAAGTGGCCCAGATCCCTTGATCGAGCGGCTGGATAAGGAGCGAGCCCCACGGGTGTAAGCCAAATTTAGGCCTAGCCTGACGTAATGTGATAAACAATTCCAGGTTAGATTCCTAAAGAGTAGAGGAGGTTTTTTAGTGGGTAAACCCGTTTTTTAGGGGAGCCCCACACTACAGGCTGGCCACCTGTGTGCGTAATGCATTTTTCCGCCTCTCCCTCAAAAAAAAAAAAAAAAAAAAAAAAAAAATTGTAATCGTCATATTAATTTTATTACTTATAGTTAGAGATCTTGAAACCCTCCCCTCCTACACCTCGAGGAATCCTCTATGCTGATTTTTATAATAGGAATTTTTAGGAGATTCTTCAACATGTTTTAAATCTTGTTAAAATTACATTATTTTAATATATTTCGCTTATTTGTTGTATTTGCTTGATTTATTTTATTATTTTAATATTTTTCTCCCTTGTTATTGATTATTTTCTTCTTTTTTCATTGCACCAAGTGGCTAACATTTTTAACACAAACCCCTTTAAATACCCTCTCAGGACAGATGTGTAGCATATTTCAATATTAATTGAGGGAGTCTTCTCAAGTGATTAAATAATTTATTTTTAACTTGAAAATCAAAATAGATTCTTTGCGTCATTTTGATTTAGACGCCAGTTTGATCCCCAGTGTTCCTCGGATTTTTGGGATGGACAACCAACCCCATCAATAAATTTTTTTACTAAAATTTTTAAATTAAAATTCTTTACCACAACAACTTAGATATATGAAAATTCTACATACAGAACATTTACCTTAGTAATTGTACTAAGGTACAATCTCTTACGACAATTTTTGTACATAATTTATAACGACTATATTTAATCTTAGCAGAAATTTACATAATTTTTTAGTCTATTAAAATCTTATTTAAAGATACTTAGGGCCGGTTACTCCAAACACGTCAAACTTAAACTTAGTTCAATTCAATTTCAAACGGAAGTAAATTTGAGAGTTGAGAGTTTCGATGGTATGTGTGCCGCTGATTGTGAACAAATGTTGCTTGAGTGCAAGTCCATTTTGTGTTTTTTTGCGTGTGAGTGTACGCGTGTGCAGCCCACGTCTATGAACATCAATAGTTTCATGGTATGTGCATGTAGTGTTTTTAATTTATTGTTTTTAATGTATTTTTTTAATCAATTCCAGTACTATAAATTTCTATATTGTTTTTACGGTTATTAATTTTTTTCGATTTAAGGTTTGCATCATTGTGAAAAAGGAGACTGTTGGATTCTTTCCTTTACCCACAGGCGACAATTCAGTGATTACTTTGTATGCTTTTCAAAGATTGTGTTTTGTTTTTTCTGAATAAATTATTATTATTATTATTTAAGTTAAAACTTGAGTTTGGTTTTAGCTTGAATTTGGTTATGAATTATTTATGATAAGCAGGTATTCAGCAGGTATTCAATAATTTATCCACCAACATAGGTTTTATTTGATTTAAAGAGTAAGTGAGCAGGAATCAGACTGAAAAGAAAAGTGAAAGTTGTTTACATATTGGGTCAGTGCCTCTACGGAATGAAGGAAGAAGTTGAATGATGTGGGGCGATATATCGATGGCACAGAGTAAGGATAGAATACTGGGATTTCCTGTCACTTACACAATATTTTGTTGTTATATTTGTTGTTGGATTTAGATTTAATTTATTTGTTGTTGTTATTTAATTTATATAGTATATTAAAACGTTATCTCTCTTCATCCATGAAAAATTGTATTTATTGTTAGATTTAAAGTATTATTGTAAAAATAATGTTGTATTTTTCTCTCAATTAGCATTTAAGCTAGAGAGATAAGCAAGCACTGCTTTGTAAACAAATTGCGCTTGCGAAAATAAATTGAATTTGAATAAACCGATACTAAATTTAGAATAAAATTTTGGCCCTTTACAATTTTATGTAAAGTATCTAAAGTCGTTGACGTCCAAGATCAAGTGGTTGGTAATGTGGAAGAGGCAGTGCCATACGTTATTCTAGGGTTACATGTAATTCATAACTGACAATGTGGCTTTTCTGAATTTCAACGAAACTTTATTGGAAATTGCCTGTCCAGAAGCGACTTTGTAAATAATTTACAAATGTGTTGAAATCAACTAGAAATCGATAGGGGTGGAGCCCCATCGAGCCGTAGGAGAGTAAATAGTGTACTCTTGTTGAAACTGAAAGGTGTTTGAACGCTGTTATAGAGGTTTTTCATTCTGTAGTTACAGCGTGTTTTATTACAGACACATGGACTTGTTGAGAGTTATAGCCAACTATATAACGGATAATTTTTAGCTTTAGTCAGTTTTATTAGATTGTGAATGTTTAAAAGGTTCACACACCAGTCTAAAAATTACTATATAACTACTGGGAAATTTATTTAAAAATTTAATCTAAGGGGAAAAATTATTTCCGTATGTAAAATGCCACAAACATTAGAAATGCTATTGTGAAAGAACTGAAGTTAAAATATTTGCCTTTTTATGCACACACGATCAATCCTATACTCCAGGACGCTCGAAAAATCCCCAAATCACTGTTTGACAAGGTAAAATCTGTTGTTTCTTATTTCAAAAGTACTACTGCTTCGAGTGAATAACTCTCCAAAAAGAGATAATTGCGGGCTAAGAGCCAACAAACTTAAACAAGAGGTGTCCACGCGGTGGTATTCTACCTTCTACATGTTGGGGAGAATAGTCGAACTTTAAGATGCTGTCAAAACCATCATGGCCGTAATCAAAAAAGACATCCCGATCACTACCACACCTTCGACGATTTGAAGAGGTCACCTGCTGGAACATGAGTGGCGAAAGTTATCTAACATCAAGTCTAATTATCGGACCAACAAATTGTCTGACACTAGTTTGCAGCAAAATGTTGCTTGAGAAAAGTCACCCAAAGTGTAGTTGAAGATCTACAGACTGGCATAATTACCATATTAGTAGCAACAAAATAATTGCATTAGCCACTCTGCTCAATCCACGGTTCTTGCAATAAGTTATGAAATATTATAAATCTATGCTGTTACAAAGTTGGAATGAAACGGTGTAACGCATTACTCGAAAGTAACGGTAATTCCCATCTCCACAAGGCTTACTGGCGACCGCTATCTTGACCTTTACTTCAAACACCAGCTTCTTAAGGATTGCTTACTCGATACCTGTAACCTCAATACATCGAACAATGGACATCGTGACTTACATGACGGTAAGTGACCGCGCGACTTAATTGTATAGGGGTTCTAGTTGTACAGGCCCTTCAGATTACAAATTTAGTCGTCCTGACTAGGAAACCCGACGATGCTTTGTAATTGAATTGCGGTCGAGCTAATTAATAAACAAACTATTTAATTATGCCCTTTGTGTACAAGAGTGAACGCAAACTTAATAATTACAGTAATTAATTCATATAAACTAAATTGTTGTAATAATTCATATCAAAAGATTTATCGAAAATTATTTTGACAATTATGTTGACGTGCAACAGGAAGACCTTCTAGACCTTGTGACTCCTCAAGAAGTACGGAGTTACTTATAAATCTATGACAAGTTTAAGCGCCACAAATCCTCGGCATTGACGGCATCACTGCTATAGCACTACATTTCTCTATATAGTCTCTAGTTTTCATTCCAACCTCAATTCGTAACTCTTTTATTGCCCTCCATCACTTCCCCACTCCTTTAACACATACCAAATATGATCTTAGCACCAAAACCTGGTGAGTCACCACTATTCCGGCAAAATGTCTGCCCACTTTTCCGATACTTTCAAAACTATTCTAACGCCTACTCTTCACCAGATTAGCTACTCACCTCTACGGACACATCCGTCCGGGCCATTCCATTTCCATTAAAAAAAAAAAGGAAATGGAATGGCCCGGACGGATGTGTCCGTAGAGGTGAGTAGCCAATCTGGAGAGGAGTAATGGCCATAATCAAAAAAGACATCCCGATCACTACCACATCTTCGACGATTTGAAGACGTCACCTTGTGATGTTTATTTAAAAATTTAATCTAAGGGGAAAAATTATTTCCGTGTGTAAAATGCCACAAACATTAGAAATGCTATTGTGAAAGAACTGAAGTTAAAATATTGTAGATGATCTGGTTTACATCCGTCCGGGCCACTCGAACAAACTCCAACTCACCTCAGTCGTGACAGATATCAATACTCAACATGCATAAACACAAAAATAAACAGAACCACGCCAGCGGTTATGGTTGACGTCAGCAAGGCGTTCGACAAGGTCTGGCATGACGGCCTACTATACAAAATCAGCCGCACTAATCTTCTTTGAAGTGCTGTAGGATTAAAATCTTCCCTGACGGGGAGGACCTTCTGCACTTCGGCCGACGGAGCCATCTCAACCCCGAGACCCATCGCAGCTGGTGTACCCCAAGGCAGTGTGCTTGGATCGGTCATGTACGTGGTTTACACCAATGGCCTGCGCTGTCGCTGTATGCGGACGACGCCATGTTGCATACTACCAGTAACAAGACCCACCAGGGGAGGAAACACTCTATGCACTAGAGCCCTGGCTTACGCGGTGGTGGATCGCGATAAATGTTGAAAATTTAGAAGCAATTAACTTGAAGAAATAAGGAGAAATAACCCTCGCTCTACCACCCGCCCTCAACATGAACGGAGGAATCATACGCTGGACGGACCACGTTAAATACCGTGGAGTGACACCGGATTCCGGACTTCGCTTCCAAAAGCTACTAGAGGAAGCCAAGAAACACATTAGGTTCATGGGATGTCATGTTAATTAACAGGCGAAGCCCACTCCAATTCGCCATCGGACGCACAATGTACTCGGCGATTATTTGTCCGACTGTTATGTTCGCAGCCCCAGCTTGGTGGATGCTCACTAGCGCTATAGGAAGTAACACGCATCGGCTCAGTCGTTATCGCTCCGCATTGTGGCCCGTCAGTGATGGTTCGTGAACATCACAGTCATACGACACCGTTGAACTTCCGACGTTGGACGAGTTCGCCCGAGCAAAGGCCTGCATCACATTCAAAGCCGCCGCAACGTCACATCACCCCCAAATCTGGGAACTCGCTGTCGGTGACAATGATCCGCCACCTGGAAGCGGACTAATTCTTCTAATGACTTGAAATTCCATCTTGATTATCTATCAATCAATTCCTTAAATTACTTCCATTCATTCCTACGTAGTACTCTCCGTATATAACAAAGTGAAAGGAGGAAATAATTAATTTATTCATGTTAATGCCTCCTGGATTGATTAGACTAATAAATAGTAGGCTAATTTACCTTATCGTCTTCAATCCTGTGGTAATACTCAAAAGATTAATATAGTTTCGAGGTTTACAACCTCAATTTTATATCGTTAATTATAAAAATATCATTTCATTGCTCAACAACTTGTCTTCGTCATAATTTATGTGTGTCAATAATTCGTGTGTCAATTTATAATGAAGACAAGTTGTTCAGCAGTGAAATGATATTTTTATAATTGACGATTTGAAAATGAGGTAGTAAACCTCGAAACTATAGTAATCGTTAAAGAATTACTACATGATTGAAGACGATAAGGTATATTATCCTACTATTTATTGAAATAATTAAATAAAAAAAAAATACGAGACTCCATTGTTGCTTTACCACCCAAAACAGCCTTTTTAAAGGCACCTTCACTTTGTTGTTGCATAAAAGACAGAAAGATACCCCAGCAGCCAGAGGACGTTGCCCTGTATGCCGCATTTGTTGGGCACTGCTATGTCTTTTAGTCAGCTGATTGTTTGTTTATTTATTATTTTCACAATGTTTACAGTTGTACTATGTTTATCATTAAAATTGACTAATATTACAAATGGAAGTTATTTACTGAATGTATTTTAATAATAGACATAATAAATGGCGACGAGTGATGAAAAAAATAAAAAATGACTTAAAAACATTAAAGCAACAGAGAGGATTAATCAAAGCACAACTTACAAGAACTCTGCATGTGATAAAAACAAAAGGATCCAGTGCCTTTGATGCTCCAGGAAGACTGGCTCTGACGGATGAAACTTGGCACAAATTTGTTCACTTACACGAAGAAACATTGACATTTATAACTGAAGAAGATGAAATAGAACAAGAAGAAGATTACAGGGCAGATGTGGAAGAGACATACCTTGAAATAAAGGCTCTGTTACAATCTTTTATCACGAGATCTTTACCAAAAGAAGAGAATAAGTTTACAAACTCTGTAGTTCATGAGTGTAGCAAAAATAACATTCCGAGTATGAGTTTTACACCGTACTCTGAAAATGAGACATTAAGAAACTTTTTGATGAGACTTACAAATTATTTTGATCTAAGGAACATTTCAGACCCAAAGACAAAAACACAATTTTTTGTCAATACTCTTTCACCAGAAATGCATCAAACATTATGTGATGCAATTGCGCCTGAATTACCAGGAGAAAAATCTTTTGAAGAACTTTCCAATCTACTACAAAACTGTATTGAACCTTCACCAAGTGTACTTGCCAATCAACACAAGTTTATCTGTAAACTTCAGGATCCTGGAGAAGGAATAAGTGTTTTCGCAAGAGAATTGAAGCGTTTAGCAAGTGACTGTGATTTTAAGTGTCAAAATTGCAACCATACAGTAAGTGATATGTTTTTGAAAATGCAATTCATTCGAGGTTTAAGAGACAACGATATAAGAGTAAAATTTCTTCAAGAGAAAGGAAACAAAATGTCCTTCAAAGAGGTGGTGGAAACTGCAATTTGTATTGAACAGTCTAAGGCAGAAAGTCATGAGATAAACTCGAAACCTACAACGGAACACCAAACAGTAGACATTAATTACTTGAACAAAAGACCTGAAGTAAAGAAGCAGATTAATGATAGTAAAGTGTCTATTACGTTTCAAGATTTGAAAGGCAAGTGTTACCGGTGTGGCAGTTTTCAACACAAAGCCAATCTTTGCAAGTTTAAAAATGACTTTTGTAAGAAATGTGGAAAGGTTGGTCACATTGGAAGAGTTTGTCTGTCCAAAACCTTTGGAAATTCAAGTGAGAAAACTAAGGAGTTCCAGTCAAAGACAGTGGATGCTGAAAACGAAGACACAAACGCACATGAAATTTTTAAGTTAGGAACATCAACGGCAAGTGATAAATTTTTGATTGACGTAACTATTGAGGGAAATATATTAAAGATGGAACTTGATACCGGCGCAGCACTGAGCTCGATGGCTTACAGTGATTTTGTGAAGCTGAATATGAACAAGCGACTTTTTAAGACAGCTGTAGAAATGAAAACTTACACTGGAGAAATCATAAGGCCTGTAGGCGTTTGTTTTGTTAAGTGTAGCTACAAAGAATTTGATTTCCATGGAAGACTTTACATTTTGAGGCAACAGGTAGATCCGATTTTTGGGCGTGAATGGCTGAGAGAGGTTAGAATGGACTGGGCTGACATTAAATTAGCTGAGAGCGATTCCTCAGAGGAACTGGATAGACTAATTTCATCTTACGAAGATATTTTCAGACCTGAAATTGGAGAAATATCCTCAGAACAAGGGCATATCAAATTGAGGGAAGGTGCGAAACCCATTTTTATTAAACCTCGTCAGGTTCCTTATGCATTACGGAAGTCAGTTGAAGACGAGCTACAAAGGCTGGAAGCTTGTGGAATAATAACAAAAGTTGAGAATTCAGAATGGGGTACTCCCATTGTTCCTGTTAGAAAACCGAATGGAAGTGTACGACTTTGTGCAGATTATAAGGTGACAGCAAACAAACTCATTCAAGATGAAAAGTATCCTATTCCAAGAATAGAAGATATTTTTACTCACATGAATAAAGGAAAATTTTTCAGTACTTTGGACATTAGTAATGCCTACTTACATCTTCCCATGGACGAAGAGTCAAGGGACATACAGACTATAAGTACTCATTTGGGATTATACAGAGTCAATAGGTTAATGTTTGGGATAAAAATTGCACCGAGTATTTGGCAAAGATTTATGGATAAAGTTTTACATGGTCTGGAAGGCACAGTTTGTTTCTTTGATGACATTCTCATACAAGGGAGCACATTTGACGAAACAATGAAACGTCTGGGAGAGGTTTTTCAAAGAATCAAGCAATTCAACTTAAGATTAAATCGTGACAAATGCAAATTCTTTCAAAAAAGCGTCAAGTATTTGGGTCACATTATTGATGAGAATGGCTTACATAAATCACCAGAAAATGTAGAGGCCATAACTAAAGCCAAAAAGCCAGAAGATTTGAATCAACTAAGAACATTTCTAGGTCTTGCTAATTACTATACACGGTTTGTTCCAAACATGTCAACTTTGCTTGAACCTTTAAACGAACTACTGCGACAAGGAAAAAGATTTACTTGGACGAAGAGATGTGAAGAAGCCTTTTTAAAAGTAAAAGCTGAAATAACAAGCGAACGAACATTGGCACATTACGACCCAGATGAAACCTTGGTTCTAGCTACAGATGCAAGTCCAACGGGGTTAGGAGCATGCTTGTCACATAGATACAAGGATGGCTCTGAGAAACCCATAGCTTTTGCCTCTAGGTCACTTACAAAAGCAGAACGCAAGTACAGTCAAATTGACAAGGAGGCTGTGGGTATTTACTGGGGATTAAGGAAGTTCTTTCCCTATTGTTATGGAAGAAAATTTGTTCTTATAACAGATCATAAGCCTCTGGTCTCCATCTTTGATCCATCAAAAACTTTACCAGCTATGACTGCTTCAAGGATATTTAATTACGCCCACTTTCTGTCTGGATTTGATTATACAATTGAATACCGCAGCACAACGAAACATGCAAATGCTGATTATTTATCAAGATTTCCCGTTACTGATGGACCTGAAAATATAACTGATGATCATGAACAATTTTTAATAAACCAAGTGGATACAATGCCTGTAACCAGAAAATTAATTAAAGAGGAAACTAAAAAGGATGCAGATCTAAAACTCATTTTGCACTTTCTATGCACAGGGAAAAGCTTGAAAGAACTGGGTCTCAGGGATGGCGAATTTTGTTTACAGGATGGATGTATTTTCCGAGGGAACAGAATATGTATACCCACATCCTTACGAAAACATGTTTTAAGTGAACTACACGCTGGGCACATCGGAATGACCAAAATGAAACTACTAGCTAGAAGTTACTGCCACTGGAAGATCAAGAAATTGAAACCTTGGTGAAGCATTGCATTCCTTGCCGACAGAAACTAAACAACCCACCAAAAGAGAATATTCATCCATGGGAACCTCCCATGGGACCTTGGGAACGAATTCATTTGGATTTTTGTGGACCACTAAAGGGGTTGTGGTATCTTATAGTTGTTGACGCGTACAGTAAGTGGGTGGAGGTAATTCCAACCAAAACGACAACTACTAGTTGGTGCATTACACAGTTAGAGAGACTATTTGCAACTTTTGGAATTCCTCATGTCTTGGTGACAGATAATGGGACTCAATTCACATCAAGACCTTTTCAAGACTTTCTGAAGAGATATGAAATAACACATAAAACTATTGCCCCTTTTTGTCCGAAGTCTAATGGGCAAGCTGAAAGGGAAGTTCAAACGGTAAAAAAACTTCTTTATGCTAGTGGTGGGGGAAAGACAGACAACAATTTGAACATGATTTTAAAACAGTTTAGGAAAACGCAACATTCAACTACTGGGAATTCCCCTTACAATTTAATGTTCGGAAGAAACATTAGAACAGAATTAGATCTTATGGTTGACAAGAGTACAGACCCTATGTACAATAACACAGCAGAACCGAGAAGGCATTTTTCCAATGGACAGAAAGTGTTAGTTAAGAATTATTCGGTAAACTCAAATGAAAAATGGATTGTTGGAACTGTTGAAAGGCAACTGGGCAACATAATGTACCTTGTAAGATTACAAGATGGAAGATTGTGGAAAAGACACAATGATCAAATCAGAAATTTGTAATTAGGGAAAAAACTTAGGGGGGAGGATTGCTATGTCTTTTAGTCAGCTGATTGTTTGTTTATTTATTATTTTCACAATGTTTACAGTTGTCCTATGTTTATCATTAAAATTGACTAATATTACAAATGTAAGTTATTTACTGAATGTATTTTAATAATAGACATAATAGGCACCAATAACCAGATCAACATTCGAAGTAATAATTCATACCGGAATGTCTAAAATCAAGTTTTCTTAAACTTTAGTCTTCACAACTTCTCCTGCAGCCTCGAGACACTGAGAATTCGTGTATAAATCTGAGTGATTAGATCAATCTGATACGCTCACGATTCACGATATCTCAAATCCCGAGGATTACATCCAGACTTTCGCTGATCTCATAACAATTGTAATTAGTTATATTGATGGAAATGTACAATCTCAAATCTTACTCCTGAAACTGTTGTATCACTATGTTATTTACCTTTTAATACATGTTCAATAAAAAAGTTATAAATGATTAGGTATAAAATAGTTTGTTTTTTAATACTACTTTTGGCAAGGTGTCTTGTAAATTACAATAATTTTTGTACATATTTTTAGTTCAAACTTGTGGGTCACAGAACGTTTAAGGGTTTTATGAATTTTAGTGCTCTGGCTCCGCCTTTTCGTTGTATGTCCAAACACACCGGTCAAAGTGGCACTTCATTGTGATGTTGTGTAAAGCACTCCAGCGATAATTTAACAAATTTTTATAAGCTGTATTTATTCTTTTAGGAGTTTTCTATTTGACAATGTAAAATTTATACTGTTCTGTATTTATAATGTGTTTATTAAATGGTACCAGGGTTTTATAATGAAGATTTAGACAAAATTTAATGTATTTTGCACATTTATTCAAAGAAAACAACATATTGTATTGGCAATAAAATATATATGATTTTCGTTACTTACGCGATTATTAACTTCAGCGAAGTATTGTTAGTACTGAATAGCAGCGTAACAGAAACATTCTTTCTTGGACACTACTCTCCCTGTTAGTAATCACCTCTCAGGTTATGGAATGTAAAATATATTAAAAAAAAAAAAAAAAAAAAAAATCCCAAGTCATTTATTTAAAACTCCTCCCAATTTTATCGGACTTCAAATGATAGTGCAAAATGGGAGCAGGTGAAGCACTGCACGATTAATTTTTTTATGAAAGAGACCCCCGACACTTAAAGCCTCTATCGATAGCTACTGAAACTGAAGGCTATAAACGTACACAATGAACAGCGTGTAGAATATCATATTAATTAAAATGCCTACTCTCCGCGGCCCAATCTCCTTCGCCACCATCAATCTACCTGAGTCTTAGGTCTCACACGTGCTGAGGTTTAGCAGCGTCTCTTTAGAAACAGGGGTTTACACAGAATACTGGATATTGGTTCTCGACCTTAGCATGGTTGTGAACAATGCGAAATGTATTCAGGTAGTTTCTGCAACGTCCACTTGACTGCGTAGGCAAAATAATCGCTCTATCGTATTAGAGAATAAGTGAATAACTGAAAAGTTAATTTCAAATTTAATGAAGCTCTCATAAATATTTATAATAAACATCTATACACAGCCAAATCTGACAGTTCCTTGACTATAAAAAATTATATTGATAAACTTGTTTTTAAGGATTTAAAAAAAATTCATATCATGTAAAAGGTTTAAAAGTTTATATTATTATTTTTTTATGGAAACGTATTATTTGTTTATTTATTAATTCTGTGCTTACTTGGTGATAACAATAATTAATATTTTTTAATACTTAGAACTAAACCTAAAAGTCTAAACAATCGAACTACTTTTTGTGTGTTTTGTTTTTATTTTATCACGGTAAAACATATAGATCAAAGTTAAAACTCACATTGTACATGCAAATATTTTATTTTTAGTATTTTGCTCGATACTTAAATTTTACATTTTTGGGTGAAGTGTTTTAGGCCTAATGCCATTTTAAACTTGAAACACTCCATTTTATCCAGTCTATCTACCATAAGAAATAAAATGCAAGCCAATTTTCTCCTGGAATCGAATTGCTAGTAGTCATGGCAAAGTATATGCTCAAAGTGAATGGCTGTGAAGCCTACATTGAGAGCAACAATGGTAAGAGGAATGGTTTGGACGTGTGTTGGAAACAAGTTTGACTCACACTAGACTAATATTTGGTTGTGAACTTATTGGAAACGTGTTCGAGTTCTCCGTGGAGTGCACCTTGGCTGTGACAAGCTCTCAGAAACTTCCCAATTGAACAGGAACTCTATCTAAAAATAAGATATGTAACTCTTTATCAATGAGATTTTCTATATTGTAGTTGTCCAGATTTTTTATAATATACGCGTAATGTCATTTGAAGTATGTAGGGTGAATAGATATGGTACAATTTTAATATTATAGAGTAAATAATATTTCGGTTATGCCAAGAGCTAATATACTGGATTAAGATGTTTTCAATTTTGGTATCGTAATAAAACAAGAACAAAGCCTCCTATTTTGAAAAATCTGAAAGTTTGATCTAAGGTGGTTCTGTTCATTTAATCTGAACGAAACAGGTACGTTCAAGCGGACCTAAATGCTTCTAATTATTATAAATACAATGAAGAACCAGTAAATATTTTGCGCGAATTTAGTTTATTTGGTCGCCAATTATATTTCATATTCTTGACTACTGTAAATGAGGAGTACTTCAAGTACACCAGATGGAAGAAATTGTAATGAATAAACTTTATATGAATACTATACTTTTGAAAAATTAATTGCTCCATTGTAATGTCTTAATATAAAAAATTTCAGTATTTTTTGTGACTGAACTTGCCTAGGCAGTTTAATTTTGTTGTCTATGTTGTAGGCTCTAAATAACTTTTAATCAAGTTCATGGGTCAGAATATCGATTTTAAATAGGCAGGGAAAGGCAGGGAAATTACTAAAACATTTTCTGTGTACACCCTAAATTTTCTGAAATGGTTTACAATATTGTAGTTTGGCTTTCTCTTACCATCGAATTGTTAACCATCAACATGAATAATGGTACATTATTTTTATATTTAAGTAACTTATGTGTTTTACTTGAACTCATCTGGATATATAAATTTATGAAATATAAACGAAAAATTAGCTATGTGTCAGAAATGAAGTAAAATACATTTCTGGTTTACTTGTTTGTATATTTTTATAATTTATTATTCTTTTTTAATACATTTCTGTGAGTCTCAGTAATATAAAAAAAATATAAAACTACTACTTTGTCATTAAATTCAAGGCATTCAGGCAGTAATAACTTAATTACGGTGAAACTGTTTCATTAGCACGTACAGAATGATCACGCAACCCTTTACATCATTGGCAATTCTTTCATTTCTAATATCAGGTCTACACGACATAAGTTAATAGCCTAGAATAACATTCCATATGAAAATTTTTAATCGAATTTGATCAAAATGATTATTAATATGACTAGAACCTATTAATAAAACAGGATTTTATAAAACTTTCGGTCACTTTTTATTAAACTGTTCGTATAATCAATCATGTTTAATATACCGGGTTTCCCAAATCAATTGATACAAGCCTCACTATATAATTCCTTAGGTTAAAACAAACAAAATTCTTTATGCAATGTATAGTCCTATCTTCCCAAGTTTCCGTCTGTCTGGTTGTATGTGTTTTACAATCTCGTACTAGGGATCGCCCACTGGTCGAATTTCGACCAAAATTTCTGTTGATCTTGAGCCAATTAGTGCCAACTTTAAAATGTTTTATAACTGAAACATCTGATCTTCCTGACTTGCCAGCATTTATTATTACAACAGCTGTCTAATGATTCAATCCATTATTCTTCTCCCATAAGATTAACATCGAAACTTTGAAAGCCTGTAGGGCATAGCCCTGGGGGCCGATGCGAATTTAACAGGACGATACCTTTCTAATGGTATGCACGGATTTCTCCCACTATGCCCACAAGCTGAGAAAAAAGGAGGAAAAGAAACATGCTTGCCTATTAATATACAGGGTGTTTCAGAACTCCCTACCAATATTTTAGGGCATTGTTCCTGGGTTAAAAACATATCTAAATATCATGTTTAAATTGTCCGGAAGTCTTAAGTTACTCGCACAGCCGCCATTTTGTTTTTTACACATAATAATTTTTATTTCCGTAACGGATGGTTGTATTCAAATCATATTTAGTATAAATCTTTATCATACCAATGTACATTCCCAAGAAAAAAATTAATTTTTTCCATTGTATATTTTCAGAATGGCGGCCATTTTAAAATTTCAAACTCAAATATCTCAAAATCGGTAAATTTTATAAAAATTTTACAAGACACAAAAAAGTTGCCAAATTAAATTATCTAACCAATGGTGCCAAGTTTGTAAGGATCTGACAACAAATAACGGAGTTATTGCGATTTTTCTTCATAAAAACATGGATTTTGCATTGAATTTAATGCAAATAAGGCCATTTTAACAGCATACTTATCATTTTAAATACTTATCATTTTGAATGATTAGCATAAATTAAGCGAGTGACTGTTAAGAAAACTCACATTTATTAGATGATTTGTTGCCTAATGTTTTAGTTTTGGTATCAATAATTCAATAATTAAATTTCATTCTTTTTATTTATTAAATTTTTTTTTAATTAAAAACTTTTTTAGGTGTTGAATTTTAATAATTTTGAATGACCGCCATATTAAAAATTAAGTTGGTATTTTAGAAATTAGTAGGCCTAACTATAGAAATTTGGTTTAATAAACAAATTTAATACTATTAACTCAAAATAACAAAACAAATATACTTGAAAGTAATACTTTAATTTATCGTTTTAACAACAAGAAATTCTTAAAATTAATCAAATAACTCGATCTACTTGTACTAATTTTCTTCTAGGAGAAAGCATGAACATCAATAAGACTATTTTAATAATGGGTGTCATATATCCAAATTTTACTACCAATTACTCTATGTATTTCAATGTTTAATTGCTTTTACTCTGTTGGATAAAATAAATCGCTCTCTCTTTTATTTTACCTCAAGCGAGTGAACATGTCTCGTCATTGAATCCTTTCCTATACTATTACTTGTTAATACTTGTTCATTGCAAATACACCATAATAGACACGGCTTTGTATAACACATATCTCAGCCGGGTTTCTTGGGGGAAGTTTCTTAAAAATAATGCAATTTTATTACTATCTACTTATCTCCAAGTCTCAAACATCATCCGAACCGAATTATAATTGTATTTTTCATTACAGGTAGAATACATGTTGTACGTCTTCAACGACAATAAACGTTCAACCTTAATTTTACAGGAGTCAGTTTTCATCGTGCTTTTCTGGTCAAATTGCATTTCAGTATTTTTTTCACAATTAATTTCCAAAACCATTTAAAACGTCCATTTATAACTATTTAAAACCATTTAGAAATAATGGTGAGGAGCTTACTGGTTTACATTATTAATTAGTGTTTGAGTAATCATCATCATAGAGTAACAAAATGCACTATACATTAATAAAAATAATTTCTTAATATTTCAAATAAATTTAATTTTGTTTGTGTTGGACTTAAGTTTTTAATGAAAACATGATCAGAGTTATAAAACAGTGTTAGGTACCATGAAAAAATATTAAAACATTTGCATACTAATTTACATTAGACATATAAATATTAATATAAAAAATATTAATATAGGGGACGTGAACTGGCTGTCAAGTGAATTAATAATATTATCATAATAGAGGGCAGTTCCTTTCCAATTAGCTATGCATTTTACCGACATGTACATAAAAACTTACTACCGGACTAGTGAACCGATACATTCATGTATGCAGCTCTGACAGAGAATTATTAACCTACTAGCAAGGGTCAGATTTCCCACGAGACTTCTGCAACTCTGAATTAAATAACACATACATTAACAATTAGATGGCTACTGATAACCAATTTATGAAATTCACATTTATGGTTTACCAACATAGTGAGTGGACTTTTTATTCTACAGATAGTAGAAACTAAGGTAGGGTATATTGACTGGCTCTTTATCTTAAGCACATCATAAGGTATGTATCTTTTAGGGAAAAGAGATGTCTTTTTAAGGACGTAGGCGTCCAACCTGTAATGTGGGACTTCTACAACTAAATTTAACAGCACGTCTACTGTGCCGTGGCAAATTTTGAAGTCGAAGATTAATTGGAATTTTCTTACTGTATTTGCCTCACGTCACAGTGCACTGGCCGTCGGTCTTGCCGAGGCCGTTTTGCTTTCCTATTCTGTTTCTTTCAAGCCTGGCGGAAGTGCCAGTTTTTTTTAGGTCCAGATGTTCTGGAAGGTTCTAGAAGCCTTCCTCGTGTTCTGTGGCTTCCGGCGTAGTTGAAAATTTCATGAAAAAAGGTTTGCTCGTTCACTTTGGGATCTGTCTTGCTGAGAACTGTTTCGGAGCCATCCTTTAGTGATGGCGTTCTTCTAAAAACTTAATTCACGGGTAAGTAAGATTCATCTTTTCTATTTCATATTGATGTATATCCATTGTTCAAGGAATTATTATTCGTTGTCATTTTTTCAAAAAAAGGAGAAATTTCTTCTTTCCCACTCTGCAAAAATCGCAGTGTGAGTTTCTGCTGAACGTCCGAGTTGAGGTTAGGACTATTTCAATTCAGATTTAAGGTGAGAATTGTTCACCAAGTGCAAGAATATTGTGTTTATTGTCAGTCAAATTTTGTGTTTTTGGAAAACCCATTACTCAGAGCTGGTTGACAGAATCCAGCCACTTTGTCACATTTTGCTTGGACTAGGCCTAGCCTAGCCTAAACTGTAAGTTCCTTTCAGATTTTGTAGTTTACATTTTGTATGAGCTTTAAGTGTAAAAATTTAATGTGTTATGCTTATACAAGTTACTTCACCCATTTCACAGACATAGATAGGCTTTCATGTATGAACCAGCAAACAATGTGCAAGTAGTTTCATGAATACTGTAACAAACCAAACTCATGCAAGGAAGAAAAAAAATAATTAGGCTACTCATTAGGCTATTACTTTATGGAACTGATGTGCCTTTTACCAATTTTCTCAATTTTGGCTAAACAAGTTCAAGTTCAAAAAAAAAAAAAAAAAAAAAAAAAAAAAAAAAAAAAAAAAGAGAGAGAAACAAGTAACACTTCGGCTTTGCCCTGTCGAAGGCGTTGAGTCCGGTTTCACTACTAAAAAAGCTCCTCTTTTGCTTTCTGACGGCTATCCTGAAATCGCTTATCGCATTAAATCAGCATTTGGTATATTTTGGCTTTCATCCCTTAGAGCTCCCTCAGGAAACAGTCGTCCAGAAAATATAGATCTTTGAGGGAATCACCAAGAAAGCTGACCAAGATACAGAACAATATGGGGATGCAATATCTTTTTTCTTTAGTAAAGCAATTTTCTTTTAGCAGAGCTCTCATAAGCTCTGCAAAGCGAAAGCTTCTGACCATACTTCGGAGCCGTGCAGGACTTTGGATGGTCTTCTACTCGACCAGGGACATCTCACTCTGGCCATAATGTTGCTCGGATGCGCGACGCTCAGGGCAACCTTGTCAACTGGCGGAAGATCTGCTCCCTACAGACCCCCAGACAATTTTGTATTGACGACAGGGAGTATATCTTTTTTATATTTGTATTCATGAATCTCATTTATAACTAAAGTAAAGTATTCTTAGTACTATCACATATTATTAATCAGAGTACTTAAAAAAATGATTTTTATGTATTTAGTTTATACATGGGATTTTACATGTGCAATGAAACCGTTCTGAGTAAAACCTTGCATTTGATTTTTCATTATTATGCTACTTTTAGGAAATTATCAAATAAACCTATTCGACAATTATAATTAAACAATTAGATTTTAAATCATATATTGTTATCCTGTGAACCAACAACGTTTCGACGGACGAGATTGTCGTTTGTCGACGTTGTTCAAGCCATAACTCACACGACAATGGGAGCTGTCGTTATTGTCAACAAACTCTGACTATATATCCTCAGTGAAGCACCATCGCACTTCTTTTACAAACTCAAGAAAAAAATCATTGTATTTAACAAAGGTTACTTCTAAATAAAAATGAATAACAAGATGGTAAGCTATAAATAAAGTTTTGGAATGTACATGTACTTATTAAACGTGATGAACAATATTACTTTTCGAATATTTACATGTTTGACTTTCAAATGTTATATTATTGAGAGTGCTTACTTTTTTTAGGCATTTTGATTAAAAGACCCTCTTTAAAATATACCAGCTTCTTTAAGGTGATATGTCAACAAATTGGACATGCTAATTTCCTAATGCTATGACCAATCAACTGTTATTTAATTTCAATAGTTTTTCTTTGCACACACAATAAGTTTTGTTAGTTGAGAAGAGTGGTGAAAACACATTCAAACTGCTATATCTGGGAATTACATTTTCTGTTTTTATACGGTGTTGCGTTAAGGTAATGTATATTGGAAGGAAAAAGAAGGTTAAATAGTATTTTAAATTGAGTACTTTATCTCTCAACTAACAGTTAATAGCTATTATAAAATAATTCAAGAAGAAATAAAAAGAATTTTATCAGTGGAAATAAATAATAATATTAATAATAACTGAGGTTGATATTTTGAGAGTTTCGTATTGTCCATAAGAAAAGTACTCTCATAAAATTAGACGTGCAGCTTATTTAGTTTAGACTTGAACTCATTCCAAGGCACTTTTACATATTAGCATGTTACGCATGTGAGATACAAATTCAATTTTATTCCTATCGTTGTTAAAATTTAAGTATTAATTTGATGGCACTAATCTATTCCATGGTTAAAAAAATTAAATTGAAATCGGTTTGCAAGTGTGACCAATAAATAATTGAATCATAATTAATCTCTTTGCTTTGAATACTTAAGTAACGTACAATAGTTAGACATAACAACTGGTGTACTGAATGAGGTAATGGTTCACCCGAGGGCGTGTGACGACCAAGTGACGATGACGTTGAAGGATTGGCAATAATTAGACATAACAACTGGTGTACTGAATGAGGTAATGGTTCACCCGAGGGCGTGTGACGACGTTGTGCCGATGACTTTGAAGGATTGGCAATAGTTAGACATAACAACTGGTGTACTGAATGAGGTAATGGTTCACCCGAGGGCGTGTGACGACGTTGTGCCGATGACGTTGAAGGATTGGCAATAGTTAGACATAACAACTGGTGTACTGAATGAGGTAATGGTTCACCCGAGGGCGTGTGACGACGTTGTGCCGATGACGTTGAAGGATTGGCAATAGTTAGACATAACAACTGGTGTACTGAATGAGGTAATGGTTCACCCGAGGGCGTGTGACGACGTTGTGCCGATGACGTTGAAGGATTGGCAATAGTTAGACATAACAACTGGTGTACTGAATGAGGTAATGGTTCACCCGAGGGCGTGTGACGACGTTGTGCCGATGACGTTGAAGGATTGGCAATAGTTAGACATAACAACTGGTGTACTGAATGAGGTAATGGTTCACCCGAGGGCGTGTGACGACGTTGTGCCGATGACGTTGAAGGATTGGCAATAGTTAGACATAACGACTGGTGTACTGAATGAGGTAATGGTTCACCCGAGGGCGTGTGACGACCAAGTGACGACGTTGTGCCGATGACGTTGAAGGATTGGCAATAGTTAGACATAACAACTGGTGTACTGAATGAGGTAATGGTTCACCCGAGGGCGTGTGACGACGTTGTGCCGATGACGTTGAAGGATTGGCAATAGTTAGACATAACAACTGGTGTACTGAATGAGGTAATGGTTCACCCGAGGGCGTGTGACGACGTTGTGCCGATGACGTTGAAGGATTGGCAATAGTTAGACATAACAACTGGTGTACTGAATGAGGTAATGGTTCACCCGAGGGCGTGTGACGACGTTGTGCCGATGACGTTGAAGGATTGGCAATAGTTAGACATAACAACTGGTGTACTGAATGAGGTAATGGTTCACCCGAGGGCGTGTGACGACGTTGTGCCGATGACGTTGAAGGATTGGCAATAGTTAGACATAACAACTGGTGTACTGAATGAGGTAATGGTTCACCCGAGGGCGTGTGACGACGTTGTGCCGATGACGTTGAAGGATTGGCAATAGTTAGACATAACGACTGGTGTACTGAATGAGGTAATGGTTCACCCGAGGGCGTGTGACGACCAAGTGACGACGTTGTGCCGATGACGTTGAAGGATTGGCAATAGTTAGACATAACAACTGGTGTACTGAATGAGGTAATGGTTCACCCGAGGGCGTGTGACGACCAAGTGACGACGTTGTGCCGATGACGTTGAAGGATTGGCACTGTCATGTTATCGATCGTGGCCTCCCATCTGCATGTCGTTACCAAGTTATTATTTAATACATTTAATATGCTCCAATAATTCATGAATAATATAATTCCCTCAGGTGCACCCCTTCAAAATATTAAGAGTTAATGTTTAAAAGTGCCTAATATTAAATTTACATGAGAGATACAACTATGATGAAAAATATTATAAACTCTGAGAAACATGATTGGTATTCGTTGCAATAAAAATAAACTCAGACTGAAATATAAATAATAATTTGGTTGTGTATCGTTAATGACCAAAGTAAATCACCGCTTACTCGATGATTTTTTTTAACTGCCGTCAATATTCAAACCAATTCTAGTAGTACAGTGAAAAAATCTTAAATATCAAACTATTTAAATTAGGGTGTTATGAATGGTTTTGCCAAAATCCTTTTTATGAACTAAATGACTTTTTAGTCTTACGTCTGTGCATTTCCGGTCTTGTCCTCTTAATTCTTGTCTATGATCTTATACTCTAAAAAAATACTGTTTGCAAGGACCAAATTCTTTTTGTCTAAGGATTTTTTTTATTATGGGAGTTTTTGCCACCAGGAATCGATTGGCTTTGTTCTCATGCCTGGGAAAAACCTGTTTTGTCCTTCAGCCCTTCGAGGAACACCCACCCTACAATGTTACCTTTAAGGACATAACACTTTATGGAGATGTTACCTTATGGAGGTAACACTTTATGAAGATTTTTGGAAGCTTAGAAATTGAACAAGTATCAGCTGATAATTGTAGATCAAATAAACCAATAAGATACATTTTAACTGTGGTTCAACAAATTTATACCAAAGTGCAGCACTCTTCGGACTGGCGAGCGAGCGAAGCGAACGAGCTCGTCTTAAATACGAAGTGCGCGAGTGAAAAGAGCGAACGAGTTTTGTTTAAGAAAGAAGAGTGACGCATAATAATTTTACTGAACATAAGCTCGGTCCCCCTACCACTGTATGTTATTCTCTTAACCTATTTGATGAACAACTCAATTTATTGACTGACTTATATTCATTGATCTTGCTACATGACGTTGCCTATTACATTAATCGAATAATGTGCACACAGAAAATAAAGATATCTGATTTGTGATTCAGAGGACTGCTGTAAAAAATATTTTACAATAATGTTTTACAACTGCTTTACTTAAATAACGAGAAATGTTGATTTAAAATAAGCAGTGCTCTAATGTACTTCTTGCTAAACCGTTCAGTAAATCTCTGGTATTAAGCCGTTTCTCATCTGGACTGTTCTGAGTTAATTACACAAATGCGCTGTTGCCTCGGAATGCAATCAACACAACAAATCAGCGGAGGTTCAGATTAATAGAACTGCTTGGATATTGTTGAAACTCTTAAACTTTGATTATGTTACTATAGTAAATATTCGTAAGAGAAATCACTTAAAACGAGAATTATCGGTTACTGAATATAGATTATTACTTATCTGTAAATTTGTTTTTGACCGGCAGAGGTAGTTTTTACTTTTATTTATCACTTGATTTGATTAATGAAAAATATATGGCTTATTTAAGTTTCATAACTGAAAAAGACTAACAAAGACGTTTAAAATAAATAAAAAGACCTTAAAAGCTCGGTAGTAAAAATTAAATTAAATTTAGTAAAAAATATGAACCTGTTAAGTGTAAAAAATTTAAATCCTGATGTTTAAATTCCCATCCATAGTTAAACTTTGTCAGGGGAATGAAACTATTATTATCAAACCTATTATTATTTCTAAATGCCTACTTTTCTATCTGTATTGTAATGTAGAGTCTTCGCCACTCATGAAATATATGTGTCTGTTGTCTTTTTACTAATATTTCAAAAATGAGCTGTACACTAACTTACTCGAACACTGTACAAAATATTTAAAACTATTTTATAAAAAAAAAAATAAAAAATAAAAATAAAAAAAAAAACAAGCAAATATCTTCATCTTCCGTTAAGCTTACTGAAGATCTTATGTCAGATGCCAATGACCTAATTTACTTAATTATTGCAGATTTCATAACACAAAATTTAAGTTTAATTTCATAATTTACTAATTTAAATCAACAAGGTAAAGCCTGTTGACTCATGGGTAAATTGTCAACTCAAAGAGAATATAACACTTAAGAATTATAACAATAAAAGAATATATGGCAACCACGAATACTCCTTAACATGTGAAAATCACGGCTAAGAAAAACAATAATATATTTTGGAGCCAGTGTCGCAGCGGTATTTGCGTAAACCACTTACAAACCAGCGAATCCGACTGAGGAAACTTATTTAAGGATTTACTTTTAAAAGACCCATGTACTGTAGCTCAATTGACCTCGTAAAAAATTTTTATAGAGGAAAGTAGTATTAGGTTTACAACAAAATCGTCTCCTGTAATGATGCTATTTATAACATAACTATTTTTTTACCGGATGTTATATCAACAGTGACCAATAGTAGTTTTAACAGTTTGCTTAAAAACTTATGGTAATATATAGTTGTAGCTTGTTCGAGCATTTTGGCGACATTTAGTGTATCGTTTAGTATTCTTTCCCATATTTAATGTGTAATAATGCACTGTGACAGACCACTTAGGTCCATACTTTTAAAATGTAGGCTTAATAGTACATATTTGTAAATATTCTATACCAATTGTTCTATATAGAATTTGTTTACCATAAAATTTCTCTAACAAATGGTTAAACTAACAATTCACACGAGAAGAAAAGGTCAATGTAAACATACATTTTTCCTGAATTAATGAAAATACTGTCAATTTTGGAAATTAATACTATTTTGGACCTCGGGAAAAATAGCCATATTTTCATTCCAGAGATTCAACAGTGACATTTGTTGACCTGTCGGTGTGATGGTAAGTAACGTTGTCCAAAGTGTTGGGGACGTCAGTGGGGGTTTTATGAAGGGGTAGCTGATTATTTATTTTGCCCTGATTATTTTCCTCCTGACGGGATTTACTTAGTATTTAATAAATAAAAAATTCCGACACCAGCAACCTTCACTAGCCGACATCTTTGAACTTTTTTACATTGTTGTGGTGCAGTTAACATGTTAATTTATGAACATATACTCTTAATTTTAATACCTTCGGTTTTCCCCAATCAAATTTAGCCTCATAATTGAAAGTCATGCTAAGTCAAGATGAGCTGTATCTTAAGATATATTTAGATAAACATATTTCTCTAAAGACAACCAAAAACTAAAAAAAGTTTACCTGTTGGATGACAAATAAAGAATTCTTAAAAAATTGTTTTATAAAAAATATTACTTAGGTAGAAAGAATAAAACGTCTTCCAACACTACTCGATATATTTACACTTACACTGTAATTGTTTACAAGACGGTTAATATATTACATAGGAAAAATAAGTCAGTATGAAGGATTTTATAATAGCCATCGATTTCGACCAGTCACACAGGTCATTATCAGGCCCAATCCAAGACTGACACAAAACGTATTTAAAACAATATAAAAAAGTTTAAATCCCATTGAACACACGTTCTATGATTTTTTTCCCAAATTCCAAGAATTATGAAGGGAGGGAGGTGGGTACCGAGAAGGTATAATCCTTCTTTATTCTCGTTATTAAGGCATTTTATCGCTCTTAGCATTTTTAGAATTCCCACGTATATTCCCACGTATATTTTTAGAATGTTTCTGAGAAGGTGGAAAAAGTGGTAGGTTCATCCTGGTTCTCTGAACACTACAGCTGGCTAGACTTCCAAATCTGGCTTCAACTGACTGGAAACTTAACAGACTCGGGGCAACATATTGCCACGTTTGTAAGGTGATAAATTTTCCAGGGGAATTAGGTTGCATGATGTTAGTTCACTCTAATTAAAATATTATGCATTTTGACGAATTAAACTCATTGGATCGATAAATATTAAAATTATTATTTTAGGATTATTAAAATGAAATAAAAATTTATTTACTTTTGTTCAGATACGTGTTTGTTATGCTTTTTAATTTACTGTTAAAACGAATCCAAGTGCCAAATAGTGAAAGCATAAATTGAAAGTACATTAAATAATTTTAAATAACCATTTAAATTGCATGATAGCCAGGTTTTCTCAAAAGTACTGTAGAATTCTCACAGCCAATGGTCAGAGAGACAAGACTGAAGACTCGGGTCTATGTTAATTATAAACCCCATCTAGTCCCTTGACTTCTAGTTGGAACTAGTGTGTAACTAGTATATCTGATCATCTAGTATTTTTAAATGAGAATGTGCTCCAGAGGATTGATAAAATTTCGGAAACTCAAAATCGCCACATCAAGATTGCTACTAATTTAAACCAATATTTAGGTAAATTATCAGAACCAAAGAAAATTTATAAATTTTTAAAATGTGTCAGCCTTTCACTAACTCTTTTGATCTTGTGCTCATTAGATTCTTTCGGCAGTTTATTTAATGTAGTCGTATAAATAACACAGTTTAATGTGGTTTCGATGAGAGCCCTTAGATAAAGTTAACCTTTAATACGTTGAGAGAACAGCTGCACTGTACTTACAAAGGAGTTGTCAGTTACACCCAGTGCTGCTTAAGGGTCTAGTCAATATATTTGTCAAAGGGGCTAAACATTTTACAAAAGAAATTTTATCTCTGCATTTTAAAAATGCAGTAAACTTTAAGTATAATATTTTGAATGGTGTAAAATCTCGTCACAGACAAATCAGGATACGTACGTACGATCAAGGATACGTACTGTTCTACTTCTGACAGTTCACAGTTCTGAAAGATCTATTTGATATTAAGGAATTTCTTATTATCATATTAAGGAAATTACCTCTTATGTTAAACAAAACTACTGTATGTATTGATTAGCTGCTTGGTTTCTATCATATTTAACACAAAAATACTTCCATAATCATATATACTGACGTGGTAAATCTCCAAGTTTTTCGTACACCAATTGCAGTTAATTTTACACTTTAGGGACTCTTCATTATTCCACAAATGTATAAGTAAAAATAGTTTACTAATTATTTTATTCTTTGTAATTTAAATTACATATAAAATTGGGAGATTCGTTTTTGAACATCCTGTATATTTATTGTGTTATCTCTAATTATGAAAAACTATTGTGAAATTACAATGATCACTTCTTCATAAGGGATTAGTGGCTTTCCTATACTTAATAATCACCATAATTGGCAATATTGTTCACGAAACATTTTCAGATAAATAGTATTTTCTTGGAAATAATAATAGGTAACAACATAGTAGTGATAGCTTGCTGAGATCAAATTGACACGAGAATCCCCTAGGTTATAAATGTGACTCCTCGTCAAGTCTAAATGTACCACAAGCCCCGTGGAGCTTCTGCAATGAATCGGCTCTGACTCTGCATGATTGGAGTAATCTATTTTTCTCATGCAAACAGAGAACTTAAGTAATGATCGGAAACATTTGGGGGGGGGGAAGTTTTTGGTAAAAATGCCTAACTAGAAAACAAAAAATCCCTATATAATTAAAAAAAAAAAACAAATATTCAATTTATTTATTGACAATTGCCCAATGGGCTCATCAAGCAATTTACCTGCAATGCATGTATACACAAATAAATACATGCAATTGCATTGCATTTTAACAAATAATTGCACAAACCGTGCACAAAATTCATTGCAACTTATAATGTGATAAATATTTAATTAAATAAATCGATTAAATAAATGGTTGAAATTTTCCCATTGTATTTCGTCCAATTTCAAATTAAACAGTATAAAATATTTCATAAATATTTTTAATAGGCTAAGTTGAAGTAGATTTGTTAGCTATCAAAGTTAAAGAAAAGGTAGAATAATTTAAACAGACGGGTTCTATTTGGTATTATCCTCTACAAGGAGAGACTTATTCGAGGTACGAACTAACATAAACAAAATTTTGACAAGTCCTGGAGAAGATTTTGAATGTGGAGGTCACCTTATACCCTTACCTATTTTATTTCAATATTAAAAAGTAATATAAAGCTTTTTTCAGACTTCGTAGTAAAGTATTCCATGTTGAAGATGATACAGCTCATGTTTGACCGAGAGCCGGTCCCTCCTCTTTCGTGTTTGTCCACATCCTGTTGTTGAAGTGTGATTTTATTGTTTCCAACAATACACCGCCGAGGTGACGAGTAAGCTACGAGCCGCGGCAACAGGCTTCACACTTTACTCCTATAAAGGCAAGTTTTAATAGCAGTGTTTAACCTAGAGCCAATTTTTTTTAATATCATAATAGTAATACTGTAGCAACATGTCATCACGATTTTATAGTAGCTTACGTGATTTACAGTAAATTCTACAGTAATTGTATAGAAATTATTATTTAAAAATAATGTAAAAAGATATATTTTTGTTGTTTAACATTCATTACATTTATTTTTTTAATTATTGTTATACGTACTTTCTTACTACTTTGTGACGTACTTTCGGGTCTCGAGAATATTTACGTAATTAATTTTTAGTTCGTACGCCACAATAAAAAAAGATAAGTTTTGCCAGGATTCGCTCTGTTCAAAAGCGGGGTTAATTCCAGGGTTCACGACGTAAATAGTTAATCTATTTACTAACAACAATTGAATGACGAAGGCCGAAATATATTATTAAATTTACTACGTTGATTTTACACCCATGTGACGTTCTAATAAAATAATTTTACCAAATAATAAAGTTGATTAATTTAATTACCTGTTGGTTCTTCACCCAGGTAGTCGAATAATTAATTTAATGATTGAAAGCCGATTTATAAAACCAAAATTACGAATTACGATTTACTATTATAAAATTATTATGATGCACTAAAACGTTTTGTCAACGTCTAGTTTCGCCGACTGGGATGACAAAAGTGCAAGTCACCGACCCGGCTTGTCGCAATGGGCAGTTTACTTGGTTCACTCACCAAATTAAGTTTTTAATAAATAACTAAACGAATTTAAATAACTTAAAACTCCTTCTAGAAGATAAATTAAAATAAAAAAATAAATCTGGGACGGCCTGTCCGACGATATAAAATAACGGAATTAAATCGAACTAAAACAACCACACTCTGTGTATACGAATAAATACGCAACGTTCTTCTCCGGCACGGGGCTCTCGAAGCGGTCAGTCGAAAAGTCGGGTTTATCACCGGTCGTTTTCGGGAGTGGAAGACTGTCGGGCCGAGTGGCCTTTATCGGCGGCAGGGGCGGAAAATCGTAGCGACTCGCGAAAAGTTCCTTGTTCCGCCAGAAATCAACGAATCTTTGACTAAGTTCGGCCGTTTTGCCCGAAGTGCGAAGGTTGTACTTAGACATTTCTTTGATTAAATCGAGCTTATTAAGATCGTAAATCCACCCGACTCTTGGGTCGGTTAGGGGCGTCCTAACAAACGTCGTTTTCGTCGTCGGCACATTAAGGGTAAGCGTAGTGGTCGACGCGTCTGGAGGAGGGGATCGGTGAGTTATGTCACTCGCCGACGTGTGTGCACCCGCAACATTACTATAGGTCGCGGTCGTAGTAGATGGCGATTTCGTATTTACAGGAGGCTTATCGCCCTCCGTCTTTCCCTCTCCCTTAGGACCTTTTGATTCGTCAGGTGTAACGACGTAAAATATTCCTAGCAGACGGTAAAGCAACCGTACAAACAAACGTAACAGATTCATTTTTTACAATGACGATAGACCTTTAAACGAATAAAATGAATTCCACGACAGGATACTACGATAGTACTCTATAACGTACGGCGTTATTGTTGTGAGTACACAATAGCGCGGATTCCGGTGCGTGCCGACTGCCGAGCCTATCTATTCTCGAAATACCTAAGATTACGACTACCGTAATGTAGGTCAGCTTCACTCAACAGTACTGTGATTACTGTTAGTTCGTTAATGTGGTCACAACTATTTTGTAAAATAGTGTTTTCGAAATTAGTTTTCTTTTTCTTTTCTTTTTTTACTTTTTTCTAGACGAATAATTTTGACCCTTAATTACGATTTAAGAGTCCCTGTTCACGGGCGCCATTTATTGTGACGTACTTTCGGGTCTCGAGAATATTTACGTAATTAATTTTTAGTTCGTACGCCACAATAAAAAAGAGATAAGTTTTGCCAGAATTCGCTCAGTTCAAAAGCGGGGTTAATTCCAGGGTTCACGACGTAAATAATTAATCTATTTATTAACAACAATTGAATGACGAAGGCCGAAATATATTATTAAATTTACTACGTTGGTTTTACACCCATGTGACGTTCTAATAAAATAATTTTACCAAATAATAAAGTTGATTAATTTAATTACCTGTTGGTTCTTCACCCAGGTAGTCGAATAATTAATTTAATTATTGAAAGCCGATTTATAAAACCAAAATTACGAATTACGATTTACTGTTATAAAATTATTATGATGCACTAAAACGTTTTGTCAACGTCTAGTTTCGCCGACTGGTATGACAAAAGTGCAAGTCACCGACCCGGCTTGTCGCAATGGGCAGTTTACTTGGTTCACTCACCAAATAAAGTTTTTAATAAATAACTAAAACGAATTCAATGAACTTAAAACTTCTTCGAGAAAATAAATTAAATTCAAAGAAAATAATCTGGGACGACCTGTCCTACGAAATAAAACTAGGAAATAAACGTAACTAAAACGACCGCACTGGGGAAATATAAATCGAATGAAGTTATCAACTAAATTTTACTGACGATTATACTTAAAATGAAGAACGACTGAGAATCAAAATACAAGGGGGTTTCGGGGCTAGTAACTAGAGGTTAATCGAGTGCCCCTGAGCCAAGATATATTTTAATTACTTATAAATAAACTAAGTTGATTAATTCGGAAAAAGCTAAAATAATTAAATCGTGACGGGAGTTTCGTTAGCTTACCGTACCGTAGATAACACCCTTGTTAGGTTTGGATTTTCTATGGGTTTCAACACCCCAAGATCGTTGGCTGAACGTTGGCTTTGCCGGTGAGGCCGTGGTCGGGGAGCGAGCTAGTTCTCCACACCAGCGTTCGACGACGACTGAAATGACCATCGGGGCCCGGAGGGCACGTTCCCCTCCTACGCTTCCCCTCCGTCACGTGACCTTGACTTCCCGCCACTCCGTTTTGCCGCGCTATTCAAACGCGGCCGTTACACCCCCCAAAACTTTGAAAAAAAAGAAAACGGAAAAAGAAAAAAAACCGTTTTACTTCCGGTGAAATTAAAACTCTTTTTTCTATACTCACCTCCTTCGTGCGGGGGTTGCTCTCCTGGATCCTTACCCTAGGTTTAAAATCCTTGAACGTAAACGCTTCATCTCAGCGACAAAAATGAAAATAACCGGCCCTCCGGCCGCGTAGCTTGAATACGGCTTCTCGCCCGTATATAGGTAGAATTCTGCTTAAGAGCTCGGCCAAAATAAAAGCCTACAACTTCGGCTTTTCTTGAAATGAAAAGGAAAACTGATTTCTCCAATCAGAATAAAATAAAGAAAACTCCGTTCGTTCAACGGCGTTAGAAGGCGAGCCGGAAGAGCTTCTTGCTCCAGACTCGGTAGAAGGTGCCGTCAGCACGGTAGACGCGCCACCTCTGGTTCCTAGCTTGGCGCCGAGACCAGTGTAGACTTCGGAGATGTAAGCGGTCCCATATGTAGTCGGGGAGGCCCAGTGGTCTTCTCGGATGAGGAGGTTGTGCACCCTCCTCGCGGTGTAGCCGGTTGGCCCGCAGGCGTTCTCTCAAGTCGGGTACTTGGAGAGGCGCGACAACGGCGGGGTGCAGATTGGCCTGAGGACGTGGGGCTTCTACACCGTGGGGTTCGGCTATGTCGGGGATCTCAGCTGGAGTTTCCACAATTTCACCCTCCTCCACTTCCATCTGAATCTCCTCCTCCAATCCCCGATCGACTAGCAGTAGGCACGGGGAGTGGCCTCCGGGGGCCTCTACGGGCGGGTCGTTCTGCGGCGGATCGTCTCCCACTGCGGGGCCTTCGTCGTTCAGCTCAAGGAACAGCTGGGGAGTTTCCATAGGGCTTCCGTCAGGGTGGTTTGGGATCACAGGGACGGACCCACTCGAGGAGTGCTCGCCGTTCCCCTCCTTCGGGGCGATAATCGATGGGGGAGGAGAGACTTCATTAGAGGTTCGCACCTCTAAGGGGTTAAAGATTGAGTCCCGGCAACTGGGGCGGGGAGTCTCTCCTCCAATGGCCTCGTCTAGCTCCCGCATAAGCTGGTCACAGTCAGCTTCTTCCGGGAAACTCTCGCTGTCAAACTTTCCCCGCCTTAAGATTTTTGCCATCGTCTTGCGGATAGAGGTACCGTCCAAGTGCTTGTAATTCACTCTTTTTCCCCTGGCCAAGAGCTCGGCGAAAGCGCAGACGTAGGGGCCGTCGGAAACCCCGTCTTTGACTACGGGGGTGTGGCTTGGGGTAGCAGCCAGGGTCCATCGCTCAGAGAAAAACCTCCGTCCTTGGTAGCGAGCGTAGCAATTCGCAAAACTCAGTACCCGTTTCATGACTTGGGTCCGCCCGACGTGATTGGGGTCGTATGCCGTCAACTTGGATTTTCGAGGTTCGGCTAGGATGAGTGTCCATTTGTCGCCATCACGAGGATTCTCTCCTCGGATCTTCATGGGAAAGAACACCAGGTCTTTATCGAGGACGTGTAGCCCGACCGAGCCGTACCTTTCCTGGGTCCAATTGCCCCCTTCCCAGGATGTCAATAGAGAAGAGTCCATCGACCACACGCTGGGGAGCTGGCGGTAAAACACGCTCCTTCTCTCAATGAGAACAAGGCCAGGGCCTCCGAACGATGGGAGGAATGGCTCCGTAGTATTAATAATTATGTCGGTGGCGTAACCGACGAACGAAGAGGTGACTACCGCCCTTATGTAAATATTAGGATAGGTGACGAAAGTTTTCAAGCTCTCCTAGACACCGGCAGCGTGTTAGATTTAATTGGAGACCGCGTAGCAGTGCACGTAGACTCCTTGGGCACCGAAGCCGAGGAGAGTAGCCTGATACTCCGAATGGCGAACGGCTTAGAACAGCCGACCCAGAACCTTTATCGAATCACGGGGACGATCGGCACATCGGGTGCGGAACACACGTGGGAAGCTTTGTACGTGTCCTCGTTGACATCTGACCTAATCTTAGGTATTCAGGCGCTAGACCTAATTCGGATTAGTAAAGACGTGGATAGCTCCGTGGCCCTGAAGGGAAACTTTACTCGCAACGTCAGCGCTCTTGCTTCCTTTTCGGATAACCAAGAGAAACAGCTTGGTGAATTTCTGGCCAAAGAATTGCCTTTGTTCGATAGCGTTTCCGGTCTTACCCACCTCGCCGAGCACGAAATTCGTCTCCAAGACGATGCAGTCCCGGTAAAGCAACGGTATTATCCGCGAAACCCTGCAATGCAGGCCATCATCAACCAAGAGGTTGAAAACATGCTATGAGATGGGGTGATCGAACCCTCTTCATCGAGTTGGTCTTCACCGATTGTTATGACCAAGAAATCTAACGGCTCTTATCGCTTCTGCGTCGACATGAGGAAGGTCAACGAGGCTAGTTTAGTAGACTCGTACCCGATCCCACAAATAGGGTCGATACTTGATAAATTGAGATCGGCTTGATAAGTTGAAATTATTCCGTTTATTATGCGTTTGAATAGTGCGGCAAAGTGGAGTGGTGGGAGGTCGAGGTCACGTGACGGAGGGGAGGCGTAGGAGGGGTACGTGTCCTCCGCGACCCGGTGGTCACTCGAGACACCCCATCCGTCACGTGACCTCGACCTCCCGCCACTCCGCCTTGCCGCACTACTCAAACGCGGCCGTTACAACTTTGTACTGAATTATATAATTTTACGACGTTTTTATTTATTTATTCATCAAGAGTATATACATTACAATATTTCAAATAAACATAGCTACAAAAGCCACGCTAAAGCTTGTCTGTAGATTTTAACAAACATTTTTAAAGTTTCATGTCTTGCAGTCAGTTCACACAAAAATTCTTTGATTACCATTTGTCATGCTTCCTTAAATACGGCATTAACAATTTAAATAATTAACTTAACAGTACAAAACGCTTCAAACTAATTGAACAAATATTTTAAGCAATAACAAACATAAATATGTAACGTTTTATAAATATTATGAACAAAATCACAATAACAAGCAATAAACAATTTAATATAAATTAGGTAACAGTAACAGTAAAACAATGACTCCCAATCAACAATACAATCTATACATGCAATGATAAAAACTGGCTTTACTTCTTACAGATACCATTCTTTGAGTTTTATTTTTAACAGTTTGTAATTCTTCACCCTGGTAAGATTTAATGCCAAACTATTGAACAAAGTTGGTACCAAGTAACTCCTGGTTCGCTTTGAACATTTATTATTAATCCTAGGAACTACATAAAATTCCTTCCTAGATTTAAACCTGTGAGTGTTTTTTTATTTTTTATTTTAACTTATTTGAGAAATAGTAATCAATTATCGGAATATAACAAAATAGCTTTGATATGTTTCGTATTGTTAAAATAGCTAATTAAACTTACTGTAGTCAAAATATCTTAGCTGAAAGAATGGAATACTATCCCCATGAGTAAAAAATTTCATTTCGTTCTGTTCTAACATGTAATAATTTTTATTTACACGTTATTTAATTTTGATGCATCTCTTGAGAACAATAAAATTCATTTAAAGTTATTTTTTTCTAGATTATTGTTAGCTACAGATAAGTTTTGAAAACTTTTTACTCTGCATTTTGACTAAAAGACGGAGCAAATTCAACTTTGGATTTACTTGCGAAGGTCTTCTTGGTAAACTCTGACATGGCAATGGTATTCATTGCTCAAATTCGATTTTAAGATTTTTTCAACTATTTATTTATTTATTTATTTATTTACATGCGTCTGGCACGCCTTAACATGCACTCAGGTGCAAAGGCAGAAGACTTGTCACAATTTACATTATATACAAAAATAGATAGGCTATGCACTAGCGAATGTCAGCAGTCATTACATAAACCTTAAATCATATTCAACACAATGCAATGTACAATAAAAAATAAAAATTAAATATACCTAATACAGCTTATTGGATGATTGACATCAGCAGGGGTAAAAGATTTATAAAACTATAATTGAGCTCAGACCGGTACAGTATCCAACCTGGTAGGTGGAGATAAGAAATCCCTAATTTTGTAAAAACAATGATTTAACAGAAATTCAAAGGCCATTTTTTGGACTTTTTAAGGTTTGGTTCATTTTTAATAGTTGCTGGAAATTTGTTGAAGATTTTTAAACACATATAGGAAGGAGAGTTTTCAAGAAAAGAGGTCCTATGTACAGGATATTGTAACATGGATGAGTTTCTGGTATAATGATGATGTTGGTGGTTATTTCGAAAAAATCTATCAGGGTTGGATTTTAAAAATGAAAAACAATGAAAAATGTATAGTGAAGAGAGAGGGAGAATCTCTAGGTTTTGAAAATGCCGCTTACACGATTCTCTGGGCCTTGCTCCCGAAAGGAGCCTTATAACTCTCTTCTGAACAAGAAAACCCCTATGGGCTTCAGATGAGTTACCCCAAAAGATTAGACCATAGGTTATGATGGAGTGGAAATAAGCAAAATAAACTTGTCTAAGAATCCGAGAGTTAACTGAATGAGACAGAATTAATAGTGCGTAGAAAGCTTTATTTAGTTTTGGCAAAAGATAATTTATGTGATGACACCAGGTTAATGAAGAGTCGACTTCAAGACCAAGAAACCTTGTGGAAACAGCAACATTAAAGTCGGCAGGGAGAAATGAAGAGTCAGCTTGAGGAGTATTAGAATTTTTCAAATGAAAACCGAGAAACTGGGTTTTGTTGGGGTTGAGTTTTAAGCCGTTGGAATTAAACCATTTGTCAATTAAGGAAAGATTGTCGTTTAGGGATAGAACCAAATCCTTTCTGTTGATGCTCGAGGCTACTATGGAAGTGTCATCTGCATACATAAGGAGTTTGGCATTTGTTACAATTTCAGGAAGGTCATTACAATAGATTAGAAAAAGCAATGGCCCCAGAATAGAGCCCTGTGGGACCCCAGAAAGAGTTTTCTCATAGCTACTTTCGGCGCAACCTTCTACGACGACCTTCTGTAACCGATCTGTCAAAAATGATTTCAGCCATGTCAAGGCAGTGCTTTCAACTCCATAAAACTTCAGTTTATCCACCAAGATACCCAAGTCGACACAGTCGAAGGCCTTGGACAAATCGCAGAATGCACCAACAGCAAACCGCGATCCATCCAAAGCCGACGACACCGTATCCACAAGCTCAAATATAGCATCGGCTGTGCATCTGCCTCGGCGGAAACCAAATTGAGAGGGGGATAAAATCCCATTGCGCTCAAGGTATGTATACAGTCTAATGAAAACCACCCTTTCAAAAACCTTTGAGAATGTTGACAAAAGAGAAATGGGTCTCAGGTTATCTGCAGTCTTGATATTATTTTTTTTGGGCACTGGTTTGACTATAGCATATTTTAGTAGGTCTGGAAAAATGCCCTCCTTCAACGACTGATTAATGAGACATGTTAAAGGGTTGATAATGACATTAACAGATCTTTTTAATAAGAAAGGAGATAGTTCGTCCCAACCAGCTGATTTTTTTGGTTTTAAAGATTTAACAATACCAAAAACCTCTCTCTCAGTTGCCAGATCAAAACATAATAACTTATCTTTAGGCTTGATTCTGCTAGGCATAATCTCAATTGCATCTTTACTATTGGAGTTAGTGTTGAGCCTTTTACTTATATTAACAAAATATTTGTTTAAAAAGGCAGCAAAACAACTTTTATCTGTAATTATGATGCCATCATCTCCCTCAATTTCATTAATTAGCTGTTTTTTAGACTTCTTGCCACTTTCTCTAGCGACGACTTCCCAAGTGGCCCTGACTTTGTTGCTAGACTTTGCAATGTATTCATTATTACTACTAAGTTTAGCAGCCTTTACACATTTTTTAAAAATAAACTTATATCTACGTACATAAAGGAGAAAGTTATGATTCTTATACACCTTACTAATATCATGAAGCACACGCTTCTTTTGGCTAGATATTAATATCCCCTTTGTTAACCAATTTTTTGTTGTATTTTTAACAATAGAATTTTTAAATGTTTTTAGTGGAAAGGCTTCAAACATATGATTTCGAACAATGGCAAGGAAGTTTCTAAAATTAATATTTACATCGTCAGAGCTGCTATTTTCCCATATCACATTTTGAAGATTTGATAAAAAAGAATAAATATTGTTTCTGGAAAAGTTCCTTAACGTTACAGGTGGTTGAGGCTCCCTACTTACTCTCCCATCTATGCTAACAATATTTGCTTTGTGGTCAGAGAGACCTGTTTCTACAACTGTGCAGAATTTAGGTTGAAAATTAGTGCATATGTTATCTAGACACTTCCGTGAATTATCGGTAATACGAGTAGGAATGTGAAAATTTAACTGTAAGTTATAAGATGTAAGAATACCCAAAAAATCTTGTTTTATTTTATTATCTACTAATGTATTGATATTGAAGTCACCAGAAAGAAACAAAACCGCCCGTTTGAATTTTTTAGAGATATAAATTAAAATATTGTCTAGAGTATTGAGAAAAGTCTTATAACTAGCCTTATCATATTTAGGTGGACGATATAAACAAATTACAACAATAGGATTAACTACATTTATAAGCACTGCTGAACACTCAATAAGGCCCTCCTTAGAGAACTCACTGACACCAGGGAGAGATATAGCAGGAACCTCCGATCTCGCCAAGATGCACGCACCACCCCTAATGTATTTTTTTCTGGGAAAGAAAGAAATAAGATCGTAACCTGAGATGTTGTTAAGAATAAATGAATTGTCTGCGTTACACCAGTGTTCCGTCAAGCAAATAATTGTGGGTTTCAAATTCATATTAACCAGAAATAGATTAAAGTTATCTATTTTTGATTCTTGGGTTAGGCCCTGAATGTTGCAATGGAAAACATAATTACTGCAAGAAAAAGAGTTGGAAGCGTGCAAGTCAGCAGAGGTATGGGGGAAGGTGGAGGTTATAACACTAGATGCACTCACGAAACTACACCGGGGAGGCGAGGATTCCCCAAAAAACTCAGCTCACACTGTGATGAAGAAGATGGGGTGAAAACATCAGGTGGTGCTCTCCTGCAGCTGAGTGGAGGGAAGATGTCCAGCGATGAGATTTGCAAGCAGCTGAAATTCTGCTCGAACTGGGAGGAACTGTCGATGGTAGTACTCAAAAGAGATTGGTCCTCTAGTCCTCCGACGTCCAGACTCTCAGGTGTGTTACGTGTAGACGAAGGCTGCAGCGATGGTGAACTCGGGGGAGGTGGCGGGGGGCGTATCAGGGACAATTCCTCAGCAATTGAGCCACGCAAAAAGTCAACAAACTCACTTTGTTTAAGGCCACCTCTGAGATTTCTTGTAGACCTCTCATCATCAACAACAACCTCTATAGGAACCCCAGTGATATTATAAAACTTCACAATATTTTTGACGAATGTTTTAGGTGCAATTTTATCTCTTGTAAATCCCATCGGCGAGCAAAAAAGCTTTTTGAAACCTTTGGTTCTAAAATCATCAGCAAAGTTTGTGAAAGCTCGTTCGTAGTCTTCAATGGTAGGTTTATTATTATATTTATCTTTCGTGATAAGCCCATAGACAGCAGCACCTTTTACGCTGTGCTGTAGAGAAATGTAGCTGTTAATGCAATCAGAGCGAGTTGGTTTCCCGAAGCGTTTCTTGAAAGATACCGCCACCCCCCTGCTCATGTGCCCTCGATCTTCGAAGTCCGCGGAAATGCAGTGGGCAAATGCCACGGCCGAGTCATCTTCAAGAGAGTCAATAATATTCAGCATATCAGTTTCAATGACTCGGATAGGCTCAAGAGTTTCTTGAGGGGAGAGATCAACGTCGCCAGGCTGCATCAACTCCTTCTGTGCATTTATCTTGGTAAAGTCATCGGGCGGGGAGTATTCTACCGGTTTGGATTTTGGATTTACTGATGTAGGTCCTAATTGGCTTCCCACAATCCTCATTATCTCACTGCTGATGAATTTTTTCCCTTTTTTATTCACGTGGAGGCCATGCCTTGTATGGCACCACCTTTCAAGACCCCACACATTGATGATATTTGTGTGGGTTTCATTACGAGTCAGCCGAAGAATAGTTTGATTCACTTCCTTAATAAGATGGTTCTCAATGTTCGATGCTCCTAGATCATACCTATAGGGCAACGTGCAGATTATAAGATTGGTATGTTTCAGGGTCTCTATTATCCCTTTTAAATGCCCTTCCAGTGAGCTGAGAAATTGTTGGGTATAAGCCTTCGCTTTTGCTGTAATATTATTCGTACCCCCAAGTAGGACAACAAAGTCTTTGTTGTTAAAACTTTTTAAATGTTCATAGTCTTCAATAGTTTTTATTAGGGTTTCTAAGGGTGCACCTGGCTGACAATGATTGAATAAGTTAAATCCATTATTGCATGCTTGATTAAGGTAAGAATACAGATCTTTCCCATGACTGTCACTCGAGATAACTATTTTAGGTTGTTTATTTGTTATTTTAGCTGTTACTTTACCTTTTTCCTCTTTTCCGATGTTCAAGTGACATTTTTTGTCTTTATGCGTTGTTGCTTTAGTTTTGGAAATCTCTGTTGATGACGAAAAATTAGAGTTCTGTTCAGTGGTTATAATTTCACTAATATTGTCTTCAGAAGTCTTGTCTAAAACTTCAAATCTACTTATAAAGTGTAAATTCTCTACCTTTTGCTTATTCTTTAAGGATTTTCTTCTTCTTTCAACCCTTTGCCATTTTTGCTTTTTATTATGCTGATTTTTATGCTTCTTACTCTCAGCAGTATACCCACTTTGCTGTTCTTTATCTGGGGCCTGCAGTCGGCTTATTGGGCTCACTGCCAATCTGCAGTGATTGTTCTCAGATGCAGCCATCCAATCTATGAGAGAAATGTCAGCATTACTCTTTAAACAGTAATGATAGGCTATATATTTTGCATTAACCAGCACGTGCAAACCACACTCAAAAGTCTGTTTCTGCTGTATACAAGACATCTCAATGACGTCACTGCCGTAGCCGAGTTTTTCTGCTACAATCTGAGCTGAAGAGCCGTTCATTGAATTCAGTGAGTCGAAATGGTAGACTTTATTGTGAGATTTGTCAATAAATAACAAGCTCCAGTGTGAACCCGAATCCTCTTTATTGCCATCCACGCTGTTACTCACACAGAGAAAAATGTATTTACATGAGGCAAATGAAGTTACACTGAGACTTCCGGTCACTACATCAGGAGTACCAAAACGGATGACCGTAGTTGCTGAGGGGCCCAGAAACAAAATATCTCTGTTGTCAACAGTCTCCGCCATAGCCAAGAAGTACCCATTTAGCACTGTGTCATCGGTCCATTTATCTTTACCCCAATTATCTTTAGATCGTAATGTTAAAATTTCGTTTGCTGTAGTCTTCGATTTTAGCTCCAATTTAGCTATAGTCGTGTTTTGGTTATTTATTTTTCCCTCTAAGGTATCTCCAATTTTCTTGAGAGATGACACTCTTTTAACCAGATCACTGTTCTCATCCATCAATGAGTTGATTTTGTCATTACTCTTCTTAATTTTATCAGTCAAATCTTTGATTTCCTTCTTCATATTATTTTTTTCCTCCTCAACTAAATCTTGTAGGTGCAAGGAACGATTTATTTCTTGTTCTCTCAATTCCTTTTCTACGCATAATTTGGATTCTAATATAGCGGTTTCTCTCAAGCTTGTGTCTAGTTTACTTTCACTTTCCTTATTGTCTGTAAGGACTTGGTCACACAAAATAATCAGTGATTCTAGTTTAGAGGTCAATTTGTCCATGTTAATTTCAGGATTGTTAGATTTTAAAATGTTTAATTCAAAACAAATCTCTGCTATATGGTCCTGCATGTCATTTCGACTGTCAATACATTCAAATATTAATTCTTCCATCTGCCAGACTATTTGTTACATAAAATGTCAAATATAAAATATTAAAAAATATTAAAATATAAATAATTAATCCAGGCGATGTGAATAGAATACAGTAGTGCACAGCGTGTCGCCGTCGAAGAACTGCAGGCGTCAAAAAGTATCTGCCGCTCGGCGGGCTCGAACTCCTTCTGATAGGTGCGGGCGGTCAACGCACGGGTGCTCTAGGCACTAGACCACGATGACTACGAAAAATTGGCGTATAGATGTGTATGAAGGGTTGTAATTTTTCTCGGATTCAGCAGCGAGGATAAACGTGCTCTTATTTTGTTGGTTGTTAGTGAGGTTATGTAAATTGTGAGCACGTTTACTTACAGTTTATAACAACGCCACAACGTCTCAACCGCGGACCGAAACACTACTAGCGGAGCGTGAAATGCGCGACACTATAGACTATCACGACTCTCATTCAAATAACGTTATTAGTGTTAAATCACAAAATTAACGGAGCAAAGGAAACACTGTCTATAACCACTGGCGCCTGCGCGCGCAACTCCCAACATAAAGCTTACCATAAAGCTTATTAACATAAAGCTTATTGTAGACTTTAAATATTTTAGATGTGAAATGTTGATTTAATTCTTCTTAACTTAGAATTGAGGACTTTTTCAACCAGGGCCCAAAGTGTTTGTGGACTGACCCAAGGGAAATCAAACAGTCAGTAACAATTCACACTCTTTACCTTTGATAGCATAAAGGATCTACTTTGTCAAGCCGGTCTTGCCACTATATGAAGAATGTATCACTCATTTATTACCGTAATAGGGTGTTAAAAAAATTCCAGCCTAGTTTGTTTATAATTATTTATTTATGGTTCAGTACACTGATGGTTTTAACAAATGATAAATAAAAATATGACACATTTTAAATTACGTTGTTTGAAATTAAAGTTTGTTTTTTGTCCCCAAACAGACTAGTCCCCATAATCGAGTAGCAATTTTTGTCTTTTATTTGTTAAAAGAGAAGCTACAAGCTTAAAGTTAATATCTCATAGTTGCAACAATAAAATCTACGCAGTAGAAAAACATGTGTTGATAACAAATCAAACTATTCTTACAAAAAATAAATAAAAAAAATAAAAATAAATATATATATATATATATATATATATATATATATATATATATATAATTTATAGTCATAAATATAAATCCACAAATATATTAAAAATAACAAAATCACAAAACATAAATAGGGCTATCTAAATATCGAAAAATATCACAAAAATATCCTATTTTTTGGTAACTTTTCAATTAAAAAAATTATACTGTCTTAAAACCTAACACATTATATGAATTATATTTCTTTCAATTTGGGTTTTATGTAAATAAGTTCTAGCTGAAGTTAAATAATAATATTTTTTATTATTATTTACCTGTTGGAAATGTAATGTAGTGTAAAAATCTTTAAAGAATCGACTAAGTTTAGTTTGTAAAATTGTTTATGAACCATATTATTTTTAAATAGGCTATTGCGATGTGGAATGGATGTGCAGGGTGTTAGGTAGTCACTGTCAAATGATTCAAGGGTTATGATGAATGTTTAATCCAACAAAAATACCCAATTTACTCAATTATTACTCATTCCACTCATCTAGTAACAGTCATTATTTACTCAATTATTACTCATTCCACTCATCTAGTAACAGTCATTATTAATGTTTTTCAAATTTCTTGACGTTGCACATAAAAATCTCGTTTTTCTCACATTTAACCAATGATATTGTCATTTATATGTCATTTTTACAAAGTACAAAAACTTTCACAAGGTAATAAGTACTCATTTAAGCCCTCTGAAAGTCTTGTAAAATATACTTGAAAACGTTATTTTGGGAAACTAAGAAAAAGTGCGTATAACCTACTTAAAAAAAATTTTCATGCAGAGATCTAAAAATTGTCAAAAATGACAAATCTTCTCCATATCCTAAGCTTTAAAATGGTTTACGAGAACCGACCTTTCCTATTTGCCTAAGGATTGGGAATGGGCGTTAAAGTACGCGGTGTTTATACAGTGTGAGGGTGAGGAAAATCTCCGTTTTCCCCCCAAGAAAGTCTTAGAGAAAGCTTCATTGGCTTTTTTCATACTATACAAAACTTAAATGTAGAACAATATGTCACATACCGCACCTCAAAAGTTCGAATATATCGGAAGTTATTATATTTTTTAAGTATTTTATTATTATTAATTTGTCTTTATTTTAGTTTGCCTAGGTGTGTGAAGTGCGGTTTGACGCATTAGACTTAAATAAGAAATGCCTTTATGTTTACGCAATGTTTATGGTGTTGATTGTATTCATACTACGATTGTAAGATGTTAGACTAACTCTTAGTGGGCCTCATCAGTCATGATTTTTTTAATTTGGGGTTTTATCTATTAAACTTCGATAGTTATCCGATTTCCCCAAGGAAAATATTTAAGGCCACTTTTAGTACTTACACTTAACTAGTGTAGTTAGTTAACTTTAAAGCTTTAACTAAGGCTAGAACAGTTTGTAGCTTGAATCATATGAAAAGTTTCTTAAGCAAGTTATGGAGCACTTTATGAATTTAACAAAATATTGTTTTTAAGTAGATTTTACAGGGTTTAAGAATGCCTAAAGGGGACCAACTGTACTAATTCCGATAGAAAATGTGTACTTTGAAAAATATTAACGTCTTTTTAGAGTTTATGAAATATGCTTTTACAAAACACATTCATTAACCGTAATATATATTTATAACTAACAAGGAAATAATTACCTTTGATAAAATCAATGATTTGGTATATAAACTATCCAAACCTTCTCTTACCAAATATAATCAACAAACAAAATTTACAACCAAGCAATAATTTCAATTAAAATATTCTTAAAGGTAGCTGAAAACTATTTGTTTTCTTATTATTTGTGACAGCTACTGTGTATCTTTAAAACACAGGTCAACCAACACTTACATTATAATGAGCAAAATAAAAAATAATACAAGTACAAATTAAAAGTAATTTCGAATGGCAGTGCCTTAGGCAATAAATGCTTTCCCCTCTCACAAATGAAACTCCAACGCTCAAGGCACTATCTTCCCAGCGCCAAAGCGAATGGACTTACGTATTTGTAATAACAATTGCTGTAGAAGGAAATGATTTTAGAGTATACAATTTTTAATTGCCGCTGGTGCGTTATTATATATCTTATTAAATCCTGCAGTGTAATCGTAGGGAATATTAACGCAGATAACGTCTTATGTGGGATTTCTTTGGTTGGTTTTATTGTTTTCGTTACCATGCCGTTAAATAGTATATTTCATTACAAGGGCCTCGAGATCGTGTTTCAAGTTCGAGACAAAAGTCAAGAACTTGAAAAGATGGAGAGCAGGCAAAACATTTTTACGAACGATTCACAGTTAGAACGATATTTTCATCACAATACACAATTCAATAAATTCTAAACAAGTTGAAAATATTTTCTTTTATTTATAACAAACAAAACATAACCTCAACTAACTTAGCGAGATGTACTGCTTGTGTTTCTGGTTGATAAGCAACCACTTCGCATCAGCTAAGACCGCCGAAACTAGAATTCTGTAATGGTGGGTGACAACTACAGCTGATTCCAATGGAAAAACACCATTATGCGTCATATTCGTTCATGTACGTCATATACTTGACAGTTGCTATCAGCTGAACTACCAACTTCTTCACTGATTTGTTATTTGTTGTTGTAGTCACCTATATTATTATATTATAGATTTCTTTGGTACCGTTTCATTTACTGGCCTGGTCAGGGAAATTTTTGCCGGCCTAGGCCAAGAAAACAGGTATTTCGTTGGTAGAAGCAAACAGGTGATATCGATGTAGTGTGATGAAAATCTATTTTTATGTTTGTGTCACAGAGGTTGGTGGTGCCACAGAGGCCATCACACAAGACACACACAAGGATCAATCAAGTCCTGATTGCTTTACTGTGGAAGGAACAACAGTCATTGAAACTGCTGTTTATTTTGACAGGAGAATACTATATTCCCGCGAGCTTCATTGGGAATTTTCACCCCATGATTTTAAACATAACCGTAGTCCTTTTCCATGATATTTTTAAGCCTAAAATACATAATACATATCAAATAACATAGCTATAAATACAAAATATTTAGTAGAAAATGTAAAAAAAATTCATTACGACTTAAGTTAAAACTAAGTATTTCAATTGAATTCGCCATTTAACCATTATTAATCGTTATTAAGGTGACATTCTCAATGTGTTATTAAGACTCTTAAATGTCTACAAATTACCACATACTAAAACGGAGTTAAATATTATTTTACATGACTTTTGTGATCAGCGAATATACAAGTTACAATTTTACCACCTAAATACAGTAAAGTGAATCTTGATGGAACATCTTTTCAAAAGTTATTAATTTTGTGTGAATAAATTCAAGGTTTCTGCTTCACACTTTTGTCGTCAGCACAAGACCATACAAAGATAGGATTCACAGCTTAAAATATTTTGTTTAAAACACAGTAATCATAAGAATTTTGTTTGAAAACGTTACAATTTATATAAAATAACAAACAAGAAAGGTGAAAAAGAAATACTCGTATATCCCCTTTTAATTATAGTCGCATCACCTTTTTATTTTTTACAAACTTTAAATATTCAGGCTGATAATTAAATAGAAATATTAATGTGGTGGGTAAGTTTCAGGTTACAAAACATCTTTAATGACCTAATAATGTTTATCGTCTTCATTATATTTGAGATTGATTGCAATAAGTGAACAAAATTGAAACTAAAAATACCAAACAATAATTTTTAAAAATTATAACATTTATTTACAAACCTAACAACAAATTCAGCAATTTATATTCCAATGCATAATAAAATGGTATTTGTAGCTTAATAATAGCATTTAGAGTTTGGACAAAGAACATTAACAACGGTGGGGTGAAAATTATCGTGAGCAGATTGATGTATCGAGCCAACACGTTACATCACGTGATCGGAACTGATTATTGTTGCGGCACGGAAACTTTTAATGTCCCTATTGTTAAGGTCGTGCATTAAATGTAAGTAAATACACTTAATGATTGCGATCGGTGCTAAGAAACATAATTGTTGCTACGATGTGAACTAACGTTTGACGAATTTCTGAAGTAAACTGTACTTGAACTTTCCAAGGGATTGGTGGTTGTGACTTAATACTACTCCTGATACTAAATCAAATTTTTCTTCCATCGCTCCTGATCATGAATATACATTTTAAAGCTATTTGATTTGTATGTTTCTTGTCTTTTATTGTGTCCTCATCAAAGTACAAAAATATAATTTTGTGTTTAAGATAAAATTTCAATACTTTAAGCATATTGAAAATAGTGTATAGTGATACATAATAGTAAACATACTAAACGGCAGTGCTCAGTAACGGTAAAACTTGGTGTACCTAAAGTGAAGTTTTCAAAACAATTAAAAAACTATTATTGTTTTATTATTCACACATTTATTAAATTAACCCATTTTATTGATTCCTATTGTTGTCTTTTTTATTGAATTTATAAAAGTACAACAATAAATAAACACAGTTCTCATTGCTGACAATTTTAACTCAATTTTACCATTGCATAAGAATTGCATTGGCCCTAAACTTTAAAGGACTCTAAAAACCACAAGGACCATGGTGTATTTTAAATTTTTTCTGCAAATATACTCATTGATATCGTTAATTAGACAAATACATCGTGAAGAAAAATTCATAATCTAATGAAAACGCAGGATTTCGACCGTGTACTAGTATACATTTTTTTTTAAAAGGTGCCGTACCACTTATTTTTTGAGACTTTCTTCAAATACCAAATGTATCTAAGTTTGATCATATAAAGATGTATCCGAATCGATTTTTGAAATTTATTCTAAAATATGTCTGGGCAATTCCGTATCACATCCAAAAAGTATTACAGCAATATAACATTTAGTTAAACCAAGTAACTTTCAATGCTAAAAATATAGGACAGATTCTTCGAACCATACTCCAACGAAAGTAGGCAAGAAAAGTTGTAATTAGTTTCCACAAAGATTAGTGTCGTATCGGAAAAGTTTTCAAGTAAATTGGTTAGCAAATTGCTTTCGAAATAGCCAGTATTCAATACAAGTTAAGTATGTTAATCTTTCAAGGCGGTTTTTTGTACTTGTATATAGTAAATTAACGAGTTTACAAATATAGATTAGCTGATCGGAAACTCTTCTGCCAATTTTGATTATAACCGAAGGAAACTTGTATCACTTTGCGTAGTTAACCTGATTTTAAAGAGTTTGGCATTAATCTTTTTCCTTTACTTTAGCCGCGTGCACATAGACTGCCATTGACATAGTAGATAAACTTCCACCTAGGTTTCAAAATAGATGAAATACAAAAAAATAATTACTATTCAACAACAAATTCTTAAACAAGGACTAATCTATATTTTGCAAAAACCTGATCTCTGTCAACATTGACGATACACTCTGACAAACGCTTACACTTATCTAACTATAGGAATTGTACGTAGTTTTGCGTGTGAGTTGCTCGTATGCACTTGTCCGTGCAGTGTTGTGGGTGTTATAGGCCGCAATGCAGAATCTATGTAGAGGTATGAAAAAACGTAACTGCATAGACGTTTGGTCATTTCTTAGTTTGAGTGTTTTTTATTTCTCATTAAGTATCCAGAGTGTTTTTATTTTAAAATATGAATTTTTGTAAAATAAACTATTATACATAAGATAATCAGTGCATAGTACAATGCAGGCGTTTATTTGTTTATCATTAAAAATTAATTAATGATTTTTCGTGCCAATACGTCATTTAAGAATTAAAATACATGACAATTTTTTACTTTCATTACAAAGTAATTCTAAGTGTAATAAATTTAATAGAGTAAAGGCAATTAACTTATTTATGGAATGGTGAAAAGGCCGGTTATTCTTTACATTGTTTTCTTATGCAATGCATATAAGTTGGCATACAAGTTGGCTTTTCAACTGTTTATGAAAACATTTTGAGCCATCCAGAGAAGTTTTCACTTTATATTTTTTACAGGAACCATTCATTATTATGAATCATAATTAAACACGATAGTTTAAAAATCTGTAATGATTAAATTACTATAATACTAAACAAACACTAATATGGAAAAAAACTAAAATATGTCACTAAAATATGGAAATTCTTTCTGTTAAACCTAAATCTAAGGTCAAATGACTACCTTGTGACATAAAAAAAAAAAAAAAAAAAAAAAAAAAAAATCTAGTAAACAGTGTACTATGGAGACAAGTAAAAAACATCATACTGATAGGGGTCTGAGATGCTTCGTTGACCCACTAGCCGCCATTTTGTTTTTACTCATAGTTACTAATTTTCAGTAAAGTAACCATTATGATCATTTCTGGTAACCATTTCTGGTCTTTGTGGAGCAGAATGGTTGTATTAAGTTCGTGTTTCTTATCAACCTTTATCAAACCAATTTATTTTCAAGAAAAATTTTAATTCTTTCAACTATGTTTTTTCAAAATGGCCATTTAAAACTTTTAAACTCAAATATCTCAAAACAAAATAATAATAACAATTTTATTAATTACAAAAATAAAATTACCGATACATTTATATAATTACGAATGCCAAATTCATAAGGATCAGATAACAAATAACGGAGTTATTAAGATTTTTCTACTAAAATAACCTAAATTTACAGGATTTATTATGGAAAATCTATTTTTTCCGCAGAAAAAACTCAACAACTCCGTTATTTGTTGTATGATACTTGCAAAACTGGTATCTGTAGTTGGATACTTTTAATGTTCAACTTTTTTGCCTCTTGTAAAGTTTTTATAAAAATTTACCGGTTTTGTGATATTTGAGTTTAAAAATTTAAAGACCGACTTTTTAAAAATACTCATCAGAAAAATATATTTTTTTCTTGGAAATGGTAATTGGAGTGATAAAAGTTCATACAAAATATGAACTTAATACAACCATCCGTTACGTAGATAAAAAGAATTATGTTGTAAACAACAAATTGGGGGCTAGCGGCTAAACGAAGGATTTTAGGACATATGTTTATGTGTCTTTTTTTCGTTTATTTCCATGTGTAGAACCAGCTCCCTAAATTTATGCACTCCTCGTGAATAATCTTGTATTAAAGGGGTTTAGAGTTCCGGGACACCTTGTGTGTGTATATATATATATATGTATCAATTTGAACGAACGTTCTTTTTGTCTTCTAAGGGCCCTCAAAACAAAAAAGTATCATGGTCTTACTGTGACTACTACCGTAATAGCGTATTCTTCCCTATGGGTAACTTCGCTAAAAGGACATGCAAACTGTTACCAAACCATTGTGTTGGAAGTGAACGAGTAGCTGTAAGATAGTATTCCTAGAAATATACGTGTGACATGTATCTCCAACCAGTATCTCAACCGTTGCGTTTAAATTGAACAACAAGTAGGAGTCAGATGGTATCCCATGGGAAATATCTCTGTGAAATGCACTTGCAGCCTGTTACTCAATTGTTGCGTTGGAATTGAACAACAAGTAGTCGTCTGGTAGTATCTCATAGGAAATATATCTGTGAAATGCACCTGCAACCTGTTACTCATCTGTTGAGTTGGAATTGAACAACAAGTAGCAGTCAGATAGTATCCCATGGGAAATATATCTGTGAAATGCACCTGCAACCTGTTACTCAATCGTTGCTCTGAGTTGAACAAAAATTAGCTGTAAGGTTCTATTAACTGTATTTTCCTTTAACTTGGAAATTTAAGAGATATCAAGAGTAATAAATTTATTTTCTAAGAAATATACCTAAATAAAAGTTCTCGTAACCAGCAATAATGTTCCCGGAAATACAACACATTAAGTTTTATTGTAAATCTATAATTGTAATAAACGGTATGAGGCATTTGAACCAACATTCCTTTATGTTCTTTATCTCTTATAGAACAAGAATACCAGTTACATTTAGGTTAAATTACACAAATGGAAAGAGAGCAGACTAAGGATCAAGGGGCGTCGCTTTTTGATTGATTTTTCTTGTTTATAAACCCAATAGGCTTAGGGTAAAGTAAATGCTATAAGCAAATGTTATGTCATAGATTCTTTGGAACAGACTCTCCTCTCAAATAAATATTGATTTTTTATAATATGTAATTCCTCAGTGGAACGATAAAGAACAAATACATTTAAGTTACAATCTTAAGCAAATAAAGTAAATACATTTAGGTCTATATACAATTCTCTAACAGCTCGTCTCCTACCAATACCAATCACAAAAAATGTTTACAATTAATTACACTAAAATTGTATAACAAATTAATTTTTATAATTCTTTGAAATAGTTATTCTAACCAGCACAACAGTTTAAGTAATTAAAACTCGTGTAGAGATGTTTTTGTTAAGTTGTTTTGTAAAACTGTATGCTGGAAGGAGCTAAGAAAATTAAATAGCTTTTATTTGAGTTGTACAACTGATATTTCGCTGATACTGTTCATATTGCCAAAGTTTTTCTCTATTTCTCCGTCGGGTGAAATTTATCCGTGAGAAGAGCGAACTATTTTGCAGCCAAGCCTGCAAGTAAAGGTTCTAGTAGACGTAGGAAATTAATAATTTAAAGTAAAAATATTATAAAATTGCGAGTGTGAATGATAAATATTTCATACTTTTTTAAATTGCGCCTATAATTCAGATCAATAGTATATTCTGTAAAATTCTTTCACTTAATTTTTTCTAAATTTATAGTTTCAACGTTTATTAGAATAAAATGTCATTTTTACCTCTAAAACACTACGGGTGGTTATTGTAAAACAATAAATACAGATATGTCTCTTCAATAATTCGTTCCTTGTGTTTTTAGTGTCACAAATCAAAAAGATCAAAATTATTAGAAAAAAGAGCCATCATTTTTTACGTAGTTAACAAAAGCTACTAATATAATAATCGAATACTACGTTATGTTTTGCTGAGAGTGGGTAGTAATCTGTCTATTACAAATAGTGGATCTTTTTTGCACACAAACGAAAATGATGATTTTAGTGTAGAACTTTATAATGTGATTGATGTGTTATTTCTTTCTATTATCATACATATAGTTGTTTAAGTGTTCAATTTTTCCCTGGAAATAAAACCTAACTCTGCGAGGTAATATTCTGCTGGTAGCCAGGAAATGAACACACTCAATTTATGTTCTTGTAAGACCAGTTTTCGGCCTGGGGTAGCTCATCACGCATTAATTGAACAATTGCGGAATTCATTGCATTTTACAATTTATTTGGTTCGAATTTGAAACACAATTTTGCTTTTATTTATTATAACTATTAAGCATTTTGAAGAGAAAATGAATAGTTTATTAAAACCTAAGATTTATTACAACTTAAGCGTCAGTATATTCTTTGTGATTAAAATTTACCGTCCTTAGAATGTATTAAATTATAAAATTAAACTCGGATTTCTCTATCGGCATTCTAAGCTTCTCTGGTGAAATGGTTCCCACACATTTGGTAGCTACTGTTATACATAATGCATCCCTTCTTTAAAAATCAAGCCGTATAAACTGTGATGAAAATCAAAAAGTAATTTGGAATATTAAGGTAAATCATTAAAGTTATTCAAGGATAATCAACCAAGGTCAAGTGTACAATTACAAGCATGTCATAAACGTATAATCACTCTTTTTGCTATTAAATCTGCCGCAACAGAGTTCTTGTTAGAAGCCAATTCTTAATATTTAAAGGTGAGGTTATGGATTTTTTTCTAAAAAATGTTAACACTAAATTATTTATGAGTTTTTACCATACAAATATCACTTTTTACAGTTATTATTTCTATCTCACTTATATCTACATAGTTTTAAACCTAATAACCCATGTTCAACTTTATTGAAGTATTATCTTCCTTAGCCCAGGCTAACTTTATTATTAAGCTTCTAATTTTTTTTTTTTTTTTTTTTTTTTTTTTTTTTTTTTTTTTTTTTTTTTTTTTTTTTAGTCGTTTAAACAATGGTAATTTTTACATACACATGATGTATTTGTTCAGAAAATACGTTAGATATTACATAAAAAAAAATTTGTGATACTAATTTTAATAAGTTAAAATAATTTAAATAATATTTAAAATAGTTTTTTTAAGAATAAAAATCTGTTTAAAACGTTGTCTATACACACGCATTTTGATTCAAATATATATCCTTTTAAATTTAGAAGCATACTATAAGGTTTCTAATGGTTCAGCTAAAATATGAAAATTCAGAGTATTCAATTCTAACTCACAAAGGTTGGTATTTCCCAAGAGAGGGACTGCCTCGCCGCCGCCGTGAGACTCCGGTGCCTGCAGACTCGAAGGTTGGGACCGAACTGTTGATTTAATATTCACCTGGTTTGTATGTCAGACTAATATGGAATTTACTATTTTGAAATATAAATGAGTAGTTAGATTTGGTTACTTCTGGCACAGGTCAGCTGCCCCGGAAGCCACGTGCCGGGGCACATAGCTTCCGGTCGTATATTAAATGAGGGGGAGGTATGCATAAATTAAAAGTTAGTTCAAAACTGAAATTCAACTTGATAATTGGGTTACGGAAAGTATGTCAAGGTCATCCCGAGTAAGTTTTAAAAAAGCCTATCCCGCTAGCACAGGAAATAGTTCTGAGAGTTGAACTATCCGGTGATAGCGGGATAGGTAGATTTAAGTTTTGAACTTTATTCGTAAAAACAAATACAATCAATGTGCAAAAACAAATACAATCAATGTGCAATACAGGTTGAATTTTTGTGATGAAATACGGAGTTGTAAAAGCAAACGCCGACGACGAGGATAAGGTAAAGGCAGAGTCCCCAGATGACGTATTTGACAAGTTTGAAGAAACGTAATATCTCGAGTTGGTTTTCCCGTTCCAATTGCAAACGTTTAATTTCCAATTTCAATTCTTCTTCTTTCATCTTTTCCTCTTCCATCCTTGTGACGAAGCAAACTTCATCCATCATATCCATCATTAGTGTTATTTTTTGGTGTTTGAAATTTTGAAACAAGTGATGTTGATAGTTCAAATGTTGGAGACGGAATGAGAAGTGAAAGCGAGGAACGTTAGTTAAACGAAGAAGTGGTGGGGGGAAGTTGAATTACAAAGAAGTGGTGGGGGAAGTTGAATCACAAAGAAGTGGTGGGGGAAGGAGGTTGCTCACCATTTGCTTCCGTACTTGTTGTTGTCGTGTCTGATTGTAGAGGTGTAAGTGGAGTAAGATTCAGCAAACTATCTTCATCAGAACTTTCAACCTTATCACAAATAGGACAGGCGTAAGTTATTTCCAGATTCATTTTAACAGTGTTGAATTTACTAACAATTTCGTGTAAAGTATTAAATATTTCTTGCAAATCTTCTTTAGAATTTACTTCGAAACTAGAATTCATTCGTGCCAACGGAGAGTTGTTCATCGTGCGAGAGTCGGCGATTGAATGAAGATCGGCGTTTAGGAAGGAGGCTTATTTGTTGGTGAGCATGAGCTTGTGACCAAGTAAATAGCTAAGTTCCTCTTCTTCGTCTTTTAATTCAATTATACTAACTGAATTAGTTGTTTCGTCTTCCTCACTCTGTGATGATGACGATGATGAAAATAACTCACCAGGATTTAAATATTTAACCACAATTCTGAACCATCTCATAGGATATTTGTCCATGATAGAAAGTAAATTTTGAAACAATTCTTCCATCTCCTCCCTCTCAGTTATTATATGTTCAAACTTGATAAATTTTGCTTCCATGTTGTTAGTTAGAGTGTTGGAAGTGAAATGATTTAAAGTTTAATATAATATTATATAAAAATTACAACCGGTAGGGGGGGGAATTCTCAAGGTCATCCAATTGAAGTTTTAAAAAAGAGTGTAAAACTGAAATTACACATTCGATGGTTCTACAGGATCGGAATACCAATCTGATCTGTATTTACATCTTTTTATCATATGTGTACAAAAATCATCTTGATGAGACTTGGTGCGTTGACAATGAGCTAGATCGAGAGGATGAAATTTGAAACATCTTTGAGGACAGCATGTATGAAAATATCTTGATTTGTAAAATTTGAAAGTTCGCAATTCCGGTGGCGGTAGTTGTTTTGTTTTGCACTTGCAGTAACAAGATCCAAAAAATTCACATTTAGTGCAAGCTAACCCGTCCACCATCATTGGTCCTAAATCTGTACACTGTTGTTCACAACAGTAACGAGGTTCGTACTTGTACTTTTGTTCTTCCATGTTGACGCTGCTGAGTCCAGTGAAAGAATAAGAGTGTATAGTGTTGAATAGTCAGTTTTATGTACTACAAAAAGTGGTGGGGGTAATTTCAAGGTCATCCAAACGAAGTTTTAAAAAATTATACCTTACTAATGTAAGGAAAATTTATACTTAAGAAGTTTATTTCTGTTTATCTTCTTCAGACTTTGTCTGTTTCTGTTTGTTTTCTTCAGCCTTTTTCTCTCTCTCCGCTTTAGCCATAGCGATAAGTTCTTCAGTCGATAGTGGATGTACTTCAGGAAATTTTAAAATTAATTTAGCTTGATATCCTTCTTTAGTTAATATATTTAAATCTTCAGTCATTTGTTCAACGGTGTTGTAATCTTTTCCATAGATTTTTCCATCAAGTTCGATCATCATTCTGTATAACATCTTTAAAATTAGGTGTTGACGCAGCGAGAGTCGGGAAGCAAATGATTATCAGCAAATGATTATCAAGCAAATGATCCCTTCTGAAACTCCCGCCAGCTCCTTTTATCCAGCAATACAAATAGAGAGTGACAGCCACGGGCGTCATGTCGCTGGATTGTTGCAGAGTATCGTCCCATCTACCACAAAGGTTATAGGTGTCTGCAAGCCAGGAGCCAGGCTGTTGGAGGCTACGTCTGACAACCCTCCACCTACAGACTGCTGTATTATTATAGCCGGGACTAACGATGTGGCTGCTGGCGAAACACACAACGTCTTCGAACACCTTGAACACCGAGTAGTTGCTCGACTGAGAACATCTAGAGTGATCCTTTCTACACTCCCGCATCGTCATGACCTCCCGGTAAACCATCCAGTCAACAAGAACGTAAGCTTAGCCAACTCCTATATTTCAAAACTATGCAAGCGGCATGCCGGGCTGGATATGTTCAACTTTAATCTTATTGGCAGAAGGTTTTTTACCCGCCACGGGATGCATCTCTCGATGAGAGGCAAGGAGTTATTGGCCAAACATTTGCGGAGAGCTGTCATCATATCTGGCACTGCTGAAAGGGATCAGCCTACACTTACCCCAACAACAGATTCCTCGGTCCTGACGCCAACTCCAGCAGCCACGGTCCAGACGCTCACGCCAGCAGCCACCGTCCAGATGCCAACACCAGCAGCCACGGTCCAGACGCTCACGCCAGCTGCCACCATCCAGATGCCAACACTAGCAGCCACGAACCAGACGCCTACGGTTACGTCCGAGCCCATTGAACTTCCCTATGAGACCTTCGCAGACGCAGTCAAAAGGACACCGGCCACCGACGACATAACCAAAGACGAACCTGTTTTTTTAGAAAAAACAATATAACTTGTGAGGGCTTCAGCCATGCAACGGCCAAAAGTAACCGGATCAATATTATACATCAAAATATTCAGATTGCAACAAACAAATCTTCGGAATTAGATATTCTTTGTGAAGAGCTCAGGCCTGATGTTCTGATTTTGTCTGAATTTGGCTTCAATGAAAGCAACGTGCTCTTTTCAAAAATTCCAAATTACACTTTAGGGGATTATTTTATTCGGCCTAACATTAAATGGGGAGGGGTTGCACTTTTTTTGAAAAATGACTTTAAATTTGAATCTGTTCCAAACAATTTATCAGTTGAAAAACACTTTGAAATTGCGGGTGTCAAAATTTACACAAAAGGGAATGCATCTTTATTTATTTACGGGTTATACCGCTCCCCCGACGGTAATGAAACACTATTTTTTGAGAAATTGGAACAATTTTTACACCATGTCACTGCTAAAAAACAAAAGTTTTTGCTAGCAGGCGACTTCAACATTGACGTTTTGGACACAAAAAACCACAAAACAAAATGTTTCAGGGACACTTTAAAGGGGTTTGGATTGATGTGGTCCGTGAACTCGCCCACCAGAGTGACACAATTTTCGCAATCAGCCATTGACAATGTGGTTTCCAACATCGTTGATTTGCCGGTCTCAGTCGTATCCACCGCCGTGTCGGACCATTACGCTCAGATCGCCACTGTCGAAGGCCGAGCACCACTCCATCTCCAGCGTCCAACCATTTCCAGAAGAGACACTAGGCCTGCAAATGTTCTTTTGTTGAACCAAAGACTCCAAGCTGAAAGTTGGAACTCCCTTGCAAATTTAGATTGTGCTGACAGTTGTTTTAACTCTTTGAACACTTGTTTAAATTTTCATCTCGATTCCTGTTGTCCAAAAATAACTTCCAAGCAGAACCGCAGGTTCATGCGAAATACCTGGATCACAAAAGGTATCTTGGTGTCCAGGGAAAATCTGAAAAACCTTTGGAGACAACTGCAATACAACAACAACCCTGAATTCAAAGTTTTTTATAATTCATATAAAAAAATTTACAGAAAAGTTTTAAGAGCAGCTAAGTGTTACGATGTAAACAAGAAACTAAAAAATGCAGACAATTTTTCGAAACAAGCTTGGTCGATTATAAACAGCACTAAGTCGTCAGACAATAAAACACAAATTTCCCAACTGGAGGTGGAGGGGAAGATTGCCCGGGAGCCGTTAGAGGTGGCAAATATGTTCAACTCCTTTTTTGCAAATGCTGGTGAAACTGGCCTTACAACAGCACCTCTGGCTGCATCTGGGCAGTTGAGTCCGGCCAGATCGATGTTTTTGTGTGAGGTCACTGAGCGTGAAGTGTCCGGCGCGATTTGCGATTTGAAGGCTAAAAAATCGGCTGATGTAAACGGCATGTCAACATGGCTTCTGAAAAAATGCCAAAATGGCATCGTGGGCCCCCTCACTCACTCAATCAATCTTTCTTTCAAAAAAGGCATTTTTCCAAATTCTCTCAAGGTTGCAAAGGTGATCCCTGTTTTCAAAAAAGGAGATTCGCTGCAACCAAGCAACTACAGGCCTATTTCAATCCTGCCGGTGCTTAGCAAAATTTTTGAAAAATTATTCATGCGCAGGATGCTAAATTTTCTTGATGAATTCAAAATCTTATCAAATGATCAGTTTGGTTTCAGAAAAGGGAAATCAACTGTTGATGCAATCATCCGCCTAGTGGAAATGATTGTAAAAGACTTGGATAGGCGTAACATGACACTAAGTGTCTTTCTTGACCTATCCAAGGCTTTTGATTGTGTTGAACACAACATACTCCTTGACAGGTTGTGGAACTGCGGAGTTCGTGGCTTACCCCACAGATGGTTAAGGTCATACCTCTCCGGTAGGTCACAACAAGTTGAAGTCAACGGAGTTTTTTCACATACAACCACATTGAGATATGGAGTCCCCCAGGGATCAATTCTCGGGCCCCTTCTATTCTTGGTGTATGTGAACGATTTAAATTCTTTCATTCCTAGAGGACGAATTGTCCAATACGCGGATGACACGACTCTCTGTTTCAGTTCAAACAATTCTGAAGAAATCGAAATTCTTTCTTTTCAAGAAATCAATTCCTGCATTCAGTACTTTGAAAACAAAAATTTCAAAGTGAATGCTTCAAAATCAAACTGCATGTTATTTGGAGGCAGCACCGCTCTGAATACATGCAGGCCGACTGCAATGGTAGATGACTCAGTCATCGAAGAAGTCGGTTTTGCCAAGTTCCTCGGAATGCTCGTGGACAACGAGCTGACGTGGAGCGAACACGTTGACAATGTTTGCAAGAAGGTTTCCTCAGGATTATACCTTCTTAGAAGACTGTCTGAACATTGTTCAAGAGAGTTGTTGCTTATGGCTTATTACGGACTGATTCAATGCCATTTATCGTATGGTATTGCTCTTTGGGGCAGTTGCACCCTGAAAAACTTCAGCCGTATATTTGTGCTCCAGAAAAAAGCCATAAGAATCATTGCAAAACTCAAGTTTAGAGAGTCGTGTCGAGATGCTTTCCGGGAACTTGGATTGCTAACACTGGCTGAGCTGTATATTCTGGAAACTGCACTCTTTTGCAAGTTTAAAAGTGACTTAGTGCAGGGCAGTAATGTCCACAGCCACTACACAAGATCTAGAAATGTGTTCAGAACAGTGCAGCACAGGTTGGCAAGTATGGCGCGCCTACCTTCTCTGGCCGGTGTCTCCATCCTCAATAAGGTCCCGGAAAGCATTCGATTCGAAAATTGTGAATCAAAATTTAAATCTAAATTCAGACGCTATTTAGCGTCGAACGTGTTCTACTCGGTGGACGAGTTCATGGATCACACATCAGGGTAAACATCGGCCTGGGGGGGGGGAATTACCTCCTCATTTCTCTGTTCTGCAGCTGAGGTCTTGCATCGCTGCTGCTCTCATATTTGGAAAAGAATGTAATTTGTTTTATTTGATAATTTTTTGCTTTAATTTTTTAACTTTGACGCATGCTATGCAATACATGTATTGTCCAATGGCAATAAAGAAATTTATTATTTATTATTATTATTAGTTATACAAGTATCATTCCCTTTTTACCAACTTGACATTGATCACGTGATTCCTTAGTTTTATTTGTTAAAAGTTATTTAACACTGGTAATACTTGTGGAACTTGATGTTATGTTGACCAGTCGGTGATGAAGATGTTGTAGGTTGTGTTGAAAGAAATACTTCATCATCACAGTATTTTGTTTTAGTAAACATCCTTACATTAGTAGCACTAACATCAACAGTTAAGTGATAACCACCGGTAAGTAAAACTCGCATTTCGTTGGTTAAATCTTCAAGTTGTTCAAAACTCGTAATGGTGTTGGTATCGTAAGATGCACACTTGACCTTTAGGGACATGTTGAAGTTTTGTATTTAGTTATAGAGAGCAAGATGTGTACGGTACGAAAGGTAGTCGTAGACTGATGAATTTCACAAGTTTATTTTCACTTTTATTATCACACAAAATTGGGTCAAGGTCATCCCGTGGAATTTTAAAAAAAAGCAACATATTGCTATGTACAAAGACATAACAATATGTTGCTTCTTTTATTTTTTTTTTGTTTTATATCATCTTTATTGAGAAACCATTACAAACATATATATTTACAAAGTTATGTACAAACTAGTTAGTAGTAGGTGTTACATGAATAGTTAGTTCAGTTGAGTTGTTTCCACTCGGTCCGTGTGAAACTAAATAGAGTGCGCCAGGTTGAATAACTCGAAGATCTTCATTTTGTAGAAGTTGTACAAACCGTTTCGGTAGGAAGATTTGAAACTTCGGTTCGTCACCAACTGTATACGGCGCCTCGCTCAATGTGCAATTAATAGCATCACCAACTGAAGTGTCCATCTTCTTGATTGTATGTATGATGTAATGTTTTTCTTCTTTTAGTTCAGAACATCTCTTCGTCGGTAAGATTGTTGATTTTGAATGAGCGTTGAATTGATCAACCAAATTTTGAAGAAAGTTCTGCGATGCCATCTTGATGTTATTGTTAATCTTCTTGTTAATCTTCTTGTTAATAATAATGTCCGTCGGAGATGTTGTCTCTTCGGAGGTTCGAGTAATACTCATGCTGCGTCATGGTAGCGCTCTCACTTTTATTACCGACATTACCCCCACCATTCTGTTGACGGAAATTATTCAAGCGGTAGGCATTCTTCAAAGCGCACTGTGACCTTCGATGTTTAAAACTCTTTGATGAAATACAAAGTTCATTGAAATAGCATTGGAAATCTCTATCTATTATTGCATTTATCACTTCGTTGCTTGTAAATGATTGTATCCAATTAGCTTTTTCCAATCCTCTTGTGTAGATAGTTTTGAACTCTTTGCAGTAATGATTCATAATGTGCGGCATCATGTTATAATTAATAAAACCTTCATCCCATCTTAAGTTGTGAAAATGTTTGTACAACCATTTGTTTGTAACTTTCGCTTTAGTTGTTAGTCTATTGAATGGTAATGGAGGTTTGAATAAGTAATGATAAACTACAGATGTGTTCATATCCAAAATTACTAATTCTTTTATAATAAAATTTCCATCATTTCCTCGAAAAGCTTGAAATTCAATTATACCTTTTTTAACTTCCATTATATGTGGCGCATTAGAAAACGAAACCCGTTTGTTCATGATGAAGTCTCGTCAGCAACTGACTTGTATTACAAACACGATTGTTCTTCTTTAACTTCTTGCGCTTCTTCGTCGATATTAAAGTTGGTGTGATAGTTGTTCAATTGTCTCCACATATCCACTTCTTGAGGTATTCGATTAAAAATTGAAGTATCCACGGGATCGTATAAAATTGGAACGAAAGGTTGTCTGTCCAATGTATCGATTAGATAGTCTTTGATTATTGCACTTGAAAATATTAGTTGTTTCAAATATCTGGTGACGGGACCGGTAGTACAACTTAAAGTGTAAAATTCTTCTTTAGTCAAATGTAATTTTACATCATGTTTAGTTAAATCTATGAAGCGAACCATTTGTCCCCACGATGTTTCACTATATCAACTTCAATATTTGATTCCAATAAACTTAATCTTGTTCTTCTTCCAAATGTGTTGTTACTCAAATAACATTCCAAAAGATGTAAATGTTTCATAAATGATTCCCAAGAAGTTTCAGTGAATGTAACCATTTTATTTCCATGATTTAAAATAACAATCGGTGAATAATCCAATGATTTTAAAATTCCAACTGAAATACTTTTCGTCATGCATGAAGAAATGGGGTAGAAAATCCGAAGAAATACTTCTGTTAAATATTAGTTGTAATGTTAACTTCAACCTTTTTTCTTTTTACTTCTTTTTCAGCTTCTCCTTCTCCCTTTTCTTCTTCTCTCTTCTTATGTTTGTTAAACTTGAGGAACTCGTCCATTTCTCGTTCAACTTGTTTTTCTATATCTGAACTATTCTCATCCATTAGAGGTGTATTTTCTTCTCCGTTAGTAGAACTCATCTTGCGAACGATGTTTCCCATACGACGGTCGAATATAAAATGAACTTTCCACTCATGATTTTCTCTCTTTTATGTTTTTCGTGAAATCCTTGAAATTTATACAATCACATAAATGTTTGTTTTCAACTTGTTTTTCACAAACGAAATTCTAACCTCAAAAATTGAAGCAGATAATTCTAACCTCAAAAATCTGCAGTCGTTGTACTAATTCTTTTTAAAGTACATTCTTCACAATTCCGGTCAGCGGTGTGTAAGTAACTATTTTATCATGTAGAATTAGACAGTATGCTGAAGTTCCATCCGCTACTGGTTGTTCAAATTCCATTTCAATTTTTATATCCACACTTGATGATTTTACCGATTCATTTTGTTTTGAACAATCGATTACAATTATCGGAGCCTTGGAATAATACTGGTCAGGCGATAATAGTGGTGTATTAGTCTTTCCATAATATGACGATTGAAATCTTGCATACATATCGTATAAAATGGAAAAACGTTTTTTGCTGAACATGACATTCAAATTGTCATACGGAAAGAATTGAGAGTTTAAGAAAACTTTACAATTCTTTATTTTACAGTGATCAAATTGACCGGCATTTGCAGTGATAACATCTTTTCGCTTAGTTTGAAAACCGAGTATTATGTACCTTGCCCGTTCCAAATAAGTTGATGTATTGACGGTCCATGTTTGTCGTTCTGTCTGAGGTAGTGTAGGATATTCATGGAATTCCCAACTTCGGAATGGCATCACAATATCACGGTCAGACTTTAACTTTCTCAATAATACGATTCTATGTTCATCGGCCAATCTTACACGAGGTACTCTCCAAACAACTTTATCCAATTGTAGTTGCCATTCCAGTTTATCTTCCGTAGTTGCAGGGTCTGCAAGTATCAAGTCCTTGTTAGTTGAAGATCTGAGTAATACCAATTCTTGTTTGACATTTATTATTATTCGTTTGTAATCTTCAGCGAATCCCAAAAGCAATCGTAAGGGTACATGAAAATCAAAGTGACCGTTGGAATCCGGTGTTATAGTGTCTTTATCAGGGGCAACCCATCCGGCGGTGACTATTGAATTCTTCTCATGCGGTGTTAATGATGTTAATCCTTTCAATGTCGTTGTTATACCAACCTTTTTTGTCGAATCAACTGTCACCCCTGATATCTCATATCTTATTTCATCAAAAAGATATGCCATCGGGTTATTTATAAAAGGAACTGTTGAAGCAGTTTTTCCATCCAATTTTAATACCCGTCCTTCAATGTACAAATAACTTTCACACGGTAATGTGTAAATATCTTGTTGTTGAATGGGAATCCTTATTTCATCGTTATTGTTTAATTTTGATGAAGTGTAAGGGTTGTGCGTGTGATATTCCTTCTCCCATAGTGTTTCGTCGAATGTCGGTCCTTGAGATATATCCAGGATATCCATCGTTGTTAAGTTTCAATCCAATCTTCTGTAGAAAACGAATGTTGTCCGATGTTAACTCTTCCAATGTCGAGGAGCTACTGAGCTCCCGACTCTTCCGTTGCGGTTAAATGATAATCCCATGTTGACCTTTATGTTGCCGCTCTGATGTGTATCCGTATAGTTATCGTTTCTCCTCTAAAGTCAACACTAACACCGTCTTGATCCAATATGTTCAGTACGATGTCTGAAATGAAACTGGTGTTTAACGGTAGGTATATCAAGTTTTGTGGCTTCTCAACAATTTTAAAACCAGGAGCCACTGTTGGATAAAATGTATGTAAAATATGCTGATTCACTCCTTCTCTATACGATCCGTGTATAATATTACACGTTACATCGATACTATTGACTTTCAATATTGTAACAGTTGTATCACCTGAATGAGTAGTTCCAGGAGTTAATATTTTCTTTTTTGTATCTGTAAATCCAAGTAAACTGCCAATGGAGTTTTCCAAGCTGACATCGATATAATATTTTGAAGTTATTTCTGCTTTTAAAGTATTATTGTTTCCTTTAACGGTGATATTTTCTTCTCCGAGTTGTTTTTGTAGTAATTGGTTTATATCATCGATTTCATAAGCTCCAGTAGGAAACGTAATTATTTTCAATTCTGAGTATTTTCCTGAAGCTTCCTTAGTTTCATAATAATGTAGTAAATTGTTCTTTCCTTCCGTAACATTGGGAATTGAGTTGTAGGTAGTTAAATCAAGTAATGCCGCTTCCCATAATCTTTCCTTGGATAGACGCAATGCTGGGAACAGCGTACTTTTCAATGTGGATGAATTTCCACTCAGTGACACTGTATACGATGACATCTTAAAGCTGACTGACACTCTTCGCTAGAAACTCCAAACATAAATGCCCACATATTTCAGTATTGTTAGGTTGTTCTCTTTTGTAATTGTAAAAAATGTTTTTGGAGTTTCGAAAATAATGTTGCAGTTCTTTCGGCGGTGGTAGATTGCCAAAACTGTCAAAGTAGTAAACGGTTTGTCCGAGCTTTTTATAGCATACCCAATGAGTGCCTGGACCATAGGTGGAATCCAAATTTACTATTCCAGTTTCATTTTCCCATATTTTAGTTGGTAATGCATCTTTCATAAAAACTCCTCGAAAAATGGTATTTTCAAACATTTTACATAATCATTTAACTGATGATTTGTTAAGGCTTTATTTGGAATTATCAATTGATTCTTCTTATTTAGTACACACGGTACGGTCTTAGGTATAAACCTGCTCCGTTTTTTACCATTGACCAAATAGAAGCTTTCTTTACTGTTGCTTTACGAGTTCTACGACGTCTCTTCTTAATGTTTCCACCTCTTTTGGGAGCTCTTCTCTTTGCAGGTCTTCCTCTGCGACGTCGTCTTCCAGCACCAAATTTAGCTTTCGTCTTCATGGCTGTAGTTACTGCCCAAGCCGCTGCTTTTTCTGCAATACTTGCGTCACTTGATTTTACTCTTTGCCAAGCTTTTTCCGCTAGAATTTTATCCGCTATTGATCTATTTGTTGAATCTTTATACTTTGAATATGCTATATCGTGTTCTTTGCAAGCTTGATCTAATTTATTAATTCCAGGATCTCCTCTTGCTAAACGTTTTGACAACTTAGTTCCAGGTCCACAATATTGATAACCTCCGGGCAGATGTAATTCGTATGGTAAAGCGTCTATCGCTCGATTCACAACAGCACCAATTGGAATCCGTCTGAGCAGGGATAATGCAGCTGATGTTAAACCACGTCCTCTCTTGCCAATGTCCTGACGACGACTGAACGATGCGGTCTTCATTTTGCTGTTTTATGCAACCAAAGTCTTCACTCTATGAAATACTTTATGATAATGAATCCTTTTTTGTGTATTCCATACTTAAATATTCATAAGTTTTACTAGTATCTATCAATGATTTCATCTTTAATCCATTGGTTTCTCTGAGAATCTTCGATTTTATTGTGTTTCATCGATGTATTAATCAAATGATTATGCATATCAATAACTACATTACCTAAAAGATTCATTACATACTCTATATTAGTAGCATCTTTGTCATATCTAGGATTATCAAGATTTGTGATACGTTTACCATTACATGTATACACAGATGGATCGTTTTTAGAGGTTGCTATAACTTGATTAATAGTAGCAACATCATTCGGAGCTATTCCTGCTGATATGTTAGATATTCTTCTATTTTTTCCATCATATACGTTATTTATTTTATCTAAAATTATAGTTTGTTTTACAACAACACAATCCTGATCATCTTTACCAGATTTAACTTGGGTTAATCGTCTACCTTTACATATAAAATTAACACCAGTAGCTGATAGTTGTGGTACTTGTGTTAAAATAACAGCATCATGTTCTTCCGTGCCTAAACTTATATTTGACAATCTTTTATTTTTTCCATCCTACTTGTCATTTTGTAGTTGTAGTAAGGTAAACTTTTCACTTCCTTGCATAAACTCATCACCTTTCTTTGACACCACCTGATTTTGTTTAACAAAAGCGGATGTTCCTTTCTTCAAGCTTTCATTCATTTGTCTCACGGTAGCAGCATCCGATGGAGTTGAACCATCTTTCAGATTGGACAACACTTTTCCATGACAATCAATAAGAGCACCATTATATAAAATACAATTGTCTTTAATGTATTTTATATTAACACCATCACTTTCTTCTTTAGGATATCCAATATCGTTTATAGTATATTTATAGAAGGAAAATCCATCTTTTTTCTTTTCTGGTATTACAGAGTGCAAATAACGCTTATTGATTGTATCTTTATCCTCGGTTGGATCTGCCACATTAGTTATTTTATAATTTAAAGCATTGTACCTTTTTCCACTTTTAGTCTTTTCCAACAGTAAAGCGTATTCCATCGCAGATAGAAAATAGCCTTTATTAACAACATCTCCATTATTGACTGGTTTTGCAACGTTAATAACCCTGTGAGATTTTGCATCATACAGTTGGTTGTCGTCGAGTTTTAAACTTGTAGATGTTACCTCCTTAACTGTTTTTAAATTTGTTGCATCTCCATCTTCTTCTGGATCTCTAACAAACTTTAAACGTTTATTATTTATGTTATAGTCACCTTCAGGTGTTTGCGGTAATCCACTTCTTTTTCTGTTTTCTCCAACTTGCACTCCTAACGCGGAGTATCGTCCGAACTTGTCGACGCTCATGTTAGAACTGACACATTATACGCCTGCAACTCTTATATATCCGCGGACAATTATACGATTATGCCGCGATTCCTGAGTTCGTCAATCAGAGCTACCCATTCATTATTTAAACCTTGATGACCGGCTTCCATGGCTTCATGCAATAGTCTCATTCTATCAACCAATTTATTGATGTCGTTGTAGTAAATCACATTCGTATTGTATAGATTTTTCATCAATCCTTTGCCAGATGTTGAAGTATCTCCTTTACTCTTTTTACCATGTTGTTCAAGAAGTGATAAATCCATAAGTGATAAAGATTTTCTTTTCAGTGGTTGTCTCACCGCTGGTGCAGTACGTAATGTTGGCAATTTTCGTGGAGGAAACAACTTTTTTATAACAATGTTATATTTTGTTGCACGTGAACGATTAATCATTGCATCCTTTAAGTAGTTTCTTTTATGAGCGTTAGTATTTTGTAGAATCTCCTTAAAAACACTTAAATCTTTGGATGAATATCTTAGTGGTATGTTTTTAAAACTTAATTCATAAAGTCCTTTTGTTCCTTTATATTTATGCTCACCAATAATGATGTAATCGTCTTGTGTTATTTCAAGCTTTGAATCGCCGATCTTTAATTCATTCCCATCAATTCTTGCTCCGTATACGTGTGATCTACTCAAATTCGGGTTTGATTTCATGTCATGTAGCATTTTCATTATATATTTTCTTCCAAGAGGTCCATGTTGTAATATATCGCTACTCAATTGAGTTAAATTTGGAATAGATTGTTCAGCTTCAGGTATTGGCTGTTCTTCTTCCTTTTCAACAATTGGTTCTTCTTCTTCTTTTGTTTCTTCTTGCTCACTAGCACTTGTATATGAATCATCATCTTCTTCTTTTTTTAATGCTTGTACTTCTTGTTTAGAAACTGGTGGTAAAACATCTCCTTCATAACGAGGTTTACCAATAGTTTCTGATATCTGTTTTAAAGGTTCCGTAATAGGTTTAAATGTAGTCTCTAGAAATTCTTCTCTTTCACTTAAACCCATCCTCAATGCACGATTCTTCATCCTAATAGAATCACTGAGTGATTTTATTTCTTTCAATAGTTTTTCTTGATTCACCATGTTTACACTGTGAAGTTCAACGTGTAACTAGATGTAGCATCGGTAGTTCAACGCATAAATACAAATTTATCCAACCCTATACGATATCTACCATTTTTAATATCTTCTTCCTTCATAATAACGAGAAAGCCATATTTCTCATTCCATGCTTTGCCACACATCTCTTTAAATTTCTCAAATGCCATATCCGCATTTACATGATCATTATATATATATGTTTTAAATTTGTTTCATCTTGCTTGAAGATGATCAACATATTTGCATTGTCTCTTATGAGTTGTTTTGGAATCTTACTGTATGTTTGACCAATATAAATGCTATCGATATTATGATGTCTTCCCATAGCGAAGTAATTCCTTATAGTGTCGTGATTTTCACAAGACACATCGTCAAAAATAAAAATAGAAAATGGTTTTGCTTCATTTGGTTGCATAATTGTTTCACTGGCATTAAACTTGTAGAAATTCACTTCAGGTACACTTGCAAGTACTTTATCCAATAATTGATATTTTGGTTGTTGCAATGATTTTGAAAAATTGTATATATTGTTAAAGCGCAATCCTTTAGGATTAGTTATAAGGTTAAAAACAACATTTGTTTTTCCACAATTTGAAGGACCAGTTATTAAACATCTTATCGTATTTTGTAGTAGTTCACCATGTTTACCATGATTTAACTTATCATTGTCAACCGTCAATTCATCAATATTATTGATATTAAATCGATCTTTTTGTTGTACAATCTCCATCTTGTGTCAAGGTTAAACACACAATGAGCTATTAAATTACTATACCAAGTCTTTGAAGGAATCCAAGAGTCTTCACTTTTATCGAATCCTAACCACCGGACTTTAACCATATCCTTTTTCCTTTGTAATACCTTTTCAACAAGATATATATCACCGACTGTTGATTTCAACAATTCATGTCCGTAGAATCCACCTTGAAGTAATTCACCCTTGTTATCCTTTAATAAGTAAGTTTCAGGTATAGTTGGTTGCACTTTATAAACTGTAAATACTTCATTAGTCCAATTTGGTAGATATCTTTTACTAAATACACCTTTGTATTTGCTTATACGAACTTTATCGTTGACTTTAAACTTTTTTGGTTGCAACTTTTCCAATTTAGGTGTTGTATTATTTCTGATGCGTTGTAATACAACCTTAGCATTAGCGCTGTTACTTGGATAGGTTTCATTCCGATGGTACGATGATATTTGTTGTTATACTCTTTTATAAGTTGTGGTAATATGTCATACCACACGTATGATCCTCGTTTTGAAAATTGTTTGTACATCGCTCCTTTCAATGTTCTATTGAACCTTTCAATTATTGAAGCTTTAACTTCAGAATTTGTAGAATAATGATTTATTTGATATTTCTTCATTAAAGCTCCAAAGTCTTTATTAAAATATTCTTTTCCATCATCGGTCTGTAGATGTTTGATTTTGAATTTATTTCTTTGTATCGTTGTTTCCATAGCTTTTGTAACACTTTTACCAGTCTTATCCTTCAATGGTAAAGCGTCAGCTATTTTAGTAAAACAGTCTATAATTGTTAAAATATATTTGAAACCTTTGTTTAATTTACTGTGCGGTATCATTTCAATGAGATCAGCTTGGTAAAGATCATTCATTCCTTTAATGATTGTACTTCTTCTTGGAAATCTTCTTCTTGCTGGTTTATGTAGTTCATTTACAATCTTGTCCTTCACACTTTCCATCTTCAGGTGTTGCTTGCACATCGCTTGTAAAAATACTGATCCGTACAACAGTTCATTCTCTTTTATATAGTTTGAATATAGGTCAAGACCATTTCATATTAGTGTAAAAAAGAGGGAACATGGCATTGGGCTTGCCATGTCCCCTCTTCTTTACGGAAAGGAAAAAAAGGAAGAAGGTAGAGGACGAAGAATAGGTTTACTGGTCGATAGGGTTCAGGGAGTAGTGGCCGAACGGTAAAGTATTAATTTTATCTTCTAAAATATAGCGCTTGTCATCTTTGTAGCTTAATGCCCACTTTGTTTGTTTGACACTAAAGAGTTGATGATTATAACTTCTAATAGTGTTGAACGTTGCAGTTGTTTCAACATTTTCAAACAAACATCTTTTATAATGTTCAAACTGTACGTTCTTCTTCAGGAAAGAGGTTTTTATTCCTTTGGCCTTTTTCGTGACTTGATGTTGATTCCTTTCGCTTATGTACAGTTGAAATGAATATAGTTTGGGCATTAATGCTACAATTTCCATCATCGGCACACCATTTGTTTCATCTTTAAATTTTCCCAATACTTTCTTGTTTCTGTCGTAGTCGTAATTTGGATGGTCCTTGGGATAATCGGAAAAGTCGAAATCATCTTTATACATAAAAGTGCGTAGATCTTCGTACATGTCATTTGTTTTAATCCAGTAAATTAGTGCATCCGTATCCATATATGCAATACCAATGTTCTCTCTTCCATAATAGTTAACCATCTTCTTATAATGAAACTCGTACATGTGTGTTTTGAAAATATCCAAGATTGACATTCCTAGATACAAAGGACGATCCATTAGAACTGACTTCTTGTTCATGGAAATAACAACTAGATTTTCATTAATAATTACAGATGAACCAAAGTTTGGTTGTTGCACTAATTTCTGTAATTTTACTGGATCAGTTACCAATTTGATATTCTTATGTTTCCTTTTGTTTTCCAAAGTCTTGCCAAATATTGCGTTGTTCATTAGTTTGAAGAAATCTTTTTGAAAACTTGATGTAGCGGCGGCTCTTCTTCTTGTGTTGTTGTCAATGTACGGTTTTAACCAACAAGATTGAGAGAATTGTAGTACTCGATTAATTTTTGTAATTCTCAATCCCAAGTCTAAGGCCTGTTGTATCATCCAGTAGTGTCCAACATACCGAGAATTGTTAGTTAAAGTCATCAATAATTTTGGCCATCTTCCAGTTGGAGAAATTTCAGTCTTCGGAAGAAGTGGTAAATCATAATGTTCGTCGTGAAGATGTTCGGGATATTCAAAATCGACGTCGAATATGTAACCAGTTTCTCCATATTTCGGTATATCCATTATGTTTCCAATTGATTCTGGGTCTATCCATTTGAAATTATCATATGGAAGGGGATTCGACATTGCCCATCCGTAAAAGTTATTTGCATCAAAATAACCCAGGAATGTTGTTGGTTTTGATGCATCATAATCGGGCAAATATTTATTGTTCGCCTTGACATGACGTGTTACACTTTGCGTCAATCCTCCTCGAACTCCTGATTCTAACATCAACACCATATCTATATCTGTAAGAAGTTGTATTTTACAATTTGTTTCTTTTAACATGGCTTGCCACGCTAGTCCGGGCGAAGTGTACGAATGAAGAGGGTCTAATCCATATGACGCAAAACACGTATTTCTAAATTCTTCCATCACATCACATAATAAAGTCACATCTAATTTGACATAGAAATCTGAATATTCCCCCAATGTTCTAAATCCTAATTCGTTCCATACTTTGCATGCATGATCATAATCATCTTGAGATATATCCATGTCGTACAGTTTACTTTTAAATTCTTCTTTTGGAGGTAGTGATGTTTCATTAAATCTTTCTAAACTGTCTATGTAATCATATGGGAAAACACCTTTTCGAAGTACCAGATCCAGTTTGTCGCTGTTTACAATCTTCTTTGTTTCGATTAAATCTTGTTTCCTTAGGTTTTCAGAAAGTTTGGACAAACTCGACGGCAAAAATCGGTAGGAGTCCAAGAATCTTAGTTTGACGTTTCCAACTTCTTTGGAAAAACTTATGAACTTCTCTGAAGTTTCAGCTAACACATCGATTTTACCGTCGTCTCTTCCTAATTCAGGTATTATAAAATGAGCGTCGTACCCACTGAGATTATGCAGAACCACAGGGATAAACAGTGGTAAACGATAGCTCAAGTTGCATTTATTACAAGCAGCACCCCTGTAATAACCTGTGAGGTGGTCGTGATCTTTAACTTTATAATTCTCAATAGTAAAATCATTTTTGCACAAGAAACAGTGAGTCGCATTTTCATGTTGAATTTCTTCTTCTTCGTCCATCGGTTTCATTGGTACAATATTTGTATATAATCTTTGTGTATTTCCAGCTATTGAATATAGGTGATCAAGAAATATTTTTTCCGCATTTTCACCACGATATACTAGAGGTTCTGAAG